>JAHREE010000245.1:27169865-27234242 GCA_033628505.1 Tringa tobata
CAGAGCCCTGGAAGAGGCTGCCCAGGGAGGGTGTGGAGTCCCCTTCTCTGGAGATCTTCAAGCCCTGCCTTGGTGCAGTCCTGAGTGATGTGCTCTGGGCAACCCTGCTTTGGCAGGGGAGTTGGACTAGATGATCTCTAGAGGTCCCTTCCAACTATGACAATTCTGTGATTCCGTGATTTAATGGTCTAGTTAAATTTTCTTGCTTATTTTGAAAAACAGACCCTTGTTTTTATGAGGCTTTACCTCTATTCCCGTGCCTCCAGCGTGAGCCTAGGGTGCTGCAGAAGGCTACTTGTGGAGCACTTGTGGAGCAGATAACAAGTAGAGTTACATCTTTGTGCATCACATGGCACTTGACGTGCCTATGTGAAGATGAAAAGAAAGCCCCGAGAAAGTATGCAGGTCTGTGCCATGATAAAAATCCCCTTCAGTCAATCAGCGAGCTGATAGCCAGGAGGTTTTTAGGGCTTCTGGACACTAGCATTCAGCAAGTGATAGGCAGGAGCCTGCTCCTTTGCTTTGAGACCATGGAGCTTCAGCACTTGCACTGGAGAAAGGATGGAAGGAACTGGCATACTCTCAGTAGCTTCGATGAAGGGCAACGGTGGGTACTTGAAAGCAGGGCCAGAGATTTTCTTTCACTTTGTGTGGCTTGCGCAGCCCCACACCTACTCATGTTTCCCCAGGCTTAAAGGGAGTCCATAAGACACACTAAGGTAGCATAATTTTCCCTTCCATTCTTCAGTCAGAGAACGTTAGAAATTATGACCCATGTTAACATTTTTGTGCACGCCCTTTTCCCCTCTTCTTCAGTGGGAAAAGTTGCAGCTTTGTCTCCCAATGTCGCTGAAGTTGTTTACTGCCTTTTTTTTTCCTGTGCTTCCTACATTATTCAGGTTATACTAATCACCAGAGGGGAAGGAAACAACTCTAGAGCAGATTGAATTACCGTTTAATTGGGCATCCTGTGAAATAAACATTGTGACTTGGATAAGATTAAAATGTGAGTCACAAGTCTGGTGAGTTTTCAAGTGTTGGGGAATGCGGTGAGAGAACCGGGCGAGAACAGCAAGGAGAGAGCAGCTAGGAGCAGTGCTCAGCAGAACGGCAATGGTTGGACGTGGTTACTTGATCTCACTAGGATCAGACTAAAACTCCAGTGGACAGAACTGGGCAAAACAACTGATGGTTCTTTATTTAAAAAGGATTACATTTTCAAACAAATTTCTGGTTGCATTCATTCACCTGTACTGAACCCATCTGTGAACACTCTCTGGCAATATACCACTGTCCAGCTCAGCTAAATTCTTAGACATGAAAGGTGAGTACTTGAAAGTGCTTCTGAAGGACTTCACCAACAGGTTTGGCATCTTCTGTGCATTCTCCATTTATGTTTGATACTTTGCAATACTTCTGGTGAGTAGATTTGCTGGAAGAAACAACTTGCAGGCACAGAAATGAAAACTATATTGTAGAATATTTATTGAAATATGAATCCCAAATGTGCAATCGTGCATGTGTTCACATGAGCCTCACTTGATTTACCTGCAGACACCTGATGCTGCTTTTAGGGACAGGGGTCTTCATTCAGCCACTTAACAAACATAATTTCAAGCTCCTACCTCACAAGCTTACCTAAATTCAGCTGTCCCTGAGCTGCTTTCTCCTTTCCCTCCCCATCAAGGCAAAGGAGAGGCTGGCTGTGGTTGAAGATTCTGCATTGGAGACAGCTGTCTGGCAGAAATTGGCCAGGCACCAGATCAACTCCTCTATTCTGCATTGCACCTGAAGAGTGACTGGTGGAAGCCATTGCTGGCTGCTCTCTCCCAGCGGTGGCTGCACACCAGCCACCTGGGAATGAAAGGCTCCCCAGCCTATGACAATTCCCGGAGCTCTCTTGCTCCTCAGGATGTTTGTTGTGGCTTGGAAATTGCAAAGGTTGTTGGTTTGCTGTTTACCACCAGGTGGCCTAACTATTCCACCGATCTTGAGGAACCAAGACTCCATTAGAGAGCAGCAGCTGGAACTTT
This sequence comes from Tringa tobata, assembly GCA_033628505.1. Taxonomy (NCBI): domain Eukaryota; kingdom Metazoa; phylum Chordata; class Aves; order Charadriiformes; family Scolopacidae; genus Tringa; species Tringa tobata. The sequence goes on from JAHREE010000245.1 coordinate 27,171,899, forward strand.
TTAAGCTTTACATATTTTTCTTCCCAAGCCTCCACCTCCCCTCTTTCCTCCTCATTCAGTTGATTAAAAGCGATCAGGGCTGCTCTGATTTCTCAATTCAATCCTCTTCTCTAAGCAAGTGAGAAAGCTTGTGCTTCCAGTGGTCCAGCCTTAGCTTTAGAGACAGCTCAACCGTCTCTATGTACCTTAGTCGAAATGAACTTTTGGTCCAAATGAACTCCTGCCATAACAACACAGGTAACTTGAATTTTTTCCTTGTGCTTCAGTAACTGGAGATTGATTTCTTTGTTGCATCTGATGTGTCTCCAGCGGCTGGCTTTGCGACCAACCCAGGAGTTCTGCACTGGCCACATAAGCTGGGTTTAGAACTGCCTTGTGTCCCCTGAGCATCGGAGAGTGGATTCAGCGGGGTGGAGGTTCTGACTCAGTGAATGGGGTTTGATTTTTAAAACCAGAGACAGCTTGGGATGTCGGCACTCCCCCATGCAGTAGTTTTGGGGTAACCATTTGGGAGATGGCTGAGCTAACAGCTCCTTGGGTTCCAAGAGAAGCTGGCGCTACAGCTCATTCCATTGAATGTCCCTCTGTTGTAGACTGACTTCCTGGCTTGAATTGAAAAGAGCTAGACTAACTGATCTTAAATGGGAAGATACTCTCAGATATTCATCTCAGGGCATTCTTGATGAGAAGGGTAGGGAGAGCTCTAGCTGATGTCACAGCAGTATGAACTAAGAATAACTACATTGATGCCAATGGTATCACACTGAAATTGAGGTGTTGTGAGGCCACTGAATGACTTCTTAGCAATAGGACGCATGATTTTAGGAGAAGATGAATTATTTCATGTGTGGCAACACTGACGGCTTAGTTTTGTACTTTCTGCTATTTATATAATGCCTGAAAGCTTTCAGAAGGCACTTTCAAAACAAATCTCAGTAACTAAAGTGATTAAGTAAGATTATTTGGTTAAAACATCCGTGATTCATTTGTTTACCCGTCTTTGTAATTATGCATTTCAGTTTTGATGCGAGTGGGGACAACGTACAATGATGGCAGGCAGGAACACCCCATCAGACCCCAGCAACAGAAGCCTCTTCCCAAGATCAGTTCAGATCAGCTCCGAAACTAGTGCCTGACAATCCCAAATCAAAGGTATGCAGTTTCTGAATGCCCCCTATCATAACACAATTGTAGCACAAGAGATAACTCCATCGGGCAGATTTTCCTAAAGGATGTGGTGATTGAACTCTTAAAAATACCAGTCATTTGGAGAAAATTTCAGGAGTCTTTAAATTACTTTGGTAAATGGATTAGTTATAAATAATAAATACAGGGAAATCGGTGGAGACTTTCAGTTGCATCACAAAAATGTCATGAAGTGATACTGGATATTTCAGCTACTTTAACCTAGCCTTGGGCACAGAAGAGACCAATTCTGATCATTTGCAGGATAAGCAATCAAATTCAGGGTAACGAGGCTTTAGCCAAGGTGTTACTCTGGATTTACACCTCTGCAGATAGAATCAGATGCTATCTCCTACTCTATGCATCCTCTGAGAATAGAATTAATTTTGAATTCTCGTATCATCTGCTTGCTTGTGCACTTATTTGCTAACTGTCTGACTGAGTGAGCTATTCTGGGTCAGTATGATTTAGGCATCCTTTATTACACAGTTTCCAATTCAGTACATTTTTTAATCAAGACTAAATTGAAGTCAGGTTCCAGGTACATATAAATATAATATATATTTAGTGAATACATTGCAAATCTCCAAGTCTAATTTTGAATGTAACTACAATAAAACAAAAAATATGAAGGTTCCTTTATTTTATAGGGGAGTGTTAAAATATTGCCACTTCTTAAAGGCAAGTTAAGACCTATTTTCATATTTTTAAAATCACATTAGCTAAAAGCTTGTTAAGGAATAAATAGTCCAGAGGATAATTGAGACTTAGCTGGCTTAAGCATTAATGAATCAAAATCAGATGCCAGATCATTAATTAATTCTACAAATTATAATGTTGCCATTACTGGCAAATACTATGAGAACTAATACCAAGAAGCAAATTAAACTGCATAGTTTTTCCTTCTTACTATATAATCTTTTGCCAAAAATAAAAATGCAGTGGTTATTTTCGGTTGATTACATACAGCATCTATATTTTTCACTTTTTGGGATGATTCTTAATTTTTAAAAACATTTCAGTTTCTTTAACGTGCTATTTATAGACTGTGCCCATCATAGACTATAAGGATATTTCCATCAGTGCTATAACTCACGGAAAGTAAAATGTAGGAAAAGTGACAGAAAAGTCAATTCAACACTTCCGAAGTCTCACAAAAATTCACACCCCTTCAAATCAGCCTCTTTGGCAAAAGACAGAATAATAGACGGGTCTCGCAATGTGGCCTGAAGTGCAACCATCTCAGACTCTGTCAGACCAGCCCCGAAAATGAATTAGAGGGGAAGCGAGAGAGGCAAAAGAGGTCAGCTGGACATTTCTAGCCACCACTTCTCATCCCTCAAAAAGGAGGAAAGTTCAATATATTTAGAAGGTGGCAAGCTTTAAAAACTCTTTTACAGAGTGGAGAACCAATGTGGGGAATGGGCTGTGACAGGATACCACTGAGGACAGAACCTTATGAGGAGTAAAAGACTCAGCAGTGATGAGATATAATGTGAGATGATATAACATCAGTTTAGTCAGAATAAAACTTTAGGACCAAAATGACAGAGTTTTTCCACCTTTCTCTGAAAACTCACGTTATTTGAACTATTTGTCTGATGTGGTATATCTTTTCCTCTTTTTTCCATCATGTGACAGATGCCAAAGTTATCTAGGATCTGGAAGACACAGGTTCTTCTAGAGCATACCCAAAATGCTTTAATTAAGCCTGGAGCCCAATCAAAAGCCAATGCACTGCAGCACTACTATAATAGTTCGCTCACTTAAGCATCACTAAGCGGCTAGATGCAGTCTCCTCTAGCTGAGATTAAGCTGTCTTGAAGGATCCAGCAAAGACTGTCAAGTCTGATGCCCATAAGAGTAAGCTGTGGAAAAATGTCCCATTTTTTCCTCCATATTGAGTGCTATTTTCATGCCATTTCCTTCCTCTTTTTAACTGGGGAAAAAAAAAAAAGCCTGGATGGATCTCTTTTTTTTTTTTTTTTCTTTTTTTCTAGGAATAACACTAAGACATATTGAAATAAAAATATTCTTGTGGTTTCCCAAAACTAAACGCAGCTCAGTTTCCAGTAGGAATAAGAGACTCATGAATCTTGTTGCCATGAACTACATTTCAGCTGAAGAACAATGAGGTGCCACCTTATTTCAGCCCTCAGTATCTGCCCACCATCAATGGCAGGCAAATCTTTGCCTAAACAAACACATCATGTAGATCAGAGAGTGCTAGCACCACGTCAGCAGTCCTTTTGATGGCTTCATATATATGCTGAATAGATGAATTCTTGGTAATTTGTCACCCTTTGGGATCTCTGAACTACCTAAAGGTGTTGACCTTTGCCATGCAATAAAACTGAAACTGGCAATAGGCAACACTGTAGATAATAACGCATTTTAATATATCTACATTATCTACCCCTATACCGAATTCATGGCCCTTTTCCATGTCTGGAGATGACAGATAATACCAAAGCCGGTTTATTACAACTTTTGGCTTTCTGCCAAAATTACAGCATCTAAAAATAGACCAGTAATTATAGTCTGCCTCCAAAGTCGCTGTCTTGAACACAAGTCCAGAAGCAGCTGACAGCCCCCAACAGTGGGTGCCTAGGAAGCATGAGAACAGGACAACCATGTAGGGGTATTCCCTCCAAGGACTTTTCCGGGCTGCAACTCTTTGCAGCTCACCAACTTCTTGAGTTATTTAATAGTCCTTGAAGAGTTCTTCTTGTATGAATTTGTCCGGTCATTCTTTTTCTTAACTCTATATTGAGTAAGAAATACAGCTAATATGGGTCTAGTTTTAGTCTCTGATCAGGCTACTCTGCTCGGTTGGTGGAAAGATGACGTTTTTTTCGTAATGACTCAGAGGTGGAAAGGACTCACTTTACACGGTTGGATGGTCAAGTTCACGGTGAAATAGCTGCTATAATTCTGCTGGGATTTCATATTATCATTAATGATTTGCTAGGGCACTTGAAGCCTGCAATTCTATCCCTTAAAAGGATTTAAAATCTAAACACAATAAAAAAACCCTACATTTGCTCTGTGTGGCTTACGTTCCTATTTTCTGACACTACAGCCCTAATTCTTTTGACACTCTGAAGTCTGCCACTGTTAGAAATTATTAATGCCACCATCATCAAGGAAAGCTACAAGCCCAAACCAGGAACTTTTACAACTGTGATGTGAAAGCAGGGTGTATTCAGCTGCTGTAGAAGCAGCTTCTGCTGAAACTGTCTTGGTCTTTAGCTTTTTTTTTTTTTCATCTTTTTCCATCCATGGAAGTTAATTAATTACAGTAATTAACAATTACACCAAATCTATGCATGCGAACTTTATTCCAGATGGACTCTGCCACATAATGAGGGACAGCTGATAGTGACTTTTTCCTTTTCAAAGGGTCTCTAATGGTAGATCATGGTTATGGCAGTTTGGGGAGAAGGAAACAAACCAGTCTTCTATCCATGCAAGTCAGATGTCTGGTGACAAATAACTTACACTGACTGGCAAGCGGCTCTAAAATAGATGCATATTTTTTTGTCCATTTTTTACTGTTTTATGAGCTTTCAGCCAATTTATTGAGATCATTTGTACAGAATTGAGTTTTGTACATGATTTTATTGGATAGGCAAACACCCATTGATGCTTATACATGATGGTCCTATCACAGAGTGCTGTATTATCAACAGCCACCAAAGGTTGGATTCCTTGAAAAAAGCATTAGATCAGGCATGATTTTTATAAAAAATAGTTATATTAATATAATGTCCCAATAGACTCACTTATTTCCATAAACATGTGCCTTTTTTGTCTTGGATTGTGTCACCTTGGACACTCTGATCACTGTATGAAAGCAACCGTATGACCGTATGCCAATTGAATGAAGTTGCCATCATAAAGACAACTGTAGTGATGCAAAAGGAAAAACTTTCTATGCGGCCCTGCTGCCACATGGCCCTGAGGCTGCATCTCCCACCTTTGCTAGAGAGGCTGCGATCTACTGTACTGGTGAATTCACCACAGACCTAGCACTTTAGATGCTCCTGTTTTTATACCTAAATATCCCCAAGCCAGTTCCCACTGTTTCCTGTTTAAATTACACATTCATTGGCACACACCTTCAATGAGCCAGCATGCACCTTTCCTGCTTCACAGTCATTTACATTGAGGGATGTCACAGACTAAGAAAGAGAAAGGCAGAAAAATATACTCAAAGAGCTTTTTAGATTAATAATTTGTGCAATATTATAAATCATAGTAGAAGCAAGGTGAGGTTTTTTGCCTGTTTGTTTGTTTATGAAGCCAACCTAAAAAGTGTGACACAAGGGGGGAAATTCTGCCCTGAGGAAAGTTAATGGGAAACAATTCAGCAGTTGTAATAGGGGCAGGTTTTTTCTGACTGTGTATTGTCCTGCTCCAGTCCTTCCTCCTCTGTCTCCTCTCCAGCACACATACAGTAGACAAAGAACAGTGCCTCTGTTATTTCAGCTGTCATTTCAAAGGAAGAAGACTGACTTAATTCCCTATCACCAGGTCACTTAATTGCTTGGTGGTCATAAAGGATAACAATTTTTATTGTTCAATTTAATTAGACATCATCTAGAATAAAATAATTTGAATTTTCTCATAACGCAATCTATCTCTTGGATAGAGGATAAAAGCTTATTTCAATGGGAAATCATGGCTTCAGTCACATCTGGAAAAAGCCTAGCACCTCAAGTTGCTGAAATAAAACTTCTTTGTGTAGTCAAACACAAAACCTGTTCTGATTTCTATAAGAACTAAGAGTGATATTAAGTGTTTTTTAGCTATGTTAGTTTTTGGAAAAGAGGTTAAGCTCGTAGCTAAAGAGTGTAAAGAGGGCCTGGGAAAATTGAAAAATAGATTAGGTTAATTGATTGTGGCTAAAGATGAAAGCTGTCTTTAGGATCTACTGTTTCTCTAGGTTGCTGCAGAACCTGATAGCTTCAACAGACATTGTAACCACCATACAGCAAAAACGTAAGTTCTGCCATTTTAAAAATAATTTCTGGGGAGGCATGGGTTGGGGGGAATATCTCACCTGTTTACAGAAATGGAGCTTACTGAGAGCTTGTTGATACTGCTGCAGAAGGATGCCAACCTCAGCAGCAGTTCGGTTTTTTTCTTAGGAGCACACAGAAACCTCCTGAAGTTCAACATCTAGCAATTTTGAAGAGGAAGCCATTTTTTATCCCTTGTCTGTGAAAAAATCTGCTGGTCGTCTGACTTTTCCTGTGTGTGAAGACTAACAGGTCTAAAAGACGTATAGCAGAAAGCCACTGAAAGAATATGCTTTTTTACTTGAATAAGTCTACAAAATCAGTAGTTGCTGGCAGGGGCTCAAAACTGCATGCCCAGTCAAAAGATGCAATGATTCTGTACTTTGCCAAAGTAGCTTTTTCTCAAAAGCTCTTCTGCAGCAATCAAAAGGTATTAATCTTTCCACAGGTGGTGGATCTCATGACCTGGCTTTCTCCCTTGTTGAAGGGAGAAATTTGGGCAAAATTGCGTTTTGCCCAATGACTATGCTGAAGTAGTATCAGCAGAATGCTTTTTAATTTTATTTTTTAAAGCATCCTATTAAGCCAGCAAAACTAACTTGATCCAACTCCAGCGTAGAGCATGCTTGTTCTGGTATAAAACATCTTCTGGGGGTTAGCATATGTTGTTTGGAAAGAGGTTTAAGGCATACAGATAAAAGCCACTGGAACCAGGGCATGAACTTCTCTCCAGGTATATATGTGTTAGATGCTGTAACTATGACCCAGTTTCCCAAGATAATAGGCTGAAGAAATCTGGGACAACCAGGGTGTGAAGCCTTCCTCTTTCCTTTTTCTTCCCCTTTTTTCCTTTCCTGTCTTCTTTCAGTAATCCATGTAGAAGTGCCTCCTCTGAAGTCAGAAGGCCACTTCTTCACTAGGCATTGCTTGTGCCATAGCTGGCAAATACCCTGACAATGGCTCCACCTCTCTGCTCCTTTCCCCTCAAAATTGTTAACCTTCCAAATTGCTTGTCCATCCTATTACTTGAAAAAGCCTTCAAGAAATCGCTGCATTTGAAAATGCTCCGTTAGACCTGGTTTATTCAAACCCTGTGTATAAATTACAAGTATACGTTTAGATCTTCAGTGACTTCATGCAACTCAAAATAGGTCCACTGAAGTTAGTGGAGCTGCCCCAATTCACCCCAACTGCAGGTCTCTATCTTTTCTCATTTGGTTTTTAAGCAGCCCCTTTTTCTTGTTCCAACTTCTTTTCTCATCTACATTTACCAGTCTGGTATTTTGAATTTTTATGCAGTCTTGTTTCATTTACTGTTAAAAATGCTTCTCTGGTATCAGACACATCATTTTCTAAGCCTCCATCATGCCAAGAGAGTTAGTAAAACATCAGTTTTTCACTTCAGTGCCCAACCCATATGTTTTCAAGTAGCACTAGGGAAACATTTTTTAAAGGACAGACTCCAGAGATGTCTTCTAATATCATCAGCAATGATAATCAAAAGCTGCTTCTGCAGAAGCCTGCGGGATTATCAGTCTCTCAAAAGGAAATTCAGCAGCTTTTCTTGCAGTAACATTTATTCTCCACCCTTCCACCTCAAGCTATCGTTCACCTCAAGGTGGTGACACCCTGGACAACTCCATTTCCATATGCACTTCCGATTTAAGTGTCAGAAGGGACCCTTAATCCAGGGTTAGAACCCCTCCTGCCTTTCTAAGGGACATGTAACTCAAATGCTAGTAACAGTTCATCATAGTTCACAGATAATGCAAGTTATGCCTCATTTACAACTGCAAAACACCTCTGAGGAAGTTTTACTTTTTTTTTCTTTTCAAACTTAAACATAATTTCAGCTAGTCATGACATCAGTGTTAGGACTTAGGCTTCTCCAGAAAGAAACACATGGCTAGTTTCAAGCTGTTTTGGCTAATTCTGGTCAGGCCCAAAGGTAATACAGCCTGTTCCTTTCATGGGACTGTCAGCACACTGCATGTTTATGAATATCCACATAATGATTTTAATTTCTGCAAACCTTCTTGCTAGTGACCTCTTTGACACGGAGAGTAACATAGAGCACAAAGGGGCAGGAATGGTCCTGTTAAAAAGTTCAACCAAATACTCTACAGAATTGCTTTATCATCAGCAATCTCATTAGTTTTCACTCTTTGCCATTCCTCACTATTTCTTTTCCTCTCCTTCCAAATTTGCCTCATCAAAATGTTCCATTTCCTTTTCTACTTCCTCTTCTTCAATTCCTCAGACAACGTCTTCAGGACTTGCCACCCCTCATCCTTCCCTGTGGGGTTGGAGCCATCCAGCATGGCCTGGGCCACCAGGGCATACTTGGCTGTGGAGCCCAGCTGACCCCACTGACTCCTGGAAGAGGATGAGAAGTGGCAAATCTAGAGACTGTCGTTGCCTGCATTAGCTTGTGCCTACCTCGGCTTGTGCCTACCTCTTCTCAGTTAAACCCCTGAGTGTAATTTATTGGCAATGGAAAAAAAAAAAAAAAGCAACTCCATTGACTTTCTGTTGACTTTCTGTGGGGTCGAGAATATAAGCTCTTGCTTGGCCATGAGGGCAGCAATATAGCAAAAAGCAACAGCAACCAACCTCAACAACCCACCCCACTGGGCAGCCTTGCTCTCCTTCAACTTTTGGAAGAAGGGTGTGTGGTTGTCTGTAGCCCGGGAAGAAGCCGAGGAACAGGCCGGGGCCAAGGGGCTGCACAGGGCAGGAGTCGCAGAAGCGGCTGAGGCAGGCGGAGGGGATGGGACCGCAGCCCAGACTGTGACAAGAGAAATTGAAATGTAAATTCTGCACCCTGGCAATAAATTTCACAGCAGCCTAATTTTCCTAGGAATGACGCCTTGGGCAGAGCCCGTGTGGCCCAGAAAGGAGCGGGTTTTAAATTTTCTAGAATTCCCTAATCCGCTTTATCAGCCGCTTCTCCCTAAACTGCCGCTGCTCCCTGAGAGATTTAAAGCCGCGGTGGCTTCCTCAAGGCCTCTTCCTGATTATTATGTTTATTCTCATCCAGTCAAGACAGAGAAACATTAGCATGTGATTTACAGCGTGGGACCAATCGCAGATACCAGCACTCAATATTTGAAATTCAAGCAGTATCTACTTGCAGCAAACTGGCCAGGATCAATCTAGAGATAAAAAGGAGGGCCCTACCTTTTTTGGAAAGGCAGTAGAGATTCATCGTCGAGGTCTGTCAGTCTCAGCCTGTCAAGCAAGATGCTGTGCATCGCTCCTAGGAACCAATGCATGCAGTGGCACTCGCACAGCATTAATACATGCCCCTCTGCTGGGTTTAATTCCTTCCTTTCATTTAGTTTTGTTTTTTTGGTGTGTTTTTTTTCTTGCAACCATCCGCTTTTCCTCTCATGTTTCAAGTCTCTGTATCTATCTGTCAAGCAGGCAGTGGGTTCAGAACAGGTTTTCATGCCAAAGCATTCTTTTACCTAATGAAAACAAGTGAATAAAACATAAGAGAGGTACCTTTAAATTAAAAATAGGGACAAAAAGCCTTGAAGAAAACCAATATCTGAAGGAAAACTTGTTTTTTTCCTAGAAAAATTCCTATCGAATGATGAATCTCTATTTATTTCTTGTAATTTAAGTATGCAGTTATAATTATACCCTAATTAAATAAGGGAAAAGGATCGTGCGTAGCAGAAGAGAAATATATGCATATGTGAAGAGTCAAGACAATCCAGAAAAACTTCTGATGGCATGACACATTCACGCAGAGTAGTCACTTTTCAAAACTAAAATTTTCTCCCAAAGGCTCCCGGTTTGTATTATTAATGACGGTTTTCTTAGCCCGTATTACCATTTCCATCTGAGGGGAAAAGAGACAAAAACTTTCCTTGAGTTTGAAAGGACAAAGCGGTCTCAGAGCCACGAAAGTCACATGTTTTTGCACAAGCCTTTGAATGCGTTTCATCTGCCTGGTTTTGTAAGCGGACAGGGTGAGCGGCACTCCTGGCCTGAGACCCTGTGCTGAGGGTCTCAGGGATGAGGGACAGCAAGTGGCAAGCCCGGAGGGACGGGGGGCAGAGGTGGGGGGGGAATGGCATGGAGAAGACACTTACTTCCCTACGGTACACCCCAACAGCAGCCCCACACGATGGGGCCCCGTCCAGCCTCCGAGCCACCAGTCCTATTTCACAGCAGCTTTGGTGGAGCGAGTGCATTCAGACCCTGATTTAAGTCACGGGTAACGCCGACTGCTAGGAGCTAATTTAAGTCTATACCGAAGACTTGTGAGGAGCCGGGCCATTAGAGTAGTTTCAATCTGTTCCTCCAGGTTTCTGCTGGCTGCATGGCGCCTTGGATGCCATATCCTAAACGCCTGCCACCGACTAGCTGTCCCTCTTCTCTGTTTAACACGAATATCCTGTAATTGGAGTGTCAAGCTTCTTGCTGCCACCACTGAGGAGGAGGATACGGAGGAGGAACCAGAAGAAATCCGTCTTTACCGTAATGAATGCATGCAGTTCAGACCAGATTGGGCTGTTCAGATGTTTTATTCCTCCTTTTCATCTCCTTTGTGGAGGCTCAAGCAGTACCAGAACACAGAGATCTCCTTTTAGGGCTTCAAATCCATCAAAGATCCGCCGGGTCCACTGTGCGGGGAGACAGACAGGGAAGCTTTTTTTGATGCATCTTTGTAATCTCTATGCTGCTGGCGCTTTTTTGCATATCTTGTCGGCTGTCGGCGTGGGGGCACCTGGCAGGGGCTCCCCCCGGGAGGGAGGTGGGGGCCGGGGAGCCAGTCCAGGCTGTCGCTGCTTCGGTGGGGCACAGCACCCACTAGTTCACTCGGAAGGGGTGACGAATAGTCGATTTTTCTACAGTCTCTGGTGGTTCATTTGTACAAGGCAGCACAATGGGGCACGGAAAGCACATGCAGGCATTTGCTGTGATGCTCTGAACTCTTTCACAGAGCTGTTTAGGGGGTTGGGCAGTAACTGCCACTGGCTGTGCTCCATATGGCCTCTGGCATTTCCCTGCTGTTTCACGGCTATAGATGAGACCTGTGGTACCCAAAGGCCCTGGGCTTTTTTGCCCCCAAGCTGCTGCTAGCAACAGTTAGGGTCCCCAAAGGAGCAATAAGGGGGCCCTAAGTGAAGAAAAAGCCCTAGTTGCAGATATCTACATTAGCCACCTGAAGAGAGGAGTGCAAGGGCTATGGGCTGAGTCGGAGCACGGCAGTAACACGTCTGTCCCACTGCCACTACCCCAGTATCGCTTTGGTGATGCACGCAGCTACGCTGTGCTGAGCTGATACTCACCAAGACTGGCCCATCTTGGTGTCATTGCACGTGCCTCCCTTCTTGGTTCGTTTTGTTTGCTTGCCGTCCTGAGGGACAGAAATCAAAGCTTCCTTTGTCACCTAATTCCATTCACCTTAATCTAAAAAGGTGCCTGTAGCTACAGCTGTCTGTGCCTTCGCAAGCCAGCCTTCCCACTCTTCCCATGGTGAATACCATCTACTCAGTGACTAGCAACAGGAGATTTTAATGTTGTTTTGTTGCCTTCCTTAGAAAGATCTGAAAGTGAATGAATCACACACGTGTCCCACTGCTAAAGCTATCGATCAGATGTGTAAAGAGTGGACACTTGCAGAGATGTGGGGAAATCTGCACCCGTTTTCTAGGATTTAACTTCCTTTTTTCTTACATGCAAGAATTACAATTCTTGTCTGGGCACCGTTTTTAATATTTAGTATTGCTGGAGTGTAAATTAACACTTGGAATGACAGTCAAGTTAATGTTGATCTGTTTCCCCGGTCAACATCAGTTTCACAGCTGTTGTGATCAGGCCTTTAAAAATTGGTTAATATCCTCTCATCACTGGTTATATGGAATTTCCATCACTTATTTAAATAAATCTAACTTTTACAAACAAAGAGCAAACTCAAGAATAGACCGTAGTTACCTTGGAGAGATATTCCAGACCTAGCTGAAAAAAATACAGGAGTCATTTGTAGTCAGAAATACAAGTTAAGATCAGAACATCTGATTTTTTTTTAATACATAGCTAAATAAGATTTCCCGCAGGCTTGAACAAATCATCACTAAATCCACATTTCAATAGAGAACAGGCAAACTGGACTGGATAACTCTTATGCAGTCTGGAGTATTTTACATCTCCTATTCATCTATTCACTTTTTCACAATGTTGCCCAGAAAATGTTAGAATTCATGCATTGGGGTCCAAAAATAGCTTAGGAAAGAGTACTAGATAAAAAAGTACTTCCCTGGAAAGCAAGATTTAAAAAATATATTCCATAAAAATTATTCTTTGTAGATGCTCCAGAACACATTAAGCTAGTGGTGTCTAGGTTAAAAATAAACCATTGAAAGAGAGCTTTTGTTTGCAACTAGGAGGAGGACTAGCTGTCTTTTTGCACTTAGCAGTGCCGGTACGCATAAATTATATTGTGTATCACTTAATTGCTGAAGGTGTGTATGTAATCACATTGCAGTTCCTATGGTAAAGAATTCCTTAAGTAAAGGCCTAAGTGAAAGTGTCTTTCTGGTTTCTGCAGGAATCCGAATTGAAATAGGTGTCACAGGCGTTCCTGACCACAGCAAACCTCAGAAAATAGCCATCAATAGCCTTGGCCTTGTACAGCTGACCCTATTTGACCTACGAGCATCTCTCCAAAATTCACCCAGATTGTATTGGCCACCAGCATGAAGTATGAGCCCAGTCTGCCCAGAAGACTAATAACTTAGCCATGAAGATCGACTTCACATGCCGTGTTATTTGAGTCTGCCTTGGAGGTAAGAATGAGCAGTAATTTCCATGGGGAATCAGCAAATGAAATGCATGCCAAATTGCCTTTGCATTCAGCTGCCTACCAACATGCTCGTTATAAGGTGGCAACAGCACCGAAAGTTTTTGTGTTGACTTGACTTCTTCATCCACAGGGAATAATGATGCTACACAGGTGATGAAAGGCACCCGAGTCCTTTCCTGAACTGACAAAAGGCTGGAAAGCACTGTGGTGCCTTCTCACGTTTACCTCGAGCTTTGCTATATCATAAAATCATAGAATCATAGAATGGTTAGAGTTGGAAGAGACCTTAAAGATCATCAAGTTCCAACCCCCCTGCCATGGGCAGGGACACCTCCCACCAGATCAGGTTGCTCAAAGCCCCATCCAACCTGGCCTTAAACACTTCCAGGGATGGAGCGTCCACAACTTCCCTGGGCAACCTGTTCCAGTGTCTCACCACCCTCACAGGAAAGAATTTCTTTCTGGTATCTAATCTAAATCTCCCCTCTTCCAATTTAAAACCATTACCCCTTGTCCTGTCACTGCACTTCCTGACAAAGAGTCCCTCCCCAGCTCTCCTGTAGCTCCCTTCAGGTACTGGAAGGCTGCTCTAAGGTCTCCCCGGAGCCTTTTCTTCTCCAGGCTGAACAACCCCAGCTCTCTCAGTCTGTCCTCATAGCAGAGGTGCTCCATCCCTCTGATCATCTTTGTGGCCCTCTGCTGGACCCATGCCAACAGGTCCCTGTCCTTCCTGTGCTGAGGAATCCAGAGCTGGACACAGTGATCCAGGTGGGGTCTCATGAGCGCAGAGGGGCAGAATCACCTCCTGAGACCTGCTGGCCACACTTCTTTTGATGCAGCCCAGGATGTGGTTGGCTTTCAGGGCTGCCAGCGCGCACTGCCGGCTCATGTTGAGCTTCTCATCCATAAGCACTCCCAAGTCCTTCTCTTCAGGGCTGCTCTCCAGCCATTCTCCACCCAACCTGTATTTGTGCCTGGGATTGCCACGTCCCAGGTGCAGGACCCTGCACTTGCCTTGGTTGAACTTCATGCGATTTGCATGAGTGCACCTCTCCAGCCTGTCCAGGTCCCTCTGGATGGCAGGGACCAGATATGTCTCCACTCTTCCTACCTCATGAGCATCCAAACTGCCTGGGCCACTGAAGGAGTGGGTTGTATTGAGCCAGCACTGTGATCCATACATGTGATTAAATCTCAGTGCCAGTGGGCAGGAGTTATAGCAATAGCTTTCTCAAGAGAAGTCAGGGCACACACATAATAATGAGCGTTTATTTCTATACCGATTTGCAAGATTCCCTTTATTGAAGTCCAACCGCAGCTTCTCCCTCCCTCATGCACTTTTTCTTTCTTGCTCTCCCTCCTCACCCCTCTGCTTTTGGTTATTCAAACTCCTACAGATGACCACAGAGGAAACACAGACTGCTTGCAGGATCTGCTGGGTGAATGGTGAACTCTAAGCAGACACACTGTTTATTCAGAAACATTTCAGGCTGTTTTCAGGAGCCAAGAGAATGCTGATTTCTGATTGTGCTTACCTCTTAAAGGGGAGCACGCAATTCTCAGCTGTAACTTTCCATTTCAATGGCTACTGAAAGAAATCTGTTTTGGGAATTGCCTTTCCTTATTTGTGTAGAAATCCTTTTATGCCATTAAGACGCTGTGCAAAGAGAAACAAGATCTAGGGGCTTGTCGAGGCACAGTTTTCACTACCCAGTAGAGTTAGTCTCATTAAAATGGACCTCGTCTCCTTGCTGCTCCTGCACATACTGTCAGTTTATCACAGATCATCTGACAGTAAAATTCCCTCTAAAATGGAAAGCATGACGTAAAGCAGGAAAAAGAGCTCAAGATTGAAAAAAAGAAAAAAAACACCCCCAAATAAAAATTACAAAGACTTTGGAGAAACGACTCACAGGAAAAGATGCCTGTATACAAACTTGTCAAGTCTTCAGGGTGCCAATGTGCCAGCCATGGGGAACAATAAGCATTTAGGGCTGTGCACAGCTCTCTGCCTTCGCCCAGCTCCACAAAGAGTGGTGCAGACTCTTGGAGCCGTGCACACAGGAGTAGCTTTCTTGGAAAAGCCCTTTCCCAAAAAAACCTGCAGGGTCATGTTCCTGCTTCCTCTTCTCCTGCAGCCCAAAAGAGTGCAGATACAGCCCCAGGGAGCTGTGGCTGGTGGGGGCTTTCTGCCCACCCTGACCTCACACTAACACCAGGCAGACCAGTTGGGTGCTTTCCAGCAGTTCTCAAAGGTGGCGAGCCTGAATGTTGGTTTACCCTTGAGTTTTGGGCTGGGGGCTAGGGAACAGCAGAAGTCCCCAGAAGAAAGAAGATGAACAAAGCCCTCAGAGACCTACTCCAGGTCAACGAGGAGTGTAAATCCTGCGCTCTGTCTTACAAAAGGCAACAACCGGAAAATTATGAGGGGACAGAGGGGATGCTGAGAAACCCCCAGGACACGGAGCAGGGTGGCTGCAGGAGAGCGAGGGTGGTCGTGGGGGGAACCACCATGCCTTCCAGGGAAGTAAAATCCCCTTTGCACCTCACATGGGCTGGGGTGTGACAGCTCCCAGCAAAGAGCTGCTGCCACCTTTTCTCCCGAAGCTGGAGGGCAAAGCCTCAACAGAGGATGCTGCAGTGCTCAGGTGGGCCTAGCGAGGGGAGTCCTCGGTTGATGGGAGAGGATGGCCACACACTGCAAGGAGCTTCTGGCCTCCGAGGTGGCCTCGCTGAGGACCACTCCCTCCCTTCCCAAGGGTGGAAATGCCCCCAGAGGGAGCTTGCTGTGGGAGACGTAAATTCTCCTGTTGGTTTCCGTGTGATGGCAGTAAATTCTTTTATTGCTCCTTAAGCTGAATTTTCCACGGTCAGTTTTCCTAGGAGACTATTTTTGCATGCATTTCCTTGTCGCCTGGACAAGACCGAGACAAATTTGAAGCCAGACCATTGCAATAACTCAACTCCACACAACAAGCCTGGTTCAGTAGCGGTGGGGAAAACAAACAGTCCGGGGATGGATGGGAAGAGAGATTTAAACGGTGGAGTATCTTACACTGGCTGGGGATTCTGTGGGTTTTCAACATAAACTGGCAGAGAATGAAAGGCAGGTGAGGAGAAATGAAGGCGATAGCAGGAAAAGAGGTGGTGGGACAAAGCAGTCCCTTTGTATAGGTGTATGTAAACATACATATGAATGTATGTTGAATATTTAGATTAAAACTCCTTCTTATCCAATATGTAAAATGCGCAGGTGTTTAACTTGAACTCAAGGCTTTACCTCTGACAGTCCCTCTGCCCCCTGAGATGTGTTTGACCCAGGCAGTCCGATTGGAAAAACAAACAAGCAAAAAAAGAAAACCAAGCCCAAATCGGCAACAGCAGTACAGAAACAGAAAGGCTTTCTTGTAAAGTGCCATTCAAGGGCCCTCTAATTGAATGCATGGGGGGGTGTGTGTGTGTGCTTCCCCTGGGGGGTTTTCCTCATCTTCCCCACAGCAGCCTTTAGCACCGGAAAAGCAGTTTTCCGGCAGGAGCAGTCTCCCCCCCAGCAGCCGCGTGCTGCCTTCTCCAACGAAGCATCTAAACAGGCAGCTAAGGCGGATCTTAAAGAGAGAAAAACAGCCACGGATGGAGGATGAACACTGAATTAACAAAATCCACAGGCAAAGCCCTGCGGGGAGGTGTCAATTTTGCTGCATTTCCCATGCCGTCCAGGTGACATCGGTTAACGCGTTAAAATGGCTAATGTGTCATTAAAGGAAAATGGGATCGAAATGAAGGATGCTGGATGCGGGAGGCGAGCCCTTTAAATTCCCAGCTGTAAATGCTGGGCCTGTGAATGAGCTGCTGCCGACAGGTACTTTGGAGGAAAAGCCTAGCTTAATAATTGGAGAAAATGGCATGGCACAAAACTCTCCGAGCACTTGGCCTGGAGACTGTGTGTCCATTAGAGAAAATCAGAAAGTCAAAACAGACACTGGGTAATTT
Source organism: Tringa tobata (assembly GCA_033628505.1). Lineage (NCBI taxonomy): Eukaryota > Metazoa > Chordata > Aves > Charadriiformes > Scolopacidae > Tringa > Tringa tobata. The sequence goes on from JAHREE010000245.1 coordinate 27,188,918, forward strand.
CTCTGTACTTGCATTAACCGTACCCCCAACACTCGCAGTGTGGTTCACTTTAGTATAATAAAGCACTTTATTCCACCCCATCACAGCTAAGTGTCCTCATCAGATGGAGTATCACAGTGTCTAGAATTCACTTTTCCATTAAGGAGGTGGTGCATCTTGCTAAGACATTAGTCTATAGCTCCATCAATGTTTTGATTATTTTTAAGAGGGCATAACTTGCTGATAAACATCCCCCTCCCAGCCCCAGAGGAACTTTTAATTTAGTAAAAAACAAAAAATCTTTTCATTTCTGCCATTTGGCAACTTCCTTGGTAAAATATTTTGTCTAAACTGCAATCTGTTAATCCAGTTGTTTCACTGCATGGCAAATCATTCTTTTCTAGGCACTAGAACTGTTTTCCTTGTGATATTTTATTGCATTAACTCTTCGGAGCCACTAAAATCAACAGAGCTGGCAAAGAATGGGGCTCTGCTTTTTTGACCTGGAGCCACTGCCTGAAGGTCGGGCAAAGAAAAGTCTGAACTGGACTCTTCCCAGAGATGGAGCAGCATAGAAGAGGGGATGGATAAAGTTGGCATGCAGGAAATTCGGATTAGATATTAGCAAAAAATTTTTTCACAAGAAGGGCAGTCAAAGCACTGATGCAGGAGCCCACAGAGGCTCTGGTCTCCACCCTCAGCAATATTATAATCCCATCTGGACAAGGCTCTGCATGACCTGATTTAATTGGCGCTGTTTCGTGCAGGGGTTGCCCTACATGACCCCTGAGGTCCCTCCCAGCTTAAATTATTCTGCAATTCTGTGATCAGCACAGAGAACAAGAGAAAGGGGAAACCAGTGTTGGCAATTTTACAACATCTTCATATTCACTGTACGCCAGAGCCAGCCAAGACCAAGCTGGATGCCCAAACTTCCCACTCTGACAGCCTCTACCCAAGAGTGTACCGATGCCCAGGAGCCACACCAGTCACTGGAAGGGCAGCCAGGTAAGAGCATCCCTTCTCTGTGCTTGGTAGCCTGGGAGGGCTGAGGGCTTTTAAAGCATTTGTTGTACACGTGGGCATTGCCACGTGCCCTGTGGAGCATCGTATGTGATGTATTGCCAGGGTGACACTGAGAACTCTCTGGCTGAAAAGTCCTGAGGTTAGTGTCACGGAGCCAAATCGTGCTCTCAGGTCTCCCTCAACCACTCTGAGGTTTGACTGGATTGGTACAGCTGAAACCACAATTAATAATGGAGATTTCTGCAGTTCATTTAACTGTTAGAAATTTCTGCTTGTCTTTTAATCCTTGAAGGCATTTTAACTCCTTGCTGGCATATTTACATATTGTTGGTTTTTTTAAATATATATATCTGTAAAAGCATTAAAACAATATACAGATGCCTGTTAATATTAGAATTATAATACCATAATATTAGAATATAATACCAATGATAAGCAAGAGCTTCTCTGAGGCCACCTTAAGCCTTGCTGAAAGTTAAATGCTAGGTTGTTATTGTGGCATGTTTACTCTCACTTCTAGCTGCATTTTACTGTTTGGCTTCCTAAATCTCAGCAGGGAAAGGACAGTTTAGCTCCCTTGAAGACTACGCTGCTCTGAAATGATGACTGTTGCTGTGGGGGAAGGGGTTGCGCTCTATGCAGCATGATTTGTAGGACCCTCTATAAATCATTTACCAGCATGCCTTCACTGCAAGCCACGGGCTTACCATTTGTGGAGCTTTAAGAAATGTAAGCAATAACAACAGGCAAAAAAAAAAAAAAGACGAATGAAGAGACGGACATCTCTAAAACCCTTGCCTGGGAAAGGGACTTTATTTAAGTCACAAGGACAAGCACTGAAAGCATTTTACTGGGTGTGTGCCTTACTGCGCCGCCACCACGTGTTATACGAAAAGCTGCTTCGTGGCTTCAGAGGCAGCCGGGGAGGGGGGCTCGGCCAGCCCTGCGAGAGCGGTGCGGCTGTGACCCTCGTGTCTCCCTCTTGAAGTCTTTAATAAATCACCCTGCCACACTCATAAAGTGGAGTCAAGCAGCAAAGCAAAGGCCTGAGCCTGCAAACCCGATTGGAAAATCAAGGGGTTTTAAAAAGGGGAGGGCAATACCTTCCATTTGTGTCACAGAGCAACACCCGTGCATGGTTGCGGTCAACACCAGAGCAATCGCTGGGGACCTAGCATGGAGGTACTACGATTTTCTTACTGCTGGAGGAGCTTCCTGGCATTGTTCTTATGCCAAATGGAAGTGGTGATACAGATTTTAAGTGATAATTAATGTCAGTCAGAATTATTATAAATAGAAACCCTGTCTCAAAAAATATTTCTCTTTTTGATGATGTAATTGGTGATATAGCGATCCTCCTTCCATTGTCAGGTGCTTCACTTAGTACTGTACAGCATGGTGTTTAAAAAATAAGCACTCCATAATATGAGTAAAGATTACACTAAATGGATGAAGAACTGAGGTGTTTTTGAGTGGGATTCAAACAGAGATGTTTCCACTGCAGATCAGAACTGACCAAGATGCTGAAAATATTTTCCACCCAAGACTCTTCACAAAATATAAAAGATGTGACAGGTAGCAACAGGTCTGTCACAAGGATGGGGCCAAGAGCACCAAATATGCTGATGGAGCCAAGGAGTTCATTTTTTCCCATTTTATTGTCTGAAGGAGACAGGCCTGGGGGATTCATTTTATGATCTTCCACGGACCACAGTGCCTTCCCAGGGAAAATCTGCTGTGGATCTGGAACAGGAGGCACTAGATCAGCACCTTATGTGTAGGTGCTAGCCATGTCTCTACAAGTCCCCCAGAGAAACTGTAAATCATGTGCAAGATGGTGTAACATTTGGTGAGGTAGGCTCACTCAAACAAATTGCAATTAAATACAGGCAGGTGTAAAGGGTAGGGATGTGGAGTGGAAGCCACTGCCAGAAATGGGCAGCAGGATAATCCCACAATAATAGCAAGGGTTTAAGGTCATAATGGAGAAGCAACTGAACACAGGTTGCCAGGGAAAAGCTGCACTAAAATGAGGTAAAATAATCCCTATATATACAAAGAGGGGAATGTGAGCAGATTCAGGCATGGGCTTTATTTGTTGTATATAGTCTAGATGAGGCCAGTTCTTGACAACACTCAGCTACAGAGTTTATCTTTTTTAATAAGGGTGTAGGAAAATCAGTGGCTGCACAAAAAAAAAAAAAAAAGAAAAGCCACAGCAAGTGCCACAAAAATGGCTTAAGAGCTGAAGAAAGTACTTTAGAGTGAGAAATGTAGAGAGTACAATCTGTTTACCTTATCAAAAAGAAGGGCGAGAGGTGGCTTGATTACAATTCATTACCTTCATGAAATAGTGGGAACCATGAAATCTTTAACACGGGTGATAACAAGACACAGTAGCAGGAAGCTTGAGACAGACAAATCTGAGATGGTAGGAATGCATTTTTAAGAAGAAGGATGAAAAGCTCTGAAGAAGGTATCAATGGAAGTAATGAATCCTCCACCTTTTAGTGTCATCTGATCAGGATATACAGCTTCACCAAGTGAAAGTTGTGTTTTTCTCAAACATGCCATTGCCATGTCCCTCATTTTCATGAAAGTCATCCTTTAGCATTTCTAATGGCTGAGACTCTTATGTGGCAGTAAAGAGAAGGGAAAAACAGATGGGGCCAGAAATCATTCCCCAGAATATTTTTAAGTACCTAGTAATTAAAGAAAATTCTAAATAATTGAAGAAAATAGTTTGCACAAAACCTCTGATCAGTGTTCTTTAAAAGTAACTCCTGGCTCACGAGCTTCTTTCTTTCTCTTCCTTGCAGAAACATTGGCAGAAACACACCAGCATTTAACAGGTTTTTCCCAGTGCTGCAGCTATTGGAGGCAAAGACTGAGAGATCAGAAGTGCCCTAGGAAGCATGTGAGGAGCCAGGGGGCACCAGGCAGTGACAGAAGACTTGCAAACCAAGAGCAGCCTAGCTACAAGCATGGGTGACAGCTACTCTAAGCACCATCCATATAGACCTTAGCCCAGGTAAGACTCAAGAGAACATTTTCTTCTGCATTTATGTCAGCATTAATGCTACAAATTTTGTTTTCCTTTGTTCAAGATGTCCAAGGTACAGAAACTGATCCTGCCTGTGGGATACAGGATTCTCTTTTCAAGCAATAGTATCTGGAGATTGATCAAAGGCATCAACAGTCAGTGGATTAAATAGGAACTGAGGATGTTGGCTCGTATAAACTTGCTTCCATTTGAGTGCCTGCTACTGATTTTGAAGTGCCTAAATTAAAGACACTAGACGCTGAAAATGTTGCCTAACTTTCCCTAGCTGTGCTTGATCCCCATGTCCCAGAGGAGTAACGAAAGCAATAAAAAACTAATATTGGTCAGGAACTGCAAAAAGCAGAGCAGGAAGCCCTTCCCCCAACCCACCATAACAACGTCTGTATGCAAGATCATGTTTTGCACTGTTTTCAGAGTAATTATGAAATTTATTCCAAAGATACAGCAGGAGCCACAGAGAGGTGGGTTGGAAAAACAGAGGATAGACAAATTATAATGTAAACAGCTAGAGAAGAGACTGAGAAAAGTGCTGGAGCAGCAAATTGACACTCAGGGACACCCTGACTCGGGTTCTGCAATAGGAGATGAACACTTGGGGCTAAGGCATTTGAACTTCATAGATTCCTGCATCCAGCCTGAGTTTGCTGACACGAATAAGGACTGACTTTGCCTGTGTGAATGTAAATTGATTTCTCATTGCAGCATGAATCCCTCCCTCCCCCTCTGCAAGAGGAGGCACAGCAGCTGAAGTCACCTTTACAAGTCATGCTGACATAGGAGAAAGAGGCTTATGAGATAATGAGCAAATATTTTTTAATTAGGTGGTGAACTGAGGATCTCTTCTGTTCTCTGATCCAGATCCTGTCTGGCAAAAGAGAAAGGAGTAGGAGGAGGCAGGACAGGGTTGGGCTAGGAGAGCACCACAGCAAACGGGATTTCCACCAAACGGCTTTACTACTGCTAGGAGCCCTGATCTCCCACAGCTGGGCCTCCTTCTTGCTCTGATATGCACAATTCTTGTTCTCCCCTGTCTCGTGCAATGAGTATTCACATACAAATCCCATAGACACAACTTTGGAGGCCTCCTAGTTTCAAAAGGAGAAGTAAGCCAGGTCAACCATGAATCCACTCTGTATGTGCCAGGAGCTGTTTTCTGACTGGTTTTCTTTTACTGTTAGCCTCTTTCAACCCTCTAATATCATTGATGCTTCAGTAAAGCGCCTCGAATCTGCAAGCAACATCATTTGCTCGACTATCAGCATTCCCCATCAATAATGAAACTAAAAACATAGCTTAATAGACAACAAGGCGAGAGCAGCTGGCAGTGCCGCACAAATCTGGCACTCTTGCTGCTGAGTTTATTAGACATTTTATAGTCCTGTGAACTAAAGATAATGGATCCAGTTCCCATATGCTGCATCAACAAGAGCTAGGACTCCGTCGTGCCATTGATCTATGAGGCAGCAGTGAATACGACCCAGACACAAATACTAAAATGAATCAATCCTAAGCTGTTAAAGAGACACCACGAGGCACTTTCCAGTTTTCACTTCTTGCTTTCTAATCTCCATTCCATGAAATACTCTCCCAAGGGCTTTTAAATACAACAGTTTGCTGCAGACTTTGGGATCAGGTTGAGAGGAATTGCCCCTGTGAATCAGAGAACGGAGCTGAGATTTAGAGCCCATTAACCTCAGTAGGCTCTCGTGAGCTCCACCCGTTCCTCGTGCAACAAAAGCCTTTTGGGGGTTGCTTTTGTTTTTGAAAAGTGCTGTGTGGTTATGTTCATACAGGTTTCCAAAGCAATGTTCACTGTAGGGTTTGTAAAGTTACTCTCGTCCGATGACTGGAAACAAACTTTTCTGTACTTAGTTCCCAAGTACAGAAAACTGTAAATATCTGCAGCCCAGAGAATAACTTAGACCTATTTAAAAAAAAAAAAAAAAAAAAGGAGGCTTTAGTCTGAACCTGACTGATAGTGATTGATAGGTGCTAACATTCGCTACTTCAGGAACTATGACACCTTCCAATTTTAACATATGAAGGCACCAAGGTTGCTGCAGCCTCAAATCCATTTCTATTGAATCTACATCAACGTGCTCAATTTTAACCATTTAAAATACATCATACTCAATACCAACAAATCATTTTAAAGCAAGCACGCAAGGAGAAGAAAAAACTTTAAAATAGCAGCCTCTCGACTGGCACCTACAAGTATAAAACAAAGACAAGAGAAAAATCCCATGATACAAAATAATATTTCAAAGCAGGGAGAGACTGCCTAGCTACGTACACGAAAGTTTCACCAAGACATTATCGGATGAAATAGTTTGGAGAGTTCCCACTCAAACGCAGAGTTATGAAAAGCAAAGACAATCAGCTTGCTCCTCCTGATTACAGATGCCAAGTGGATCTGATGACAGCCTCAGGCTCCATATGCCCAAGATCTCTGCAAAATCACATCAAATGGCATTTGGTATTTAACCTTGCTGTGCCCTTATGTACTACTTGGGTACAAGGGCTTCACAAAATAGTGAGGGCTTTGCAGTAATTAATATTGAGTAAATAACTCAAAAAGTTGCATAGAGAACTAAAATATAGACTTATGCATTCATTAGTATAATTCACTGATGAAAAATCACCACTGGTAAATTACCTTCTCATACATGTAACTAGATGGACAGGCAAATAATGAGTCTCTTAGATTTATGGAGCATCTCTCACCTGGGAGAAGACCTGGTTGCGTTGCACCTTGAATCATTCTGGTCATTTGGAGAGTGAAACACAACAGCTGTTTAACAACATACCCAAGTTTACAACCTCAAGTAGAAGCAATGTAATTATTTTGAGAGGAGTTAGACCACTAATGTTAGTATGTGGATTTATGACATGAGTTACTCAATGACTCTGTGAAATCCAGACTTAGCTGGCCAGGAGCGAAGCAGAAAATATCTACCCACCTGCATACACTCGCTGGGTGCACGGAAGAACTCAAGCTTTGTGTGAGTCATTACTCACGTGGCAGACATTTTATCAGCACTAATCAAGAAAAATGCATTCCAATTTTCAATTCTAAAGAAAGCTTATTAGGAAAGAGGTCCATTCGGATGCACCTTGGTAGGTATACTTAGCTGTTTGAACTGTTGACTCAAAAGAATACAAATAAAAAGTAATTTAGATGCAAGGGGAAAAAGGCAAAGATTATTTTTGGTAAAATTCTGTTGCATCCATAAGAAATCACCTGAAGATTCCAGTATAAGATGATGATTTGATGAAAGGCTTCAAGAGAAATTAGCAGACTTCTGATTGAAGTCTCTAACAGGGTTGAGACTGTGGTTGACGAATGCAATACCTTACGTAAAGAGCACAAAGGGTCACTGTCAAGGTTAAAAAGAGCCCAAAATTATTTTCTTACCCTTTTACTAGGCTCCCTCCATAGCTTAATTAAAATTAATTCTTTTTCACATTTTTCTAAAAAAGTTTTCTTTTAAAACAATAATTTTAAACATGGCAATTATCTAAACACCTGAAGCACAAAACACTACTCTGATCACACAACTGTACTGCACACCCAAACTGTAATGTGTGTCATAAATATACACCCTAACTGTAGGCTAACCACTTCATGAAACGTGTGCCAAAGAGGGAGATGAGCATCTCACCGCACAGCCCTGTGACTACGGGGAAGGGTGTCGGATGAACAGAGCCCTAACTCTACTACTCACATGTGGCCATCGACCAGCTGTCCTGGCGACCTGTGCTGGGCTTGGAGGGGTTTGGGTTTGTGTGTGAATGATGCCCGTGACACAGGGTACAAGCTGCAGAGACAGGAACTGGCCACAGCCCAAAATGGGAAACTTGGAGAAAAATCATGACGTGCTGGGAACTGCAGGAACACTTGTGTTCGAGCACCGCTGAAGTAAAAAGCTTCAAAGCCCAGACAAGAGATCTAGTTTGAATCCTGCAAAACAAATGTGTTTCAAAGATTTGAGAGATTTCCATGGAATTGTTTTCCTGTTGGGTTTTCCTTTGCCCCTCTCCTGGCCCCACGAAGATAGGGCAAGCCAGTGGGACACCCATCCTCATGATCATGGCTCCTGTAGCCCCAGTGCACATCCCTTCTTCTTCATGACTTCCTGGTTCAGTCCCCCAGTCTTTCTTCATTTGAGTGAATCATGGAATCATGGAATTGTTGGAGTTGGAAGGGACCTTCTAGAGATCATCTAGTCCAACTCCCCTGCTAAAGCAGGATTGCCCAGAGCACATCACTCAGGACTGCATCCAGGTGGGTCCTGAAGATCTCCAGAGAAGGGGACTCCACACCCTCCCTGGGCAGCCTCTTCCAGGGCTCTGCCACCCTCACCGTATAGAAGTTCTTCCTCATATTTGAATGGAACTTCCCATGTTCCAGCTTGTGCCCGTTGCCCCTCGTCCTGTCACTGGAAACCACTGAAAAGAGTCCAGCTCCATCCTCCCTCAACCTGCCCTTTAGATACTTGTCAGCATTAATAAGGTCTCCCCTCAGCCTTCTCTTCTCCAGGCTAAAGAGTCCCAGCTCTCTCAGCCTTTCCTCGTAAGGGAGGTGCTTCAATCCCTTAATCATCTTTGTTGCCCTACTCTGGACTCTTTCCAGTAGTTCCCTGTCTCTTTTGAACTGGGGAGCCCAGAACTGGACACAGTATTCCAGTTGTGGCCTCACCAGTGCAGAGCAGAGGGGGAGAAGGACCTCCCTTGACCTGCTGGCCACACTCTTCCCTGTGCAGCCCAGGATTCCATTGGCCCTCTTGGTGACAAGGGCACATTGCTGGCTCATGGATAGTTTACTAATCTGAACAATTCCCTAGTTCAGTACCTCCTAGCCATTGAAACAAGCTCCAAATCCCTCTCTGCTGGTACCTGCTGCCTTGAAGGCAAATCAATAAAACACAGCCTTGCTGGCTTGGTGGCCCTCTTTCTCCCAGGCAGGTTTGACCTCTCTTCTCTGCTCAGCAGGTCTTCCTTGCTGCTGAAACCTCTTACCAACCCCACTGCCCAGCTGATGCAGGCAACTCGGTGCATAGGACCAAGCTGGATGGCTGCACTTTTGCCTGCTCCTGCCAGAAAAGTATGCTGCACCCCCAGAGCCTCGTGATGCTCTTCAGCCCCTGCCCATGTGCAACAAGAGACAGAGGGGAGGGCTGGCAGAGCCCGGGCAGCTATAGGGGGATGGCTCCTGGCCATGGAACTGCTAAAACCAGGCTGTGCCTCTACAGCAGAGGTTAGACTGCACCAGTCCTACCATAAATCCCCATGCTGAACTGTGGAAGCCGTGAATTAAACCCGGGAGATAATTAAATATCATCTACTTTAACAGCCACTAGCAGGAAAATAAATAAGACATCCCAACAGAGGAAGATAGAGCAATTTCACGTTTACGCTTCCAAGGGAAAAGGGAATTTGAAACAAACAAAACATCTTTTTTTTTTTTTTCCTGCAGAAGGAGAAACTCAACTGCCTGTCACAAGCAGGACCGTAGCGACACCGAGGGCTCTGTGCAAAATTCTTCTGTTTGCTTCTGCATTTGATTAGCTGCCTGCGTTATGTGTTTTAATTTCCTGCCGTTGAAGCACATTGCTGTCATGGTGATAGATGCTATAGAAATGAGTAAAATAAATAAATAAAAGTTCAGAACACTTTTGACCAAGTCTGCGCTAATTAGCGCATAAGACAAACAGACAAATGTTTTCTGGGATTTGTGTCAACCGTATCCAGATTCTTCCCCTGCTTCTCAGAAATCAGTGAAACCCTTTCTAGAAATGGAAATAAAGAAAAGTGGCAGATGGTGCTGGGAATACTGCGAGTAAGATGTCTCCATTCAGAGCCAGATATTAGTAGCAAACCATCCAGTTAACAGGCACTGTGAAGCAGTGAATATTTAATGTGGTGGTAGTAGAAGAGCAAGGAAGGTGATACTGCAAAACGACTGGTGAGGGGCTTACCAGAAACCATTCAGAGCTGGCGTGGGTGAGCCGCTCCACCTGTGATGGGAAAAGCTGATCCAGCAGGAATAGATGGAAGTGGGAGGGGAAGGAGAAGGGGGCTATCTGTCACACGGGACAGGGCAGAAACATGGGAGGACAGAGATTAATCTTGTTAACATAGTTTATAACACCCAAACAAATGGCGTGGTAGCATTCGTCTCTACTTCTGGACTTTTTTTAAGAAATCAAAATAGCAATAATTGCAATTAGCACAGGGTGCAACCAGAAGCATCCGAAGAGTTTTAGAGGCATAAAACAAAGACTGCCTGCACTTTCAAAGTGAGGAAAGGACTTCTCTGATTGACAGCGGAAAAGAAATACATAAAAATAACTCCTTTCCAAACCCAAAGAGGAGTTATTATTTCTTGCAGAGCTTCTACCACAAGCCATCATCATCCCCTCCTGGCTGGCTTTCCTGTAGAGATTCAAAGGTACAACACATATCCTCAAGCCATGTAATATTGCTGCTATTGCACTGTCTATGCAGTTCTGATCAAATTTTCTTTGATCAGAAAATTAATCTTAGCTGAAAATAGCAAAATAAAGGGATATTTACTGGACATAGTCAATATTAAATTATCAGATGTTTAGTAATTTTTTCAAGGGTACCATAATTTCTGAGACAAATACTATCTCAATTTAGGCTATAAGTGTAAATTCTAATCTCAGTAATAACATCTCCCATCATATTGCACTGTCAACTTGCATATACTTTGCAATGCAAATTGCCCCAAATGCAGCCTTCCTTTAAGCTCTCGCCACTAAATGGGTATCTATAGCCTGAAATCAAACGGCATGCGTTTTTGGCCTTGCAGATCTAACCTGTAGACTTTGACTTTAATAACATAACTGTCCACCATAGTAACTGAACCTCTGCTGTTAAAAAAAAACCAACAACTTGCTGAGAATTTATATGTTTACAGAACAGGGAAGTTCTACCAGTGCTGCTTTTGTTACAAGGAGATACTGAACAGTCCATGTTGTCTGTGTTTTTTATTCAGATGGCTGTAGCCTGTACCTAGGGAAGTGTGCAGTAGAGAGAAGGCTAACAGAGAAGCAAGAGGACTGCTCAAGAGGACCAGCACAAATACGTAGCTGTGCAGAAAGAGCTGAAAGTAAAGAAACAGCACGAAGTAAGATCCTGGGATTCAAGGGACATTGTGATACCCACTCATTCAAGGATGGACCAACCATCTGGTCTGGGGACCTGCTGGTCAACACAGTAACCGTGATATTGGTGTCCCAGATCTCACGCATGTTCTGATGAACTCACTTCACCTTGACAGAGTGTTTTGGTCTTGGCCAAAGGAGAAAAATCACCCCTCGGAATCCTAGCCACATGTCACTGGACGATTTGACAAAAGCAGTCACGGGTTATGCAGGGACCAGCATCACCCGTGGCCGGCTCCAGCTGCTTGCCTGTGTCACTTTGACTGCAGGAGGACCAAAGCTTCAGCAACAAGAATCCCATCTGCTCTCTCAGCAACCCACAGGACCCAGTCACAGCCATCACCGGCTGCAGACCCCGCTTTGCCCAAGGGGAGTTTGCCGTTTGCTGTGTCATCCTGTTTGGATGTGCCACGTCTCCTCCTCGCCTCAGGCAGAGCAGCGGCACAGGGGGACAGGGGCGGCTGTCGGGGTGGCAAGGAACTGCTGAGGAAGGCAAAAAGTGACAGCCAGAGCCTATGGAAAGCTGTAGGGAAGAGGGAGGGGGAAAGGCAGAGGACAATGCGTCCATCCTTTCGTACAGAGAACAGCCCTGCCTGCAGCAAACTCGGACTGAGAGCCGGCCGCGCTCAAAAAAGCACCTAAGAGAAGAAATTGGGCAGCCGTGGGGAAAAACACATTTTGCTGCTGATGCATCGCTACGAAAATAGCCCAACCTGCTGACTGGACGGTCTGTACCTATCTCACTAACGCAGCAGGCTGAGCGCCAAAGGTGTCAATTTGCCGCGGCACAACGCGAGCACGCAGCCGCTGGCGGGGAAGGCGTACGTGAGCAGGAGAGGGCAAGCCCCTCACTGGATCCACAGATAGCAAGGTTCAGGAGGAGACGGTTCAACGCTATCTCTCTAGGAGGCTACTGAATAAGCAATCGGGATTACTTATCCGTGGGAGTTTTCCAGCAGACTAAAAGGGTTTGCGGTAGGGGGCAGGTGGCAGTGGAGACCCCAGGGGTGCCATGGTCAAAGGGGCAAAGGAACACCTTGCTTGAGGTGGGCTGCAACACGAGGTCCACTCTAGCCCATGCTGCCTGGCCAAGAGTGTGGAGCACGTGGCTGAGCAAGGAGCAGCCCATAGGGCAGGGGGAAGCACCTTCAGAACTGATTGACCGCTCCCAGTGTTCTTCAGAGCATGTTTGGAGCTTCACCAAAGCCTCAGGCCCAGGTTTGGAACACCAGTACCATGCTGGGCTGAGCTCTGTGTCCATGGCCCCTGCGATGGGGCTGGAGAAGCATGGACCCTCGAGGGTGACAAGCCTCTCCACAATACCTGGATGTCCTTCCTCTTGTCACATGCTAGTGGCACACGATTACACACGCAGGCTCCAACAAGAAAAAATCACCCCCTTACTAGTCAGTAACATTGCTTTTGCTGAGATACAAAGGGACAGAGCTGCCACGGTGCTGTCCTGCAAACGCCGCTCTGCAAACACAACATCTGGCTGTCCTGACATGCATTTCCTCCCAGTTTTAGGTGCAGATGCGGAAGATTCGGGGGAGTTGTATTCAAGGCCACATATATCATCAGTCCTGTAAATGATTGGAGTGGCACCGGCTCCTGTCCTTGACTGTGCTTCTTTGTCAGGCGCGGCAGTGATAGCAATCGCTCCAGCGTTTTGCAAACCTGCAGATCACCATTGCCAATCTTTGTATAAACAAGAACTAATTAATCTTCACCACATCTCTGTGAGGAAGGTAAGTATTATCATTTATTATCTTTCCTGTTTTACAAACACAAACTGAGATGGCACAACAAAAAATGATTTGCTGAGGGCCAGGCAAGATAAATACGTTGCGGGCAGCAAATACAGTTGTGCTCAGTGGAAGAAGGCAGACTGTGAGAATCCCAGGCTTTACCTTAATGCCGATAATGAAGAATAGCCATCCTAATAAATCGGGAGCTGTTCTATGAAATGGAGGTTTTCCGTTCTGAGAATAAGTAGAACAGCAGCCAGAATGTTTTACTAATTTTATTACGAGAGAAATAAAAAGATGAAGGGCCAGAATTTGGAAACAGAACAGCAGCTGCACACATTTGGTTTTGGTTTTTAAAAAGAGCACAGTTCCCATTTAGGCTTCAAAGTGGCTGCTCTGTCAAAAGGCCCACTGACATATTGAACCTCTTGACATTTTGATTTTTAATTTACCCTGAAATATTGCGAAGGGATCAGTTAAGTGCTGAACTTCATTTTTCTTTTAGTCTGCTGCAGTCAGATGGCATAGAGCTGTATCTTTAAAATCTTGCCCCATTTTGCGTGTAGTAGGGACATGGAAAATTGGCTTTCTATGAGTGCAGAGGCAAGAAAGGATGTAGAAAGCTTGCTGGAAAAGAACTGAAAATTGCCTGCTTCACTGTAGCCTTGTCTCAGTAAGATGGTCCTTGTCTGCAGAAATAGTAGTTGTTTCCTGCCTTCTTTTTCCACATATTAGTAATTACACTGGTCATTTTAAGAAACTAGTTATGAGTGTGGATTATTTTCATGTCTGGTCAAATGATGAATAATGATTTAGTATTCCTGTGCCACATTCTTGCAAAGCACTTTAAATGGATTTGAGTACATGAGCCTGATCTTTTCAAAAATCTTAACTGAGCAAGAAGTAGCTGAAATTATCCTGAAAAAAAGCACTCAGGTGGCATGTCATTTCTTAGCTGTACGAGGTGAGAAGGGGAAAGGCAAGGAAGCGGTAAAAGCAAGGGAAGAATTTCCTGGGAACGAGCTCAAGATGCAACCACTGGGAAATCCCTTAGGGCCTCCAAGCAGGTAAATAACTAGCATTAAACTGTCCTGCAGATCTTCAGCTCTCAGAACTCCTTTCTTTCTTTCTTTCTTATGGAGAACCTTCACACAGTGCAGTGCCCTGAATTTATTCATTCTTTATTTGATTTGATAAATGCTTTCTCAATATTTTTTTTCCTCTAAATTCTGGGCACCGGTTGCTAGCATCCTAAAGTTTTCTTCTATGAAACAACATAGTTAAAGACTAGTCTAAGAAAGTTACCTCTCTTCTGGGTGGGCAGAGCACCTGAGCAACCAGCTCAAAGACAGATTTAGTCATTAGCAAAGAAGGAATAGAAGTGGGAATAAAAGGGAGGCCCTCTTCCTCCTGTGTCTGTGTTTGCCACATAGAAATGGCACGACTAAATAAATTACTCCAGTGCCTAAAATCAGGAGATGTAAGTGTTGCAAGTCAGAGCACCATCTACGATGGGCACATTTCCCTGTGGTGCAATGTTTCATTGCAGCCCCATGAGAGGAAGATGGGTGCAGCCTTTGCCATCCCAGCTGCATGGGCATACAAAGAGCAATTTGTCTTTACTTGCCTAAGAAGGGAGTTTAAACACCAAGAAATTTGCTTCCTGATGAGCAAGCCAGAGGCAAAGCAAGGCACCATGTGCAGTTCTTGTAGTCACCTGGTCTTTTATTTTCGGATGTGGGAGGGGAGGACCACTGCATGGTTATGTGTTTCTGTGGCAGAGAAGATGGTGCCACAGTGGAAAATGCCACTCTCCAAGGGAGAAGAGGACTGGAAATTGCATGATGATGTTGGTTGTTGGGATGAAGGCTTGGGAAGATGATAAGGTTGGAGAAAAAGATGATCGAAAGGGTGGATGGGTTTGCTGTAGACCTTAAATGGCCTGGACGTCTCTTGAGCTGCTTCTACATAAGTTTGTCAGAGACCAGTGCCCCAGGAGCAGAGACTGACCAAACACTGGGCAATTTAGCCTACAAAGATCAGAAAGGACAGAGGTGCACGTGCCATCAAGATGGGGGGTAGCACGTTCCCATGGACAGGAGTCTGGGGGCAGGGACCCTACATGCACCAAGGCACAAGGTCAGAAGCAAAACCAGGGGGCTTGGAGCAAAGGGAAAGCAAAGAGGGGATCTAGGGACTGCTCACCGTATGGTGATGTCTGCCCCACAGGGGACACAGTATGGTTTACAGAAACGTGAAGAAAGGACTGTCAGAAGACATGGGGGCATTTCATTGCTTCTGGAAGAAATCGTTAAGCACGTTAGTTAAATAATAATAGTTGCCCTATCAAAAGGTAACTGAAAGGGAGGGGCAGGCAGTTTGTAGCCAGGCTGTCGTTGGGAAGTGCGTGACAAAGCTCTTCACCCAGGACAGGTCTGTCATTAACCCAGAGAAGCCATCAACACTTGTCCTGGGAATTAGGTTCAGGGAAACCTCGCACAGAGAAACCCACCAGCTACCAAGGCAAGGGGCTACCCCAGGGCTCCAAGTTGGTAGATACCTCCTCACTGTTTAGTTACAGGATAGGGGCATCAGAAAGACACCAAAGAAGCAGCAGAGATTTCCTCATTTCCTTTCCATTCCTTTAGTTAAACAGGTGCCAGGTTTGCAAGCAGACTATCTTATTGAAGTTTAGGACAGATTTGTATTGATTTGAAGTCAGAACATCGCCCAACTAAGTGAACCTGCAATAAACTAATTTTATGCCAAGTTAAGCCTGTACAAAAAAATCTTGCAGTGGTTAAAATGAATTGGCATTTAAACAAAGTAAACCTAATTTGATAAAACCGCAGTGAGAAGATGAGGCTACTCATATTGTGGCCCTGCAAGCGGATTTGAGAGAGTTATTCATATAATTCTTGATGCACAGAAAAAAAGCCTGGATTTGAATCTATACAGCAACATCAAATAGAAAGAGGTTTATGAACAGATTTTTTTTTTTAAATTCTGATTACAATTTAAAGGCCTAGTTCTAATTCTTTGACTAAAATAATTTTCTATTATAGTATAATTCACTATTCAAAAAGAGTAAGGTAGAAGATAGTGTCTAAAGCCAAGACAAAACTACAAGATGGCATGTAAAATAACTGTAATTAAACAATCAAATGTAGCAATTAAACATGAATGATTCTTTATTAGGCTGAATGAGTATGCCAAACAAGACTCCACAGGTGGCGAGTTTATTCCCCCATGCTCGTTGGTATTTTCATTAGCAGCTCTTGGCGTAGTCAGACATGCAAATCTGTCCGTGCCTTTAAGAGCAAGCCCCTATTTAGGTACCTTTCAAACCAAGGAGGATATGCAAATATCGAGAAGGACAGGATTAAAGTATAATGTGGTGTTTGGGAGATAAATTGAAGAAATCTGCTGAGATTCAACAAAGTCAATGTTCTGCATGGAGAATATTGAAATGCACCACTGTAGCATGGCAATAGAAAATGCTGGGAAGAGTGTTGTTTGGCTATAGGATCCAGAGGTTGCTGATAAAACCTTACAGGCAAGGCAAGCCAGCAGTCCTGCTCTTTGACAGATGCAACATCCAGCTGGCCGAAGAAGGCTTTGCTGGGTGTCACAGCCATGACCAGGCGGCAGCACTTTGTGAAGCATCTGAACTTTCCCTGCAGACATGACCATTTCTAAGCCAGCTTCTCTGACAGCATCTGGAGGTGGCAAGTTTTTCGCAGCCACTGTGCCGTGCAGCCCTGCCACCCTGGAGGCACACCAAGGAGGCATCACCGCAGCTGCTGGGTTTGCCCAGGTTGGCATGCAACGTGGCCAGCCTCTCCCTGGCAGGAGCAGGGCCACCACCTCCTCCTGGAACCACCAGCCACCCTGAGACTTTATGGGCCAGGGGCTTCCCAGGGCTTTTCCCAGGTTACAGTACGTGCCACATCGCTCTCTGAAATCTGCCTGAAGGCAGGGACTGGACCCTGCCTCCAAAACAGTATCTGCCTTTGCAGGAACTCATAAAAATGACTCCCAGCTGAACGGCCAGCCAGTCAAACCCTACATCAACTTGTGCTCAGGAGAAGGTTGGATTTGCATGCTGCCAGTCAGACAAGGTGCCCAAGCAATAAAATGGTTAATAGCAAAGCTGTGGGAAAACCAGGCGAGATAATTATGCTAATTAGGCTGCTCTCCTTCAGCAACAGAGGCAGTGGCACACTTTGTTTGGTGCTGGGCATGTTTTTTTTTAAAGATTAATTGGGAAGAGCTCGCAGGAAAGAAACAAAGG
The DNA here is from genome assembly GCA_033628505.1 of Tringa tobata. NCBI lineage: Eukaryota > Metazoa > Chordata > Aves > Charadriiformes > Scolopacidae > Tringa > Tringa tobata. The sequence continues at coordinate 27,206,219 of JAHREE010000245.1, forward strand.
TGATAAAGGATTTGGAAAATAAGACCTGTGAGAGAAAGGCATGTTCAGACTGGAGAAGAGAGGGCTGAAGGGACACATAACTGTCTACAAGCACGTTAAGGGACATTATAAAGAGGATTGGGACTAATTCTCATTAGTCAGTGAGGACAGAACGGGAACTAATGGATTTTAAATCCAGTAGGCAAAACCTAGGTTAAATATTAGGGAAAACTCCCTGAGATCAAACAAGTAACACAGCAATCTGCCAAGGGAGCCCAGACAGTGGCTACCTCCAAAAGGTGCCAGAAGGGACCAGATACCAGGCCCACAAAGGCAGTGGGAAAACCATCCAAACAATCCTTATAGCAATCAGGCTGGAGGTAATGGCCAACCCCCTGAGTGAGGATCTCCCCTCACCTGAAAGTAGGACAAGAGGCCTCAAAAAGAGCAGACTAAGTAGGAGGGACAGAAATTATTCAGCTAAGAGTGTCTGACTAATGGGGTAGAATTTTTTGCTGCAGCAGGATCAGTTGTGATGGGGATGGTCAAGCCGCTCTGTCATTTCTTCCCAACTGGGTCTTCTCACCAGGGATGGAGAGAGACTGCCCTGCAGCTGGTCCTCCTGGCACATGGTTGTGACACACACCTGGGGACTGCTGCCAGACGCAGGCAGTTCCTGGTCCTTCAGTTCTGTCTCCAGATGGCACAGGGAAATAATATGGCTGCTATAAATCCCAAATTACTCTCTGAGGGTGCGCATGGACATTTTGGGCAAGGCTTGTCCTCTGCCAGCTGTGAGCAACAGGGAAGAAGCCTTGGGGCTGCAAAACAGCTGGGTTAGAAGAAAGCTGACCCCTCTGGAGCCAACACACAACTTGGCATGTTCCATCTTGACCATATGCAACCTAGCAATGCAATAGTGCTTGGTGAATACTCCCTGTTTATTGAAGTAAGTTACCACAAGATGCAGTTTGCTTCATGTGGGCAAACTACTACTACATTATTAGGACGGCAGCTTAGCAAAGGAAGGAGCCTGTGTACAGGACATGCAAAGAGCAACTCTCTCTTTCAGCCAGAGCTGGGGTCAGGTCACCCGTGGTGCTTTTTCCTTTTCAGTGCCACATGCGCATAAGGTCCTCCACAAATGGTTGTAGCTCAATTAACAGTAGCAGATATGTCTGCCAGTGTGGTTTTTTGTTTCATTTCCCGGGGAAAAGGTGGAATGATTTCACTTTCACTAATTCAGAGACCTTTTAAAATCCTTTAACCTTGGCTCAAATACATGCTTTAGAAAGCAATGAAAAATACAAGAAAAGCATGTCGTGCTGTTTCCATCAGCACAGTACTCTCAAATCCTGCGATGCACGAGGCTTGGGCTTGAGTTAAATCTTGCTTAAGTCAATGCAGGTCTTCTCCTTTCACTCACCTGGGCTTTGGATGAAGGTGCAGTTTCCCGTGGCTGCAGGTATGGCCTGGCTGGCATCAATAGGGTTGCATGCAAAGAGGCAGCCCCAGAGCTGGGGCCATCCAGGCTTTTAACAGCAGGCAGTATATTTCTATACGTAATAGCAGGCATATATATATATATGCGTGCTTAGGAGACGGAGAGAAACAAGTTTGGTTTCTGGCTTGGCACCACCAGCTGCCAGCCTGCAGCGAGATGTGGAGCGACTGCCAGCTGTGGAGCTAAATTTGGTATTGTTACTAACCCCAAGCAATCAAACATCATGACTCAGCCCTAAATCAGTGGAATGGCTAAAACCCAGGAAATACAATAATATTAAAATGTGAGGTTTTTCCTTGACCTTTATATTTCTGAAACTCCGTGGGTAACTGGTGTCAAGATTTGAAGGGTTTATGTTTCCTTTCAAGTAATTTAATGCTTCTTTGCTTAGGAAAGGTGTGATTTAACAAACTCGCTGGCCTCCAGGAGCTGGACTTTTAATGAAGACTGGGGATACAATCCTATGGAAAAACCGCAAAAGTCCATCAAACTGCAGCCACACAGAAGATAAGTTTGTTCTGCTTCTGATATGACAATATTTGCCTGTCAAGGTAAGAGATCCAAAAGTCAGACTTTCCTTTGCGTTTCTGCCCAATTCTGTCTTTACAAAGCTTGATTTTGTGATATTCTGTCCAGCATCTAAATCAGGGAGCTCTCTTGCACCAGTGATGATATTTCCGCAGAAGATGGATTAATCTTTTTTTTTTTTTTCCCCATTGATCTCGAACTTGAAACAGCTTTGGGGAGGGAGGCAGATAGGAAACAAGAGGGGATTTAAGGCTTTGGCTTCACCTTTAAAAAAAAACCATGCAGCATTGCTGTCCCTGGAGTAGGCCCACATTATTACTACAGCCACAGCCACATCATCAGAGCTACAGCGCTCGGAGTTGTAGATCATCAGTCTGCTGTCACAGCCGTGATGTATGATGGAAAAAGCCATCCATCTGCAAACGCCGAGCACAAAGGGCTGTGGCTGCAAGGATGCAGCGTGGCATGTGCGACGTACACAGCAGCCAGCATTTTCCAAGCAAAAAGGACATAAACGTGGTAAATTGAGACTCCTCAGAAGGAGAGGGGAAGACGTGCAAAGCCTCTCACTCACAGGTCTCCAAAATCACAAAATGCAAGTATGTTCTCGGATCCAGAAATGACACCTATGAATCCAGCTACTGCTTCTTCCACAGGCACACCTCTTTCCCTTAAAGCTTACATTTGATTTTCTCTTCCAGTGTAAAACCTCAATCATATTTACACCTGCTTTAGGATCTTTACAGACAAAGACATTTAAGGCTGTGAAATCTTGGGAGAAGGTAAAATGACATGGTGGATCAATCAGCCGATGCTTCTTTCCTGCACAGCAGGGGACTCCAGCAAACCTCTTGTATTTTGTGCAGAGACTCAGCTCTGGCTGAATTTTTCCTTTGGCACTATAAGAGCAGAAAGATATTAAAAAAAAAAAAAAAAAGGAAGTGAGAGAAACCGAGTGAGCATAAGCGCTTATGCATGGCTCCAGGTTTCTCAACTAAAATGAACTGTTGCTTTTCCAGAAGAGAAGCCATTTCTTTTGTGTTGCTCTGCTGTGCAATACTCCAAGCATGGGTGCAGAGAAGGTTTAAAACTAACTAAAATTAAAAAAAAAAAAAAAAAAAAAAGCATGCATTGATCACAGTGCCACTCATGCAGATGCATCCTGGGATGATGATCATCCAAAATGGTTCTCCAGAGTTTTTAACATCTGTCACTCATGACAAGAAAAGCCCATGCTTTATGAAAGCAGACATTTAGGAAACAGTTTTGCTTTTTGCCTCTCCATGCAAGAAGTGCCTCATTTAAAAATCAGAAGCCACGAAGACGTGGGTATCACTGTAAAGGCAAATGGGAGCAAGCAGTTCAGTTACTCTGCCTTTGAGCAGTGGGAGGGGGATCATTCTTTCGATTTCGTATAGCTATAGTACAATTTTAAAAAAGTCTACCTCCATGTAACATAATACACTTGAAATACCACATTCTTGCTCATTAATAGTAAATTATGGCACATACATTCAGCTGTTCTTGAGAACATAAGTCTAGAGGCCTTTGACAAACACATCCTCTGCTTGTGGGGAATGTGGTAATGCACCGTGACGCTAAAAAACATTTTCTCCTCACATTTCACACACTTTTCAATGTCTTATTTTTGTTTAGAAAAAATGATTAATTTCTAATACTTTGCCACTAGCGTTAGATTTTTTTTAATCTTTGCATGTGTATCTGCCAAGAAAACATTTTAGTTTAGAACTAATATTCTTCTATTTTTTCATTCATGCTTTTCTCTCATTAAATATTTGTGTCAATTACAGATTTTTGTTGCTAACAGTTTATTTAAAGAACCCAGCTCTTTTTGCTTGCCAAAAAATCACTTGTGATATTTATGAATTTCTTCATAACTGCAAAACATATTTTGCAAAGCCAACATGCCTCTAAATCCACACATCCAGCCCTTGAACTTTCCTAAGCAGATGATGAGCTTTGCTGAAGACAATGGTAATTCGACTGTTCTCCAAAACGATGGATTTTTAGAGCTTGGCTTCACAGAGGTGAACTCTGCCTTTATGAAGATGAATGATGGAAGGAATGGAGTGACAGAACAACCAAGGAGGCACCCCAGGAGGGCAGGCTGGCCAGATGAATCCTGGAGATCCTGCCTACAAAGTACCAAAGCACTTTCAGCTGCACAGCAAAGCCCTTCCAACCTTACACCAATAAACCCTTGGGAACATCTGGCACAGGAAAAGCACAGGAGGGTATGAAAGAAAACGGCGGCTAAGGTAGTATCAGATCTAAAATCATTCTTCAGAGATCTACTAATGAATGCATTGGTACTGTCTAAAAGAAAGAAAACATCTAGAGTAAAACAGCCAGCACCCTTCGCAAGGGAGGGATCCCAGGACAGCTGAGAGCATGCAACTGTGTGTGGCCACAGCTCAGGAGGGCTTTTCAGTTTTTCCACTTGAAATTCTGCCCCATTTTGTGTGTGGTGTTGTTTTTTTTCTTAAGCTACTTTATTCAGTGCCAACCCCTGAAAAGAAAACTGTGGGAGAAAAGGTCTCAAGGAAGAATTATTGTTAGCTTAAATAGCTAGGCCAGCAGTTCACAAAGCCAACAAAGGCGCAGGTTGCACTCTCCAGGACACTCAAACCACCACGGGCTGAATTTCCTCATTTAATTCAGGAACTAAGTTTTGGCTTGCACACTTCCCCTGTTTATCCGTATCCGAGTCTGGGATGTCTCTAGCGACGCCTGAGGGGATGGGTCCCCTTTCTGACAGGACGGAGAGGATGAAGCTGCCAAAGTCATTTTTGCCTGCCAAATTGCAACACACGGCTGACACGCCGCCTTCCCGACCCCTGCGGCAAAACCTCCTTGGTGCCACGTGAGTTGCTCCCCCTCCCCTGGGACTGTTGGACCCGGACATCAGCCAGTGGGTATTGCCCTCTTTTGCACATCCTTGGGAAGGGCTGATAATTAGGAAGAGAGTTCCAGAACAGGTTGTCACCCTTGACAACAGCATGGGAAGAGAAGCTAACTGGCTCCTATGCAAAAAAAAACCCAACCAAAAGCAATTTACTATTCGAGGATTAGAAAGGGAAGATAAAGCAGAAAGAAATATTTAAAAAGGATAATAGTTGTAATAAAAATTTTGAGACCCCTCCTCCTTTAAACCTTCCGACTGTTAGCCTTGAATAGACACAACGATAATTAAATATCACAGTAAGTTTTGTTGATTTATCAAGGAGATGAACTTCCCATTTGCACCACATCTGCAGTAACATCATTTATGTTGCTTAAATGACGCCCACCTCTACTATACTTGAGTTTTGTGATTTTAAGGCTTGAGCAACTATAATTAAAGAGCCTTTTCGGAGCAAGCATAGCACTGTGCAGTGTAATGTGACATTCAGAATACATCAGCGTCACTTTACACAGGAGTTCTGATTATTTTCACTTGTGTGCTTCAGCCTTGTCATTTATCCCCGGTAAAGCTCATCTGCCTCAAACCATGGTGTCTCACTGAGTTCATGCGGTTTACCCATTTCTATAAACCTCCGTCGTGTTAATCATGTGGTTTATATATTTAATTCTTAAGGTTAAAGACCTGCTTGTGTTTGCACACTAATGATTTTACTGGCCTATTGCCTAATGCAAACAGTCCTTAAATAGGGCAGCTAATCAGCACGAAAATGAGACATGTACATTGAGGCAGCATCACCCATTCACATAGCAATGTATGTCTGCAACGGAGGAGACTTTTATTTTTTTGTTAAGTAGGATGCCAGCAGGAACTGAGACTGCTCTTTGATTCAGCGATAATGAGTGAACGTTGTACCAAGGAAATTTACATTTTGCCAGTGGTATGAAAAAACCACGAAACTATTCTTCTAAGTTCAGATTTAGGCCCCCCAAATACATGCTGATTTCCTGAGGTTTGAGCACTTCGAAGCTCCTATTGATGTGAATGAAAATCTTGGCAATTTAGTAAAAGATGACATCCAACATGAAAGGTAAAAGTAGGGCGGGTGACTACCTGTAAACATTCCTCCTGGAAGATCTTCTCTGAAGCACATTAACCCATCTTGCTCTTCCCTTTCCCTTGCTGCAAGTGAAATCAAATTTTCATCAGTTTCTGCCATATCTACTTCATTTGGAAACTTTCTGAAAATATATTAGAAAATCTGTACAAGGATCCGTATCGAGGCAGAGCATTTCTCTGTGCTGATGCCTACTATGTCAAATTATTATCTAGGCTTCCCACTGTCTGATGCTGCTGGAGAAAGCTGAACTTTGACTTCAGGGGGGGCAGTGAAAGGTAATTTGGTCTGTGGATCACATCTCAGGCAAGAAGGAGTCTTCAGGTCTCATCTAACTCAGACCTGTGAGGCCACTTACAATGGCTGTGGTGGTTTGCGCAGGGGCCATGAGGCACCAGCAATCCCACAAAGCTGGAAGTCACCTGGAGGCGATGGTCTCTGCTACCATGAAACAGCATGAAGGGGGACTGCCACATTGCCATTGGCATATTCATAGAATCATAGAATCATAGAATGGTCAGAGTTGGAAGGGACCTTAAAGATCATCAAGCTCCAACCCCCCTGCCATGGGCAGGGACACTTCCTATTAGAGCAGGTTCCTCAAAACCCCATCCAACCTGGCCTTAAAAACTTCCAGGGATATTGCACTGCTTAGGTGGACAATGGGGCAATGTCCGCTGTTAGGGCTATAGAAAGATGCATGCATGTTACAGCACCACTACACATATATACATACTAGTACATATATATTTGTATATGGGTCCTGACACACCAGGTTAAAACTGAAACAGGTTGTCAAGGAAATAACAAGATACAGTTTTCTTTATTGACCAGTTTGGTAGCACGGACAGTACTTGTCTTTCTGGCCTTTTCTGGTCTAAACCATAAACACTACATGGTCTACCGATGCCTAAGGACCATTCACTGGGCATTTCAATGATTGCGTGCCCCACCCTGACAACAAACATTATTGTTTCATTCCTGTTTATTTGTGTAGTATCAACCCCAACTGCCACATTTTCTACAAAATTAACAGCGCAGGCCATCTCCAGATGGAAGAGTTAGTAACCTGAAGATGGAAAACCAAACATGCTACAACAAGGCTGATAGAGCCCTGAAACAAGCTGCCCAGAGAGGTTGTGGATTCTCCTTCTCTGGAGATACTCAAAACCCACCTGGACGTGATCCTGTGCAACCTGCTCGAGGTGAACCTGAGCAGGGGAGTTGGACTACATGATCTCTAGAGGTCCCTTCCAACCCCTGTGATTTTGTGGTTCTGTTGGTATCCTGTAATCAAGGTAAAATACTCTTTCCTGGCAGCAGAGGCCCCACATAATTCCTGGGTGCTTTCAGACTGCTGCTAGCAGAGCCGTTCCTCAGCATCTTTTATATTGAAAGTAGGTCTTTTGCTCATGGGCGGCCTTTAACAAACTAACGGAGACTTGCCCAGCATCTTATTAACTATATTGCTGTTACCCAAGCTATTACAGGCCAGTCAGTCCATTTGAAGATGTCTTTCCCCTAGCCAGAGGATGGGGAGGAGGTGGCTACTATTTGTGTTGTAGTGATTAACAGGGAAGAACCTGAGCTACCAGCATGAATAGCTTCCCAGCCTTGAATTGAGAGAAATGGCTGCCCATGTTTTTCCTCCATAAAGGAGGCACTTAAGCAATTTTTGGTACATTTTTCCTTCTGTTTTTGATGAGAAAACGTAGTGTTCTCATCCTCCCATTAGAAACTATTATATAGCAGACAGTACATTTACAGACAGTAAAACCAAGCACATCATTTAACATTTGCAGGCCAAGTATGCGATGGCAGGAACAACAAATTCTTTTTAAAATTAAGGGCCAAATATGAAGCCCCCTTTTGGTTCCTGACACTCTGCTGACACGGAGTGCAAAGTGGCTCCTAAGTCCTACAGAGTTTTCCTTCGGTGACTCCAGTTTCTTTATTACCAAGGAGCTCAGCCTCCTTGCTGGTGGGGTGCAGGTTGAGGAAACGCTCTGCTCAGGTGCTCAGGAGCGTGCCATCTTGGTAGTACTTGGTAGTAATACATGGATACCTCATTCAAAGTGTGTCTCCAAATGCTATGTGGCTACCACCCTAATTCTCTTTCCCTCTCCTCCCACCCCACAGCTGTTTACATCACTCGTTCCCCCCATTCCCTTTTGTTAATTTATTATATGGGGGCAGCAGCACGTGGCAGATGAAAATCATGGAAGCAAGGCTCATTAGGATTCTATGTCCTTTGAGTGGTACTAAAAAAATGCTATGTGAAATGTCATGAAAGTAGATTTTGAAGTTTTGACAGATGTGAGAAAAGGAGAAATGTTTGCCATTTGTCTTAATGACACTTTAGTACATTTGGAGAGTCAAGGGAAAAAAAAAATAAATACACTGAGCAACATTTCTGGAGGGATGTGAGCTGTTTCCAAAAGCAATGCCGGGGCTGAGTATCACAGGATATCAGTGTGCCTGGTCCTTTGCATGGAGCACCAAAAGGGAACAACAAGTGGGCTAGAAGTAAGTGAAAATCATAGTCTTTTGTGACTTAAGCTTGGCGTTTGGTTAAGAGCTGGCTAGTGTATACAATACTACAGCCCTCAAATGCAGCCAACAGTACAAATAAATATATGCAAATACTACAGGAGCATAAGAGAAAGCATTTGCTCCCCAGTTCAAGAAAGACAGGGAACTACTGGAAAGAGTCCTGCACAGGGCAACAAAGGTGATTAAGGGATTGGAGCATCTCCTTTATGAGGAAAGGCTGAGAGAGCTGGGACTCTTTAGCCTGGAGAAAAGAAGGCTGAGGGGAGACCTTATTAATTCTAAATTCTAAATATCTAAAGGGTGGGTTGAGGGAATATGGAGCCGGACTCTTTTCAGTGGTTCCCAGCGACTGGACAAGGGGCAACGGGCACAAGCTGGAACATGGGAAGTTCCTCTCAAATATGAGGAAGAACTTCTTTCTGGTGAGGGTGCCAGAGCCCTGGAAGAGGCTGCCCAGGGAGAGTGTGGAGTTCCCTTCTCTGGAGATCTTCAAGACCCACCTGGATGCCGTCCTGAGTGATGTGCTCTGGGCAACCCTGCTTTGGCAGGCAAGTTGGACTAGATGATCTCTAGAAGGTCCCTTCCAACTCCAACAATTCCGTGATTCCGTGATTTGTGTGTAATTACTAACCCAGATAAGACAGTTATTGTCAGTGTTATATCTGAACAAAATGTTCTTTGGGCAAAATCCAGTCCTACAGCAGTCAGGCACTAATTTGCCATCGACCTGAAATTGTCCAACGGGGTTTTAAGTTTTGTTCATTGGATTTGTAGGAGAAGAAAAGGCAAGTCATGGACGTATCCATTTCTTTTCACTCCTGAGTTTGGGAGCTGACTTTCCCAGGCTTGCTACGTTATGGCTTCAGCGGTTGCATCTTTTGTCCTCCTTCAGGCTCTAAATGTTCATTTCTCTCCACTGTGGAGACGTTGCTGGCAAGAATAGTTCTTCATGCTTTTGGCCAAACCTACTTAAGCCCAGCAACCGCGATTCCCCAAAAACGGGCTTTCACCTCCAGCCGACTCAGCTCCCCTCCCTGTGTGCCCTTTGCTGCAAGGCTATGACACTATTATTTTTTCAAATTCATATTATTTTGAAAGATTGGAGGGAGGGATTTTTGTCCTAGATGCCCCCTGAACTTTGCTGTGGGTCGGCGGCAAGGCCTGCGGTGAGGCCTGGCTGAGGCCTGCACAGAGGGGGTTCCCGGCTCAGAGACACCCCCCCCCTCCCCTCACAGCCCCAGCGGGAAGCAGGAAGCCCGCGGCAGCCAATCAGGCGGCGGAGAGGGCGTGGCCAGGAGCCGCGCGGGGGTTTAAAGGCGGGAAGAGCAGGCACGCGGCTGGTCGGCGGGGCCGGGTCATGGCGGAGGGCGGCGCGTGACGGGTGAGTGTGAGGGGAGGAACGGGGCGGGGCTGGGCTGACTGGAAAGAAAACGTCCAGAGATGGTTTGTACTCGGTCTGTAGCCACAGTCAAAGGGAATAAAGTGACCCAAACTGACCTGCTGCAGAGACACGCAGCTGTCCGGGAGAGGGGCTGCGTGGAATGTCTGAGTCTGTCACCTCTGGCAGGAGGAGAGCAAAGGCAGGGCCAGTGTGTGCTATGAGCAGGTAAATGATCTGTGCAGGTAAATGAGTGTGTCTGGAGGAGAGCCACCAAGCTGGTGAGGGGTCTGGAGAATGAGTTACATGAGGAGAGGCTGAGGGAACTGGGTATGTTTGGTTTGGAGAAGAGGAGGCCAAGGGGAGACCTCATTGTCCTCTACAACACCCTGACAGGAGGTTGTAGAGAGGTGGGTGTTGGCCTCTTCTCCCAAGGGAATAAAGACAGGAGCAGAGGAAATGGTCTGAAGTTGGGGCAGGGGAGGTTTAGATTAGATATCAGGAAGAATGACTTTCCTGAGAGGGTGGTCAGTCAGTGGAACAGCCTGCCCAGGGAGGTGGTGGAGTGGCCATCCCTGGAGGTATTTAAGAAAAGTGTAGACATGGCACTTCGGTGCATGCTCTAGTGCCTGAGTTTGTTGGTTTGTGTCTGTGGGTGTGGTGTGTGGTTGTTTTTCTTGGCTTTTTTTGTGGTTGGACTCAATGATCTCAAAGGTTCCTTCCAACCATAAAGATTCTGTGGTGTCTGCCCCTTGCAATGCCTCAGGAGAGTGGGCTGGAAACCCCTTTTCCCTTCCCTGTTGACCCACCAGGAGGCCCATCCTGGGGCAGTGTGACCCCTGGTACTGGCACCAGTTGCCTGTGGAGTACCCTGAGGACCACCCGGCAGCAAGCCAGGTGGCAGCAGGTGGGCAGGGGGTCCCAGCCACCCACCCACCCACCTGGCATGACACCAAGGTGTGGGGGCTGTGGTGATACAGCCAAGGTGTCCCCAGGACATCCTGGTTAAGGAAGGGGGATGTTTGGTGCCGAGCAGAGGGCCCACCCACAGGTTTGGTGTGGGGTTGGTGTTATGGTTGAACCTGTCAGAGCTGTCCACTTGCTTCTCCCCACAGTGGGATGAGGGAAAGAATCAGAAGGAAAGGTAAAAAAAGTTGGTTGAGATAAAGACAGCTCAATAGGACAGAAAAGGAAGGAAAGCATAGAATGGTTAGAGTTGGAAGTGACATGGGTATGCCCTAGTGCCTGAGATTGTTGGGTTGGGTTTTTTAATGTGTGTTCATGGTTGGACTCTATCTCAAAGGTCCCTTCCAACCATGAAGATTCTGTGAAAAAATAATCTTACATCTTAAATCTTAAATAATCTTAAAGCTTACAGCTTCAAGGCAAAACTGCCTCTTAAGTAGTTGAACCCTTTGGGTTCAATGTGGCACAAGTCACCATGGGCTAGGTGAGCTGCAATGCAAAAAGCCACCACACATGGAATAGTTTCTTTTTTATAGACTTGTAGGAAAATGAACTCAGAATAAGCATTTGGTTAATAACTGGTATGTATTACCACTTGGGTGCCAACAGTGGTACAGGAAAGTTCAGTGGACATCTAGGACAAAAGTCCCTCCCTCCAATCTTTCAGAATAATCTGAATTTGAAAAAATAATTGTCATAGCATTGCAGCAAAGGACATACAATTAATGTCAGTATCTACCCCAATGGCAAGCAGTCCAAGTGGAAAAGTACATACTTTCAAATATGACAAGCTCACCTAGTCTTGTCCCCTTTCCAAGGAACAGCGTGACATCCTTGGAGTGGTAGAGGAAGGGGTCCAGGTGATGCATGACTCCGTTTTTCCACATGCAGAAAGTTTTATGCAAGCTCAATTTCATGATTCAGTATTTATGAAGTAAAAATTCCTGGTGATAAACAATGCAATAGCATCGTAGCACGTTTATTTGAGTTAGAAATGTGCAATACCTTATCATGAGGAACTAGTTCTGGTTGAACTATTTGCAGCGGAGAATCAATTAGTTGAATTTAGTCCTTTTGCCTGCTTGTGAATTGTCCTGAGACAGATCACAATTTCCATGAATATGTCCACAGCTCAAAATAATCTGACAAGCAATGCAAACATATTCCAGACTGAATTGCTGGTAAGCTGCTCACTGTGATTACTGCTTAGAGTATTTGATATTAAAAATTGAGCTGTTTTTTCCTTGGGCCCATAGCTCACCTGATTTGTCATTTCCCTGAGTAGATAAGCATAGCTTTTTCAAGTATAGATATTTACAATGAGAGTTAATTGTTAGGACTTTCTCCTCCATCCTTGGTTTGCCTCTGTTTGACTTTCTAGACTATAATCTCCAGAGGCAGAATTTCACAGCCTCTGATAACAAAACACCATCCTCAGTCAGGGGCACCAGACCAGCCTGGTATATTGGCTAGCGATAGAACTCTGAGGGGGGAAAAATGACCCACAAAACAACTACCTCTTTTGTGCTTTTGTTTTGCTACAAAGCCAACACCACTTAGAGCTGGTGTGAAGTTCACATAATTAATGCTACATTTTTTTGAGACCTGTGGATGAAAGATCCACATTTTCATGTGTTTTGTTAATGGTCTGACAGCTGGAGCAAAGTAAAGGTGGAAAATCTTTACTGTCGTGTTTGCTGCGTGATTAGAAGTGGCCAGCCAGCCGGGCAATGTGGCTCTTGCCACAACACAAATGAGCTTGCAGTATTCTGCTGCTCAGCTGTCTCTCAGTGGCTGCAAGTGTTATAGATGGGTCTATGCAAGCTATGTAGCTGCGACACCGACAGCAGCTCAGCCACACGTTGCAGCAAGGACCTCCAGAAAGGCTCCAAAACCCACTGGTGAATCAGAGAAAATTTGGGATATAGCCTGCCACCAGCTTCTAGTTACTGCTGTAATCAAGGCAACTGCACTGGCACAAATTAGCTGGCTGAGGTGCTGGATCTGGTAGCACAGCAGTGGCTGCGATGTCAAAATCTCTTGCTACGGGGGAAAAATGGATCTAGGAACAGGCATGGGCCCTTCCCCAGCTGTTTCCACCATCCGAGGGAGCTCATCCGTGCCTCAGCCCGCACATCTGCCCGTATTCTTTTACACCGCAGCTACTGAGCATTAGAGTAACTGCTGATGGGAATGGGCTTAAATAATGCTCTCCAACAATATCATTTTGATCATCTGTGGACTCAGGAAAAATTTCTATGCTGGCTTACACCCGTTGTGTTTTTATTTGCAGCTCTGTAAGCTTCGGATTATTATATTGAAAGGAAGGAGGCTGCATACAAAGCCAGCTCTGCAAAGCACTGCAAACAGGACAGGCTCTCATTTCAGGAGAGAGATGGCTAAAATGCAGCCACCACAGAAACAAGCTGGGAAGCCATCACATGTGCATGAACTTCTCTTCCAGTAAATGTTACTAGTTTCCTCACAGATCTCACCCCTGATGTTTTCAACTGAGGTAAATTAGAGTGAGCGACTATCTAGATTATTTTTTTGCCTCCTCAACACTTAAGTATATTTTATTAATTTATCATATGCAGATTAGCTATTATTATGCAAGTACTTGTGTGGCAGATAAGCAAATCCAGGCCCCTGTGAGAAGCGAGCCCTTTCCATTTCAAGAAGTCATCTATCTGCTAATCCATTTTACAATGTGCAACCTTTACCAGTTTCTTTTGCCTTTCACAGGTTTTCCCTGTTTTCCGGAGAAGAACGTGTTATGGGGAAGCATGTTTGTTCACAGCCCACAGGATTACCTGGTCCTACAGCAGCCCTTTGCAGCCAAAAAGGAGGGTTTTTTTTCTTAGTATTACTGCAAGAAAAGTCTACGTTCTTGAAAACAGCGTGAATAGGAAGGCTTTTCCCCCATATAATGTGTGCAATACCGAATGCTGTCCTTCTGTGGGTGCAGTGATGTGAAAAATAGAAAACCTGTACCGCCTGACCCCATGGGTCTGCTTTACATCTGGAGAACCGAACGCAAATAAGACATGCCTGGAAATGAAAGCATTTGCCATTTGGGAGAAAAAAGAAATACTTTTTTTTTTTACGTTAGTTATTGCTCCAATTTTATTTTTTAAAAAAAATTCTTTGGTTGGAGCATGGGAAAGAAACAATGGCTGTGCTAAGGGCCAGCATCTTGATGAGGTGCACAGGATGGGGAATCACAAAGGAGGATGCAGGGCACCTGCATCTCCTTGGGGAGGGCAAGAGCATTAGCATGCTGCTGGCACCAGCCGGGTACCCAGTGCCCCGTAAAGGGGTTAGGACCTGCTGCAGGTGATGGGAGAGGAATTTTCCACTGGGAAATGGGTACTGCTTTGGGAAAGCCCAGGAGCCCCTGATGAGTTTATGTCCATCTCTGAAAAGCCAAGCTAAGACCTGCACGGCATGGGCACATTGGTACCATCCTCTTTTGAAGCAATCTGCTCCCCACAGAGCTCTGCTAACTGCTCTCTCACCAAGTTATGGATGGAAGAAACAGCAGCTGCTCTAGCACTTGGTGTACACCACAGTTTAATCAGACTCTGCCTCCAAATATTAACAACATAAATAGACTTATGGACTATGAAGTACTTCAAGAGGTCATCCAGCCCGTTCCCTTGATTTAAGGCTGGATTAGTTACAGTATATCATTCCTGCCAAAGCTAGATCTAATCTGCTCTTCAAGATCCTGGGCAATGGAGATTTGACAGCCTCTGCAGGCTGCCGCCTCACCATCATTACCATTACAAAGTCTCTCCTTGACGCCTAACTCGATTCGTCCTCCTGGCAATTGAAGACCTCTGCTTCTCTCTTAGCTACCAGAGATGGAGGAGATTATTCCCAGCTCCCTTGCAGTGGTCTTTCATCTCTTCGAAGACTGGCTTCACACCTCCTCTCAGTCCTCACCTCTCCGTCCCTGACACAAATTCAGTCCTTTCTTGATGGTGCATTTCCTTCTTGCCTCACTCCATACAGGTATGTGCAAGCAAACAAGACCAGTACGGTTACAGAAATTGGGGAGAAGGCTTGTGCCTAAGTGAAACTGCCCCAGAGAAACTCTAATGTGCTATCTGGCATTTACACAGAAAGTTGTGCAACTATTTACCAAGCACTCAGTAAACATGGTTTTTAACCATGGCAACCTCTGTATCATGCAGCCCACATTTGTAGACAGCTGTTTCAAATAAACAGGCAACAGACCTGAAATAGCATCACACTACTGCCTTAATTATTAGCCCATTGATCTTGTATCATGTGTAAATAGGAACCTTAGAGAGCACTTTTGGAGGAAAGAAACATGAATCTTAATCAGCCCAGATGAAAAAAAGGCACAGGACACATCAGGCTAGGAAAGGTATTGCAAAAATTGCTTCCTCACTGAAAAAGAGGACCCCAGTTATCTAGAAAATATATACATATCAACCCAAATGCACAGAAAAAACAAAATGTGACTGATGTTACAGAGAATGCCAGGTACCACCTGCTGTTACAACCTGCTTTTGCTACTGTATGTGTTGCACACGGGGACCAACACTGATCATATTTATACCATGGGAATGCTGCTTTAATATCCAGGGCCTCATTCGGGGGAGATGACCCCTGGATCTGCATATGGTTTCAAACCACAACCAGTAACATCTGCAAACTTGTGACTTGGTCAGGTGAGTGTCAAACTCAATGTGTTGCACTTGCACTCAGTAGGAGGACAGGTATTAGCAGACACCAAATGGGAACGGTAACTCCAAAATCCATGTTGAAGCTGATTCATGAATACAAGTCTAAATAAGCATAACCGACTATACATCTGAGCATCTCATGCATCCTTGTCTGGTTCAAAGTCCCAGGATTTGTTACTGCTGTTTTTAAATATAACCCCTAGAAGCTCAACTTTTCATAGCCAGACACATTGGTGGTCCTGATAACAAAGACGACTCTACTTATGGCAATATCTGCCTCTGTCCCCAAGTGCCACAAAGCTCCACATTTTCAGCACCTGCTCCTTCAGCGTTAAGGTCTACCTATCTCTGGGTTGGCAGCATATCTCAGTGGAGCTATCTGAGTGCAGAGCAGCTTTAAGGATGGTTTCTGAGCTTGTGCTAGCCTCTTGCTAAAAACCCAAGCTAGTGCTGCAGTATTGTCTCTGTTGTGGCTCATGGTTAGTCTATGCAGTACTGGTGGTGGGTTGACTTGGGTGGTTTGCTAGTCACAAAGCCCTTCCTTGATATCTTTATGCAGTAACTTAACAGGAGGACCATGGGAAAAAAAAACAAAAAAAAACAAACCACAAATGGGATGGGAGGTTGTTTCTCCAAAAGGTGACTTGACCAAAGGTGATTTGGTGAGTGAGAAGAGAGGAGTGAGCAGGTACGGTAGGACTGGCCTCAGCTGCTGAAAGCAGGCTGTGCTCAGACCAAAATGCAGTTGCTGAAACTGGTAGGAAGGCAATTTTCACAAATGATGTGAAAGACTATATTTTTTTGAGATTAAGACACTCAAAATTCATCACAAGAACAAGCTTAGAACTAATGTGTTTTTAAAAAACAAAAAGCTTTATTTTCTTTTCATAATTAAGAAAACTTTCAGTAGAAATATACATGTAATCAATAGGCACACTTTATTAGTTTGTATTAAGTATTAACTAATCAATACAGTCTTGCAATATGCCAAATGATCTTCGTGAAAAACTAAGTAGATTCTACCCCAAAAATGACAGGAGCATGGGATCTCACTTTGTAATCAGCTAGTAGGGAAAAGAATGTCTTTCTCCGTCGCTCAGCCCAAATGTCTCGAAGTCACAAAGGCAAAATGAGTGCAAACAGTTCCCTCAATTTGCCATTTCTTAGACCCCCACCAAGCCAAGTGAGAAGATGAAGGGCCATAACGTATCCCACAGAAGAGCAGTATCCAGGCAGACTGGACCACGAGAGGTGGTGCTCAGAGGTGGGAGGTGCAAAGCGAGTGTGTCCACTTCAGTTTGGATGGTGTGAGGGACCTGGCCTCCATCCCAAAAGAAAGGTGATGCCACAGTCTAAGATTACGGTTCTGGGACAAGAGGGAGGGCTGCATCATTCCTCTGGGCTCCCTCATCACACTCCTAAATTGCCTGGCTCCTTTAACCGTGGGTGGAAATTATGATGGCCTCACAAAGAGGTGGTATCCACCTTGGTCTCAGCGCCCAAGCAGCCTAAATGAGCTGGTCCTCATAGCGGTAAGCACCACTCAAAGAGTTAGCCACCAACTTCTTCATTATAAAATGTGCGTTTGGCAGCTTCCTCTGGTTTTTGGGGGTGGTTTTCTTTTCCTTACACATGCATGCCTGCATGCGGCCCACTCTCAGGGCCTCCTGTTGCAGTAGACTTGCTTAAATCTACTCCTGCAGAAATGCAAGGAGAAGACAGCTCACAGCCAATTGCTGTCTAAGGTACCTTTCACTTCACCTCAATATGAGCTTGATACTTAACACTGTGCACACAGCAAGTCTCCTCTTGATTATCCTGACAAGAAAAGGAGGAAAAAGAGCAAGAGAAGCAGAACACTAGGTTTCTGAACAGATTATGCAGAGAACAATGAAATAACCCCCCCAAAACGTAATGTTCTAGGTGCAAAAAGGCCTGGTGTCTGGAGGTTGAGTGCTGAACTGTAAAATGACCTGAGCAAAGCGCCCCCAAGAAGGGGGTGTCCGCAGGGCAGAGACAGGCTGTGGTGCAGGCAGGGCGAGGGAACAAGGCAGGCACGCAGAGCTGTGCCTTTATATCACACCGCTGGTGGAAGAATTCAGTTTTTCACGGTCGGCAGATCACACTTTACCCTATTTAGACCTAGTCGGAGAAAAAACGCAGGCAAATATCACCCATAAAAGAGGTTCAAGTCAGCCTTTGCCTACCACAGGCACGTGTGCACTAGCGTCAATGCAGAAGGAAATCTGGCTCCCTCTGGACAAATGCAGATGATGGACGAAATATCACAAGTGGCAAGTTGCTGCGTGAGTGCAGGATGTGTTTAACCCTTTCCACCCCCAAAAAAGCCATTACAAGATCTTTTACTTTTCCTAGGCCCCTCCACTGACACACACACACGCAGACGGTATTTGGCCTTAACATAAATAAAGTAGTCAACTGGAGAGGAGTAGCTCCAGACCAAGGTTATAGCCTACCCGGAGCAGAGTCCCCGGGGCCATATAGCCTCTTAGCCCATCTGGGAGGCATTTCCTCTCCGTAGCAGCGTATGTGAAATGCAGATGACATGTCTGAATTACATCACAGCCAGCCACGACGGTTTGGTTTCTTACAGTCCCAGTGACAGGCAAGTTATCTGTGCCTTCACGCAATTACCCTTTTTACTGCTAATTTTTAGGGCTTCACGATAATTTTACCACCTGCTTAAATCTTCTCTGCTTCATCTTTCCTCGCGGCTGACAAATAGTGTGTGCCTGGTTTTACTTTTTAAAAGTTACTTTTAAAAAGCCAGCACAGTAATTCCCTTTGAACAGCGAGACCACGTGGACTCACGCCTGAGAGTTTGAACAGCAGCTGTTGCAGAAAATAACCTATTCATTAGGCTTCCAAGGAGAGCCGATCAAATTACTCAATACAAATAATTTATCTGACAATTTTCTCTTTGCAGATTGTCTACGCACAGGCCACTTTTTACTGGTGCAAAACTAATTCTTTTTTTTTTTTTTTCTCTTTGCACAAAAATGTGTTAAAAGTTTCACTGGTTTTCTAGGCGGTTGCTAGGAGCGTTCATTATTTGTGGGTCAGTATTTGTGCTGAGAGATTGGCACATGCTATTGTTTCCACACTCTGCTGAGATGACCTACACTGCGAAACAGACCTGAATAAAATTGCTGAGGCTTTGTCTTTCCTCTGTAGGTAGCATACTGCGAGGTGGATGTGGAGAAGCTGGCCCAGGGAATGCTAAGATTTTTCAAAAATGTTCCTTTCTACCAATATGGGATGAGGCGGGGAAAACACTTGACGTTATAAATGGATCCCAAATTTTAACCTGCCTCAGTTCTTTCCTTGGGCTGAGACAGAAATACATATATCTAAAAGCTGGTATCTGTTGGCTGTTTAGCAAGTTTACATTCCATTTTCTCTTGTCATGCTGACACAAATTATTTGCTCTTGTGTCTGGATTGCTATTTGCAAAGGGTGTAGTGACTACCCTTAGCCTTTCTTATTTGATTAACTGTCTAAAAGCCACAGTTCTTTGGCGGCAGGAGGAAAGCTCCTTATTGAAGTGGCCCAGAGCCTGCAAATAACAGATATTTGCTTTTTTCTGTGCACGGATGGGATCCACTGATTCCCTTCAATTCATGCCATCCTGCCAAATGCAGGCTTGGCCCCAGGGGTGGCAGCTCTGTCACCTGGCAGCATGTTAATGCAAAGGGACCTGAGCAGCCACAAGACGACCTTTGATGGTGCCCATTAATTGGCACAGCAGCAACATTCGGGTGTCTTGGCCACAGACCTGCTTCTCGCTGCTGAGTGCATGGGGGGGGTGTCTCTCGGCCAGCAGGTGCCTCAGCCCCCTCTCCCCGTACCACTCTCCCACACAGGACCTCTGGTTACAGCCCTCAGCTGGCTTTAAAAAGAGAAAAAAAAAATCCCTCCATGTGATGCGGCCTGCGTGTCAGCCTGCGGCACGATGATTGATGACACAGCTGCTTCTGCAGCCCCTGTCGGAGATCTCTAATTTAATTAATGGCTTTCGGCATGTGTGTAACATAACTCCTGCAGCACCTCCGTGGCCCGGGGGAGCCGGGGGACCGCAGGGCGGCTGCTCCTGGCACAGGCAGGGAGATGGGAGGGTGGAAAGACAGATGTGCCTACACAAGGGCCAGATGTGATCGGGCACCTCGCAGGTTTGCATTAACCTTCGCGTAGGCGGGGGCACACACAGCCTTCATTTGGCTAGCCTCCCTCGTTGGGCCAACAGCAGCAGCCTCCTGAGCTGCTGTGTGTCTGCCACTGGTCTGCCACATCCTCATGAAAGCTGCAAGAAGGTGGGCAGCTCCTGACATCTCGCTCTGCTTGCTGCCTGCCATGCACAAGTGGAAACGCTTGGACCGGGGAAGCAGGGAGGGCTTTGGCAGGTGGGAAGGAGTCATTTATTTTCCCCTTGATTGGCAGCAAGGGGAACTCTGAAAGGGTTAATGGTGTCTGTTCAGCCCAGATGTAAAAAAAAAAGAGGAAAAAGAAAAAAGATCTTCTAAGCTTTTCTGAACTCTGGAGAACCCAGAAGAATGTGGAAAAAGTATTTTCCAGATGCGAAATACTGTAAGATGGTTTTTCTCTTCTACCATGGTACCTTTGGTCCTTGTCAGGAGTAAGGGATGGGGGGGCCAGGCCACAGAACAAGAAACTAGCTTAGAGAAAAGCTGGATAACATGACATCTGCTCACCCCCTGCAAAAAAATCCATCCAAGTTTAGAGACTGAACCTGCACCCAGACCTCCCACACCTAACCCAGTTATGCCTAAAGAAAAAGCATGTTGCCAAAATACAGCATAAATTTGAACTGCCTTGGGAGGGAGAGCTGGGGGAGCTGCCTGCAGGTCCCAGCTTACTGAAATGCAGGGTTTTCCACTATCTTCTCCACCTTTAAGTGCCGCCACTGATGAAGGCTCCAGCATAACCTCTGAGCTTGGTAGCATCTCCACTCCTCAACAAAAAAATAACAAAGCTCAGCCTTCAGGAGAAAAGCTGCTCTCTTCCATACCAGGAGTTCTCAGTCCAAGAAAGAGCCAGCAACAGAGACACTAGTATGTTTTTTTGTTTGCTATTGAAAAGAAAAAGAACAAGGGCAAAGGGAAAAACTCAAGAGAACTTTGTTCAGCTCCTAAAATGGTCCCTAGCTGAATGGGTTTGGCATAAAGGGTAAGCATTTTATTTTCTTCAGCACGCCCTGCAGCATTTGTCCATCATTTTCTTTGAGATGCGCCAGTCTCGTTCAACTCCAATATTTACTGGTAAAAATATTCCTCTGTCTTGTTTTCCTGGAATATTTCACCCTGGCACTGCAGTCAGACATTTCTGAAGATTATTTGCTTCTGCTCACCAGCCTCTTCAACTTTGGACTAGGTTTTAAAAATAGTAAGCTTCTACTTTTTTTTTTTTTTTCCCTCCATTGCTGTTTCCTTTTCATTACCAAGGTACAGTTAGAGAGAGGGAGAGACAGAGATTCTCCTTTGTTTTGGACTTTCAGATGGACCAAAGACTTCAGAAAAGCTGTGCTTCTCTCCCACAGGCCATCCTTCGCTTCTGTTCTGCCTCGTTGCCTTCCCTCCCTACATGAGAGAAAACCCCCAACAATATCGTCTCCCTCGAGCTCCAAGAAAACAGGTAATGATGCATGGATGTGCAATGAAATTTCAGAAATGTGCACTGACTTTTTATAAATATGCCAACTGTCAAATAAAAAATAAAATAAAAAATCAGGCCTAGCCAATATCTAAACCGTGAAGTCCTCAATAGCACTGATTCTGAACTGCAGTTTCTGTTACAGCATAGCAACTTTCCCAACATTTTTTGTTTATTCTTTACCCCCAAAATGTGACCTCGTGCTTGACCCAAAAGGTGGTTTGCTTGCAATTATTAGTCTGTCATCAGCCTGCTGCTGATCCACTGCCAGCAGCCATGAATGTGCTGTGTATAAGGTTTTTATAGGTTTTCATATTTGAAAAGCCTTATAAAAAGATAACTTCGGTTGTATAATGACCTGGCTGTATATACAGAGCTATCCATCATGAAGGACTCTGTGTTTTGTGCTTACATGGAGACGAAGTGATGGTGCTACCTTCTGAGCTAGGTACGGGAGCTGAGCTGTGCATGTAGAGACATAGACAAGTCCATAGAAATATGTGTAAATTCTCTGTGTTGAGTCATATTGTTTTCCGTTTCCTACAGATATATGTATTTATGGTTATGTATGGCTGCATATCCAAAGATTTACTATCAAGTGGGTGTGCAAATTGAGATAGCTGCACACCCTCTCTAGTGGGTGTGCATATACATGTAAGCGCATGAATGAATATATACACATTTTATTTTCGCTCAAGACCCTTTTTTTAAAATACCCTACAAATAATCGTAGAAAGTAAATAGGTATGTGAGTGTGTGTGTGTGTATAAACCCGCAGGTGTGTTCACGTACTCCTGCTTGCGCACCCACCGGTGCGCATACATGGCTGCCCCAGCAATATACAAATAATACCCATTATATATGTTAGAGCATCCACGTTGTGTGCGGGCACCAGGGCACAAACGCTGAGCCCTGCGTGGCCCCGGCAGGCTGCTGGGCAGGCAGCAGTGCTGCTCAGCAGGGCAGGGAACAGGCAAATGGAACGCCAGCAGAGAGGCCGTCGGGGTAGATGCTGGTGGGTGGCGAGGCCGAGCCCGCTGGCTGCAGGGGCTTGCTCAGCTCCTAATTTTCCCTGCTGGGCTGTGATTGAAAACAAATAGGACACGCTTGGCTGCGGAAAGGCTTGAACCGCAGGGGATGTGGCTGGCTGTACACCGGCGTGCTGGGCGGCATCTGGGCGACAGCCTAAAGCCGGGCCAGGAGGCTGCAGCCCCACACGTGGCCATCCTTCCTGTCGTCTACTTTACAGCTAATTTTAACCATTTAATTAGTCGAATTGCACTCCTCCTGCTTTTCACTGAAGGTAGCTCAAATCACATTCGGACAAAGCAATTTTGATACGTATTTTATTGATAAGGGAAAAATGTAATGCTCATCGGTACCTTAGAGAAACCCTATAGAAAAAAAGTTTAGAAATAAACACATGCATGCCAAGCATTTTCTGGTTTCTTTCATGAGGCTTTTCAAACCAGAGCTATTTACATTAACTAGGCTTTGCATTTCCAGAGGATTATAAGTTACACCCTCAGCTCTGTGCAGGGGGCTGTCCCCCCCCTCCATGGCTCTAAAGCACTGGTGTGCCCAGCTGCCCACTCATTCCCCTCACATGGGCATCCTAGCTGTGCCAACCCCATCTTCCCAGCATCTCCGTGCCACTGCTGGGTGTGTGGCTTGAGCAGATAAGGAGCATGATGGTGCTCCACAACCCCGTCATTGAACGTAACAGCTCGGTCAGGGGACACGGCCAAAGGGGCTGATTTGTGTGGTCCCCAGGCACCTGTGCCAGAGCCTGGAGGGCTCAGCGGTGCCACAACCCACCACTGTCCCTCGGACTCAGAGGGTGGCACTGAGTGTGGCACTGCTCTGCCAGAGGGTCGGGTCTGAGAGCTAGGCTCTGATCTCACTTACCTTCATGCACAATCCACAGCAACTCAGGAAAACTCAGTACTTTTTCGCCCAGACTCAGCACAAAGTAAAAAACTCCAGGCCTCCTACCTTTCTGATTTGTGTTTTCCCTCCTCCTCTGCGCATGATGAAAACCTCTTCTTTGCAATGTTCAGTTGGCATTTGTAAAAATTACATCACAGGGGATAAAAGCCCAACTTCTCCTCATGTGTAACACACTCACACTAGGCAAAGAACTGGGCTGAAGGGCTCGGAGGGAGGGAATAGGGAGGGAAAAGAGACCCTGCGAATTTCCTTTATTAAAAGATGAGAGAGAGAAGTATGTTATTTGAAGCTGCAAGGGAATTGTTTTCACATAAAATATTTGAAAAGTTTGCTGTGTGGCTTTCAATCAGTCTTTCAGAAAAAAAATTTATTATTATTTACTTTGTTCTAGAAATATTTTAAGAATTTAAAAGTAATCCCTGTTTTATAGGCATATTATAGTTACTCCCTGTACATATGCTATAAAAGCAAAAAATATTTTATGTCTTATTCAAATCTATAAAATATCATTACAGAAAATTGTTACTTTTATTACTCAAGCTGAACTTTTATGAATAGCTACTCCATTAGATTTATACACTGACTTTTTAGAGTTAGAAATGACACACTGTAAAGCAGAGGAGTAGCTGGGATATTTATTTTAAAGGCTACATTACAAATAATTTTCTGATAACAATTCTTTTTCTGCTCAGCTTATTACTTTATTGCTCCCTGGCTTTTTTCCTCAAACAAATTGCAAGGTGTAAATCCAGCACTTACAGTGACAGCTGTCGGAGGAACTGGATGCTCCTTGCCGAGTCTCCAGAGTTTCTTTCCCTGCTTATCCCCATGTCCAGCAGACATCCCCTGCCCAGCAGAGGTTGTCCCATGCTGGACTCAAGGGCACAGTCCTGTTGGGTGCAGGATGCACCAATGCAAGTCGTGAGCTGCTGCCTAAGGTAAGAACCAGAGCTGCAGCTCCAGAGTATTTGCAGGTGGCTGGAAACCATTTCAATTTGAGTATGTACACAAAGGTATATTTATTTCCGTGACTATGTGCTCACAGACACGTACACACATGCAGACCTTGCATACTTCTGTCTGGGGTATTCCAGGCAAGGAAATATATGTACAGCACACAAAGACATGTTCGGCAGGTCCCAAAAACATCAGTAAAATGTCTGCACCTGTGCTGTGGGACCTCTGGGATTTCCATGTCTACCCCAAACCAAACTGCTCTCCACCTGGCCTTAGTGCATGAAGTACTCAACTTCCATAAAAATATAATTTCCAGGTCCAAAGCATAATGCATGTCTAACAAAACCAGAAAGCTTTACATCCTGCAAATGCCTTGCTCTTACCATGGCATGAAACCATGAAGGTACATGACAGTCCAACATGCACTGTCACCACTGCGTCAGCGTCATGTGTTGCAACAGCCATAGCCACTTGCACGCTCTGGGGTGAACAGGAACAGGGACTGCTGCAGGAATTTCAACAATCCCACCTGCCACAGGCAAATGCTAGATTTAGGGTGGCTGGGAATATGTCTGCTTTTGAAGACAGGTGGTGAGCTCATACAACTGGTTTCCCTATGTAAGGGATCCCTGCTTATTTTCATGAAGCCTCCAGTGCTGCTGCCACCAGAGACTAGATGGGCTTCCATGTGGGCCTTCTGTGTCCCTTGGTGTATCCTCTGCCTTTTACTTCCTCTATTTCTGCATTCAGGCTCGAAGTTTTTAAAGATGCCTAGGGATGGAAACCACAAGGCTAGAAACAGCATTTCAGCCAACTCACTCTCAAATATTTTAAGGCTTTGCCTGGCAGGTTCTGGTGACCACCCTCTGCCCGTGCTCGCCCTGGCCATGCCAGGGATGCTTGAACCATAGAGCAGGTACGTGCAGTCCTGGCAGCCAGAACCAGCCCTACAGCTTGCCATAATTCACCCTGAAATACTCACAAGCAGAGAGCAGAGCGCTAAATTCCGGGATGAAAGCAGGAAGATCTCTGTGTGTGTTCATGCTTTGAAAGAAGAAAACATTTGCATTGCCTTTTTGAGCTAATGACAGAAAACTTTTCCCATTGAGATGAAATAAAAATAAAAAATAAAAGGACTCTAGACCGTAACACTCATATCCTACAGCTTCAGGCATCCTATTCCTCTGCCTGTCACTTTTATATATGCATATATAAAAAGTGTGATAGCCTGCCACTTTCTACATATAAAAATTTTATAGTGGGCACCAGTGGCGACCACTATATTTTACTGCACAAAAACAATTTCCATGAGGACACCACCTTGATTTTGCCTTCTCACCGTTTTCCAGAATATTACTTTTAGGGATCAAGACTTCGGCTCTTGTTTTCTACGTGAAAGTTAAGGGACAGAGGAGAGTGGTTTTTTTCTAAGCAAAATTATTTCAGCTCTCTTTTTCTATGCAGGAATGAAAGAGGCTTTTTCCTCTGATATTTATAAGAAGTATTTCATATTCTTACAGACAGCTGCTAGGTTGGGTTGGGGTTTTCTTTTTATGTTGAAACAAAAGTAGGTTTGATTTATAGGGATGCAACAAGTTAAACTTGCATACTGAAGATACACCAAGGAGTTTTCTTCATCTGTTCTCCAGCGAGCCTCTGTAAGAGCACTATACCACGTTCAAGTAGGAGCTAGAGCAATACTAAACCACTACAAGCTCAGAAAGGGTACAGCAAAGGACCTGTAAGGCCTCTCAGTCAAGCATTACTGGAGGGGTCTCCTCCTCTTTCTTTTGTTTCACTAGCAGCAACAGGATTAATAGAGCTTTTTGTTGAAATCTAAAGAGAGGATTGAGGGAGCAGGGAAGAAAAGCCACCCACCGCTGGTTCAGTAGAACTCCGCTGCTATCTTCTTGCATGGCTCTGGGCAAGTCCTTCAACTGATACCTGAACTCCTGAGAAACTGGGGAACCCATTGCCCATCCCACATGCTCGGGGTGCCCTGCTCAGGCAGAGCCCACCCCTGCCAGCTCTGGGCACCTTCACGGGATGTAGCGGGTGTAACCACACTGACCACATGACACCTGAGAAGGTGTTTCCTCCTAAATGTATGTTACAGACCATTTAGGATGAGACACTATTGAAGCATCTACGTGTTCCTGTGACACAAGTGAATGAACAGCAAGGCAGAGACAACAAATGCCCCGAAAGTAGGGTAATAATTAAAAATAAAAAAAAAAGAAAAAAAAAGCCTTCTAGAAAAGTTAGCACATCAGCCTTCTACATCAGTCAGGTTTCAGCCCATCTTTTTTATCCCCTTTACCTTCCCCATTGACAGGACGGAGCACTGCAGTTGATAGTAGAGGGCAACTACCCATAAAGTTGCTTTCCAGCTGGGGTCCAGATTGGCACCTTCCTTCCCATTTGGGTTTTGTCATTCTCATCCCAGATACAGCAGTGTGTGGTTTTCAGAGACTCTACGTGAGCCGAAGGAGCTCCACATCTTTGAAAAATCAGATTAATTTCTAGGTAGGAAGTGCACTGGGTATGCTGGCGTGGAAGATGAGCCCACTGTATTCTCATAACCTACTTATTACTCCTTATCTATTAATGAATAAGGCCCCGGGAAGTCAGGTTTAAAACAAAAAACAAAATTGATAGCTAGGAGAAATGAAAAAGAAAGTGAATTTTCAAAAGCACTTAGCATCGACTTCTAATGAGCACATTGATTTCCAACACCATTTCCAGTGAAATAGCTCCAATATATGAAATAGGCCATAAATATAGCGAAGATCTAATACTAAATCATAAGCACCTCATACAGCACTCTTTAGACCAAGGCTGGAGCACGTGACTAAGTATTTGGAGAACCTTCTTTTTTAGGACTCAGCTAGAGGCATTTTGCACTTTCACAAGCTGCTCATAATTTGGCAGCTACAGCGGCCAGAAATGCCAGCTCCTAAAAGTTTGTAGACACTTCACAAAAATCCTGGTGTTGAAACAAAACTGCCTGAGAAGGCTGGCCATCCTAGATGGCAAAAGGCTGGAAACTGGAGGATAAAAATCCCACTCGACACCAACACACAGAAAACAAAGTCAGTAAGTACCAAAACAATTTTAAAAGGTCAGCGGTGTAGGAAGCAGACATTGAAAGTCAGAAAAAACATCTAAATAAATGTAAATCCATTCAGTTTTGCCTCCTACAAGACATTAAATATTTTCCAGCAGCGCTGTGTTTGCTGCTTTCTGTACCTGGGCTCCGAGGAGCACTTCTGTCTGCTCACACGGTGGCCACAGTGGGACAACAGCATGGCCAGCAGTAGCCCGGGGGTTTCCGGAAGGCAGCATCTCACCAACCTCTCATGGTGCCACCAACCGCTGCTTTTTAGTCCCCAGATAAACTAGGGTGGTGGTTTGGGGCTGTTTGGGTTTTGGTTTTTTTTTTCACCTTAGTGTCCCTTGGCTCTGAAATTAATTCCTTCAGGATCTGAAAGCACCCAGGCACGCTGACCTCTAGCTTGCACTCTCCGGTCAGGCTGTTTTTGTGGTGTGGTGCCAGGAAAGGCCAGGATGGCCCGGAGTGAGGGGTTCGCCCTAATCTTTGGGGTGGGGGTGATATTGTGTCAGTTGGATGTGTTTTCAGGCTATTGTCTTCATTTTATATACTTGAGGCAACTAGTAAGGCACTCTGAGCCATCAAGGCTGGCCTTAAAGCACTTACCTAAGGCTACGCCACTGAGAAGAGCAGGTAAAAATAAAGGCGCCG
>JAHREE010000245.1:27259161-27284179 GCA_033628505.1 Tringa tobata
GAGCCCCGGTGGCTCAACCCCAACTCCCACCCCCTCACCCCAAAAGCATCCCCCATGAGCTCTCAGTGTGGCAGGGGCGAAGCTCTGTCCCGTGGGAAGGAGGCAAAGCTTTACATCTACACCGTCCCCCAAAAAATAAGTAAAAAAAAAAAAAGCTGGGGGTGTCAGCAGGAATACCTTGGCCGGGGTGGTGGGGGATGAAGTGGGCTTCCTGCAATATTGGTGTGTGGGTTTCCAGGGAGAGCGAGGCCAGACCTTAACAGGATTGCTCAGCTGCACTAATTGCTTTTTCTTGGCCATCCCTCTTTTTCTCCCCGTCAGGAAACAGGGGTTATGAGGCTGTTCAGCGGCATAGGCAGGAGGGGAAGGGAGCAAGAAGAAGAGGAAGGGAAGGAACGGGAACAGAGCCAAATTGCATGGTCTTTTAAGGAGCCCAAAGTAGTCAGGATAACAAACCTCACCTCCAGCCCGGCACTGCCCATTAGCACTCACACCTCCACACACGTGGCAAGCAAGAGCAAGCGCTCTGGGACGTGGTGGCACCGATGGGGTCGACAGGAGAGACGGTCTTTGGGCTGTGGCACACCTGTGAGCCTCTGCATCAGCATGTGCCCACATGGCTATTGCTTTCTGCCCCTGCTCCTCTGCCCACAGGTGTCCCCAGCCCCATGCTGCCCAAGCGGAGAAGCCCTGTCCGTACAGACCAGGACAGCCCTCTGCCTCCCAGTTCGGCAGCTGCTGCCCTTCCCAAGCGAGCCGGGAGCCAGCCAGCCACGTTTGGTGACCCTGTAAGGCATCCTCGTGGGCACGTGCCAGGCCAGAAGAGCAGTTTCTCCTCTCAGCCCTGTGAGCCGGCACCAGGGATGCTCAGCCCCTGTGGTTCCTGCAGGTGAGAGTGGGGTCACCAACCCCACTGGCTCCTTCCCTGCCTCCTCCCCAGCTCCCGCAGAGGTTTCGGACAGCCCAGTTCAGACATGGCCTTGAGCAGCCTGCCACCTGGTTCCCATGGCCATTGGTGGCTCCGGTACCCAGCTCAGCCACAGCCTATGGGAATACAGCAGTGGTGGCATAAGGCACAGGTACGTCCCTGGTAGGGTTCAGGTGAGGAGCTTTGCTCCCCGGGACAGTCCTCTCCAGTGGAGGTGACAAAAGGCACAACTGGTTAACAACAGCATTTGAGGGAAAAGCACTGGAAAAAGGGAATTCAAGAGAAAGCTTCACATTCTGGGCTAAGGCGGCAAACGAGGCGCATTTGTCAGTGCGTTTCCCATTCCCAGTCCCTGCAGGTGCATCCTGCCACTCTCCAGCCACCTCCTTCCTTGTCTGCAGGCAGAAGCAGGGGGAAGCAAGCAACACTTTCCATTTAGAGTAGCCTAAGAAAAACGCCAACCAGCCACGGCCACCGAGATTGCTTTTGCACAGCTCTCTGTTCCGGTCTACAACGCTTCGATGCTTAGAGCCCGCGTTAAGAGCCGTGGAGGCCTGGCACAGCTCGGTGCACCCACTGGGGCGAGCAGGAATGCTCATCTAGCAGCAACAGCCAAATGCAGCATCACTGGTTGATGAAAGCCACAGGAGTTTAACCTCCTGCATCTGCAGAGGGGCAGGAGCAGACCCCAGTTCCGCAGGCGCAGTAATGGCAGAAGGCAGCACTCAAACACAAAAAAGAGTGACTCAGGGGAAGGGCAAGAAAAGAAAAAAAAAAAAAAAAGATCTCCTTTTGGTACAACAGACACCATGAACTCCCAACGCCCACTTTGTTTAAGTGGGAGACACTTGAAGGAGCAGTGACAACCCACAGGAGCAAGAACCCCGGCGCTGTACATCCCACATCCCATGCGGGTTGCCGCCAAGCTGGTGGGAAGGTGACACATCGCAGGAAGAACAACAATGACTTCAAAATAATAATTAATGAATTATTACTGACAATTGAAAAAAAAATAAAATAAATAAAATCCCAGTCGCTTATACAAATGAAACTCGGCTTCTGGAGTTTCTAGCAATGATAAATATTTAAACACCTCCCTTGTTTTAACATAAAGCAGAAGAGAAATGCAGCGACTGCGGTGGGAGCAGCGACGTGTCAGAACAGGAGCGAGGAGCATCGCACCAAAACGCAGGGGTGGTGGGAGGGGGCTCCGGCACGGCTCTGCCAGGGCATCACCATCACCCCTGGGAGGTGTTTTTTTTTGTTGTTTTTTTGTTTTTTCTTTTTTTTTTAAAAACAATCATCCCGGATACCATCTGCCTCTGTGCAGCGCACACCAGGGCAGGAAGGTGACAAAAGCCCACGTGGCATCTCGCCTGCCTGCTCCCAGGGCCACAATTTAGCAACCACGAGGAGCTGTTTGGCCGGGTCGAGGGGAGCCACAGCTGCCTGCTCGGCACACCCAGCGGTCCTGCTTTCCATCAGACAAGCAGTGCTTTAAGCTAAGGGGATGCCTCCCCAAAAAGGTGCTGACCCACCTCGGCTGCCTCCAGCCTGGCTGGGGGAGAAGCAGCCCGGGTCTCCCCGGGCAGCGCCGCAGGATTCACACCCTTCTGGCTCTCTCTTTTACACCCAGGGAAGCCGGTGGCAACACCTGTGGTTCACACTGCCTAAAGCGCCTGTTACGGAAGTCCCGGCTGGTAGCTTTAGTCAGGCCTTTAATTCCACAAACTGCAAGCTTCCAGGCCAGGCATCTGCCTTGAAATGGGTGTTTGCCTTGAGCTCGGTGTGCTTTCAAAGCCCTAGCAAAACTAACTCGGTTCTTTCCAAGAAAATAATTAGGGGGAAAAAAACCCCACAAACTAGCTAGGGCCTGGCTTATTTCAACCTCCTCTGCAGAACCCTCAGCTCTGGCAGGGGAAAGTTTAGGACACACAGGTGATGGATCAAGCACACATCTTACTCTCTGCCTCTTAGAAGCCCCCCTAGATTTGGTCAGCACCAGCATTTTAGGGCAGAATCACAGAGTTGTCAGGGTTAGAAGGGACCTTTGAGAGATCATCCAGTCCAACTCCCCTGCTAAAGCAGGGTTGCCCAGAGCACATCACTCAGGACGGCATCCAGGTGGGGCTTGAAGATCTCCAGAGAAGGAGACTCCACACCCTCCCTGGGCAGCCTCTTCCAGGGCTCTGCCACCCTCACCAGAAAGAAGTTTTTCCCTCATATTTTAATGGAACTTCCCATGTTCCAGCTTGCATGTTCCCTGCTGCCATTGCGATCTGCATTGCCTTCCTGCCACGCTGGGGACATGACAAGTTCAGCCTTGACTGCTTCAGGCCAACATCCCCCACCATTATCCCCATTGAAGCAGCTGGGGCAGGCAGCAGAGCAGCAGCCTCAGAGCACCGCTGCCTTCCCACCCTCCATGTTCACTGGGGAGCCACTCTGCACCCCCGGGCACCTACCTTGTGGGTGCTCCAGCCCCCGGGGGCTCAGGCCTCAGCACAGACGTAGCCCTGCCGTCTTCTCAGGACACAAAGCCACCAGCTAGAGCCACAGCAGCTTTCCTCGAGGGAAGGCAGGAGTTACAGGAGGGAAATACAGGGGAAGGGGCAAAAAAAATAAGAAAAAAAAAAAAAACAAACAAAGAAAAAAAGAGTGAGCAAGTGGGCTCTTTCCTCCTCCTGGCTTGGGGGAGCTGCAGTTCTCCCTGGCTTCTCTTCTTCTCCCAGGTGCTGCGACTCAGGCTTATGTTACTGGAGTAAGATGGGCTGGGTCACGACAGGGGGAAAGCCAATCAGCTAACAATCCTGCTCACACAGGTGATTCTGCTCTTCATGATGAGATGGCCTCAGGATCAGCCCCACCTTAACAGAAGTGGCTTTTTCCACCTGAACTAGGAAATGCGAGGCAGGGGCCAGACCGGTGCCCACCCCAGGGATCCCTGCCTGAGATGGCTGCACCTCTGGCAGGTTCAGAGCGTGGGGAGGCTGGGTCCTGCCTGGTCCAGCTGCACGCTTCAGTGATGCTCCATCTCACTGCTTGCGTCCAAGGCCTGAAAGCTGACAAAGCATTAGCCCTCCTTCTGCTATCGAATCCCTGTACGGTGAGATAAAGATGACGTGGGTGCCCTGGGCCTCCAGGGGTGGCCTGAAGGGTCTGAAAAATAAAATTTTCATGCGTTATGTTTGTGACATGCTTCAGATTGACATACGGAAAGGATGCTGACTTTCTTTACACCACAGGACCGCATGTGTGCAGGCGTCAGGCCAACCTGTTTCTAGCCTCGCTGCCTCTCCCTGCAGAAATGCTATTCCATCCTTGAAGGGACCATTTAAAGGGTTACCAATTACTGCCAGCTTACTTCATCTATCAAGATGCCTCGAACAGCTATGACATAAGAACTCACACTCCTCCTGTTCACTACACTTACTACCAGCCCTCCCGAAGCCGTTCGGGTTTGAACTCGCCATCTGAGAGGGAAATACCTCCACCACCTCCACCACCACCTGCAGAGCCGTTTCTGACGGGACTTTTTGCCCGTACAGCACCGGTCGGGGAGCGTCGGGCCCCAGGAGCACGGGAGGACGCTGGCCCTGGATCTCTGCTCGCCGAGAGGTGACCTGCCTGCACGTGCCCCGGCTGTCCCCGGCACCGACACCAGCATCGCCCGGCTCCAGCAAGCGAGCCGCACCGGAGGCAAACGCTCTGCTTAATTGGTCTCAGCTGGAAGCTGCTCTGTGCGTGTCGGCGTGTTTAAGGAAGCAGGTCTACAGCAGAGAAGACACCGGAGTAACCAATTAAAGAAAAGCCCTGATTTCCCTCCACCCCCCTCCTCTCCCAGCCCAAAACCCTGAAAGTTTTATTTATTTCTCGCTGCTGATGGAATCAACTCGAGAATAAGGTTTTGCTGTTGGTATTTCCGAGTTTATTACTGATAGCACCGGTGGAGTTAGCTACAGACACCTGGTAAAACCAAGTCAAGGTTTGCACCTTTATGTCTCCATTTATTATTTTTTTTTTCTTCTTAAAAACAGGAAAGAAGTGACAACGGAAAACTCTTCATCCAGTTCAAATCCAAGTTTATTAGCCTGTAAAAGTCTGTTTCCACACAGTAATCATAAGAAATGAATGAATGTTTATGGAGCGTAGCATAAAAATATACCGAGTCAGCCATAGGTTGGAGTTTATGATTGCTCACAAAAATTAATCAGCAGATCACATGGCATTGCATCAAAAAGGCAAATCAGTCCTAGGAATGCAAACAATCAGGATAAAAAGCCAAAACAAGCGAGAGAAGAATATCAGAAAGCAATAATTAGTTCACAGTTCCTAATGTGGGTGACAGATTTCTTTAGATCAGGTTATTTACCCGCTAATTCTCCAAAAACAGGTTGAAAGCCAGTTGTTATAATTTTGCATTAAAGAGCACGTTCCCAGTCAACACATCAGCTAGTCAAATTCGCTGTCAATCTTTAGGTATGACTGTTAAACTGCAGGCACGTAAGAAACTAGGTGTACTCAACAGTTCAGCTACTTCTCCTAAAGCCTGGTGGCCTCAGACACTCACAGCTCGAACTCAGAAGCTAACGCGAGACACGCGGGTCGAGGTGTTCTAGTCACTGTCTAGACACGTAAACCTTCTCTCCTCTCAAAAAGGAGAGTGGGGAGGGTGTCCATCAGGTGTGGGGAGGGTTCGCCTCTCCCCTGGGCACAGCAAACCCAGTTCCCGGGAGAGGAAAGGGGTGTTGGCCATCTGGCACGGACCTGTGGGTGCCCCAGGCACCAGGGGAGGCGGTGGTGGGAACATCCCCCACTGTTTGCTTTGGTGTTGGTCTTCTGTGGGCTTGCCTCCCACTGCCAAGCCGAGGTATGGACTTTGCTCACAAACTACATCCAACGCAGAGAGTACCTGCGTTAGGAGATCTGGGCAAGCAACGGGGGTTTCTGACCCGGGCTAACTCTCCTCTCCCTCTTTCCAAAGGAAAATACCTAGCCAAAAAGAGATGTTTTTCTTCTAACGTTTTTTGGGGGTTTCCTGAAGAAGTGTGGGGAGTTAGTAAAGAGAGCAGATTTAAAGGAGTAAGGGAAGAGAGGTGTTTTCTTCTCCAATGTAGGATGCTTACATACATCATAAATCAAGCTGGGGAGAACTGCACGGAATAATGAATCTGGGCTCTGGCTGACATCACGACACCCACAGATCTCTCTATGACAACTCCGCTGAATTATTTCCTAGTAAAGCTCCTTGACTCTGCAAGTCGAGGGGCCTTATACAGGGCAACGAACTCGCGGTTACAGCATCTTCTCTTATGAGGAAGTCATATTAGACTTACCTTCAAAGTTCATTGGGAAATTAAACCATTAAGGCTAATTTCTAAAAACCCTTTTTCAGGGAACGGGCAGTAGCACGACAAACTGTTCCTGCTTATTACATTAAGAATAACGTGACGGCCTTTTAATATCGTTCGAAGACTTAGAAGAGCAAGGGAGATACTTCCCAAACATCACTGCTTCTTTAGGCAGTCTAGATCCTCGTCTTGCAAGACTACAACTTGCTGCACGCACTTCCTTCATTCTGCCTGTCTTAGCCAAAACTGCCTGGCTGAAGGACCCAGCTACCCAGCCGAGCGTGTCCACCCTAAAAACCAAACGGCAAACAGAGACCAAGCTACAGCGGGGGCAGATCCTGACATCCTTGCTGACGCTGAACTTCACCTCCCTTTCCTCAGACAGTTCCAGAGGTCTCAAACTTTATTGCGTGTT
The DNA here is from genome assembly GCA_033628505.1 of Tringa tobata. NCBI lineage: Eukaryota > Metazoa > Chordata > Aves > Charadriiformes > Scolopacidae > Tringa > Tringa tobata. The sequence goes on from JAHREE010000245.1 coordinate 27,265,856, forward strand.
CTGCGGTTATTACCGAGAAGATGTATTTCTTACCTTTATGGCTTTTGAGGCCATCTATCCGTGTTCACACTGGTGACTGAGTAGATCCTCACAGCAAAGTAAGGTAGAACTTATAACTAAGTCACCTATATAATATCCTCCAATTTCACGAGCTATCTAGTAAAGCCCATGGGAACCTGGGGAGGACTAGAGCCTCCCAGAAGGCACATTGCCCCGTATCGCTAGACCATTCATAATTTCAGACTTGTTCCTTGGAGAAATATAAGAGAGCACTGAAATGGCTAGTGGCAAAACCAAATTGAGTCCAATACAGCCAAGAAGAATTGAGCTTCCACACAAAAAGGTATTTTCCTTCCTTTTAACAGGCTCAGTAATGAGTTTGTCGGTTTTGGCTTTGAAGAATTACCTGCTTGTTGTCTAGGGTTTTTTTTCAGATTTTTTTTTTTTAATTAAAAAATAAAAGCTATCAAAAGCCAGAGGTAGTTTTAAACTGCAAGGTTCATATCTGGGGCGAGTATTTCTCTGGAGCTGAGAGACGTTTTTCATTCAGACTAGTATAAAACAATACTCAAGGGGAAAAAAAGTTGAAAGAGAAAGCATTAAAGGAATAGGAACTCAGAGACCTCTTCCCGCTTCCAAATCGACCATCTCATGAAATGAGTGTATTTCCTCCCTGTGAATTCTATATTTAATCCAGAGAGATCACTGACTATGCCTGAGCAACCTGGCAGCCCTTTTCCTTCTCTTCAAACAGACCCCAAGATTCACTCTTGGCATTGTCTAATGAGCGGTCTACGTCTCCCAAGAACATATAGCCTTACGGATTTCGATAAGAGCAGACAGGATCAGTGGAAAATCCACTTCTATTCCTTTCACTTTTGTTGCTTTCTTTAAAAAACAAAAGGATACACTGAGGCTCCCCCTGGAAAATCAGTTGGCACCGAAGGAATCTCACAGACCAAAGGACCTACCTCATGTTTCAAATCCTTTCAAAATCCTGTTTTGGCACCTAAGAGCAGACATTCCGTTTATTACAGGAATATTCACAGAAAGACGACATTCCAAATTTTACCAAAACCAAGTGATGTGCTGCTGGCACAGCATGAACCTTCCCACCTATCTGAAATTGCTTTAATGACGGCAAGTAGTACGGGGAAATAAAATGGCAAGAGGAAAAGGGTTTCCTTTGCTATGTATAGATTACGAGGCAGGTAAAAAACAGAACTTTGAATTGAAAAGCAGTAAAATAAAAAGGAAGATATTATTGTCATCCTCTCATAAGCCATATTTGTAATCCCAGATACTCCAACAGCAAGAGATGCTCTTGATCTAATTTCAGGACCGTTGTTTGTTGCAAGAGTTACGGACGAGATTTCACCTTTTGTATGCTTTTCCCTACGAAGCTAACTGCTAATTTAATCACATCACCCTCACCAGTCCACTCTTCTTCTACAAGAGATGTCTGCATTAAAGGGTTGAAGGCTTTTCTGCAGTCCCTCTTGCTCCTACTTCACTAACCTTTCCGTAGCCTCAAAAATCTCAAAGTAACATTCCTAGTCTTAAAAAGGCAGCGTTCTTTCCTGCTGCTTTAAAAACTCCAGAGTACAACAACGTTACCTTCAGGCATACAACTTACGGGGTTTCCATCAACTGCCAATTGAGAAGGAATTAAGTTTGGTAGCTATTGTTACCGCCACTTCATAAGCATTCATTCCCGTACACAAGACTGAGGTCGGCATTTGGACCTTGTCGCTTATTTTGAGGATTCTTTTTTAGAAGAGGTTTTCTTTGTTTAAGATCCCACAAACAAAACCTGTTTATGGAAAAAGAGAGATATTTTGAATACTAAAGTCCTTTATTCAACAACACAGAAATATCACAAAAACAACTTTACTGGGCAAATTGAATGTTTTTATACAGTTTTGTACATGCCCCATAAGTGATTATTTTTTTCATAAATACACTGTTTTCCAAAACTGGTTTTTTTTTTTTCCATAATTGCACAAGCATACATACACCTTACACAAATATCTATTAGAAAATTTAATAGATAACTGCACAGTTCAGAAATAGGAGAACACTGTGAAAGGAGTACATTTCTGTGGCCCGTGTTTCTGAAAAAAACCCTCCTAGTTCCCTGCAATTGTGAAAATGGAGTACTTTCTAACATAGGAGCTGTCTTTTATTCACTAAGAGTACAGTAGAGCTCAGCGTGAAACTGCCAAATTTAATAAAAACAAAATCTGAAACATTTAGCTGTTACATGAGAACCCACTGTTTGATATCACTATGCATCTAACCATGATCAAAGACCCACTACTGCTTTTTGCTGAATGCATTCGACCCTGAATGGTACGTTCATTTAACTACTTTCTTTCTTCATTATTTGATTACAGATATAGCCCATTTAAAGACTTCATATTCTTTAACATTAATCGTAGGACTTACATACCAGGGGGTTCTGTACAAAAGGGAGTATTTTCCCTTGTAGGGACGGTCTGTTATTAATTAACAGAACGGGTATGTGTGCCTCCCTTTCAGCCTTACCATTTTTCATGAGTTTATCTGGAGTATGCCAAAAATGCTTCCATTAGGCTTAGTGCTCACACCTAGAAGACGACAAAAGTATGTTCTGCCTTTTGTTTGCCCCCCCTTGTTTTTTTTTTTTTTGCTTTTATGTCAGGAGAATGAAAGACAGAGAGGAATACAAATTTTCAGACTGGAAAATGGTATTGGACTTTGTGAAAAGCACAAATTTGGTAATTAGAACTTGACAATAATCTGATTGACAAGTATGTGTATAAATGGGGTGGTAGGGCGGTGGTGGAGAGAGACAGGCCAGAAGAGGGATTTCCCTCTTCAAACATCACTAATTAAAATGCTCTATGCACACTACATCATATAAATACCGTTTCAGCAAAATCTAAAAAATCTGATGGTGCAAAAGAACAACATCCGAAATAAAAACCGTACGGGTAAATCAAAGAAAAATCAACTCTTGTTCATTTTCAGTAGTTAACAGGTTGGTTGGTTTGTTTGTTTCAACAATTTTGAATTGACATGTAAAACACCACAATTACAATATACAGATCCATCAGTTCTTTAAAACAAAACAACAAAGCAAAACAAAAAAAAGAAACCACATCAAGACATGCAACATTAGGGTATTAGACAGTAAGTACATTGCTATGAATATCTTTGTACACCTAATGTAGCCTGAACTTAATTTCGTCTCTGCTTCTCTAAGAGCAATCACGATTTTCCAAAAAGCAAGGCAAGCTTACCAGCCAGATGTGCAAATAAGGCTTCAGTTTGTCAATCGATCAGCGTTTTGGCAGAGAAGACCGTGCAGAGCTCGTATTGGTCTAGCGGTCAGTAACAGAGGCCCTAACCAAAAAAGTCTCCAACAGAAAAAGAAGTCCGTACACAGCCGCCACACAAACAGACGTAAAGCTCATTGAAGGGGCATTGGATGAGAATTCAACTGAGGGTCTCTTACAAACCGTAAGAGGGGCACCACGACAGAAGCATCTCAAGCGTGACACTCCATCTCTGAAGCCATGTATGTGACGTCATACGACGCAAAGACGTGGATCGACCCTAAGTTGAGGACGCAGGTGTAAACCCAGCCCGCCCACACTCCTTCGGTTACTCCAGGTCACCCACGCTCTGCCCGGCCCTGCTGACACACACGTCATCTCAGGAGGTTTCTCCTCCTCCATCCCTCGGCCTTGGCTTTCTGAGCCATTCCCAGCACCCACCGGTCCTGCGAGCTCCCTCCCCTGCCAAAGCCGGCGTCTCCCACGCCTGCACAGGTCCCACACCGCGGCGGTCCCAACCACCCCCTGTGCTTCACCAGGCGAGCGTGACCTGGGGCCAACAGCTGAAGTACTTAGCGAAAAATGGAGAAAGTGCTGAAACAATAGATTTGAATGTGCTGTGCATCGCTAATTGGTAATTTACATGCCCAGCACCTTGTCTGTGAAACTACTGGGAGTCCTATCTTGTATAAAAGGATATATCTATTAAATTCATGGCACAACAGCATTTGCTTACTTTGGTGGGACGGCCTTCTCACTCACGAGTGGTATGACAAAGCCAAGTAATAAAAAGCAATGATCAACTTAGGGATAATAAGTATCCCTAAGTTCAGTATCCTCCATATTTTTTATGACATGTGAGTTGCATCCCTCTGAGCGCTGCCGTTTCGAGGGGCAGACATTTCCTCCACGCTGCCACAGCAGGAAGAAGAACGGCGGAGCATTCTTCTGGGGGCCTAAGGGACCAGCCATTCAGCAAAGGTGAGATCAGTGGACCAAGAAACATGTGGGGAGAAGCGGTCTTTTTTTTTTTTAAAACACTTCTTTAAAAAAAATTCGGTTTTATACCACAAAAATATCCAGGCTCTCAAATGAACACAAGTGCAAGCGAGACCCAAACCAGTCCAACCGTCAGAACTCACTTAACTGTGAAGAGCTCCACTTGGACCAAAAATATGGCATTCCACTTTATGAAATATTTACTCTGTTGACTGAAAGCATTATATAAGAACTCATCGGTGAAAGGTAATTAGGCTGAGTCATCGTTTTGTTTTTTTTCTAAGGTCTCGTACTCACTTTGTTTTGCATCCTAGAACAACCTTTACATAGACGACTGGCTTTGCACGTCCGCCTATGCTGAGCACTCCACCTCAGAGCACAGTGAAAAGCAAGTCAGGCATCAGACAGCATTTTTAGAGAGATACCCCTCTGTAAAGCTCCTTTGGAAGCAATGCAAGTGCACAAACCACTACTCTAATATAGTGCTTGAAAGATTTAATTATTTCAAACGTTTTGTCTTCCCCTCTTAACACCACCACGACGGAAGGTAATTGCTAGATGTGTCACACAATCTTTTTTATCCTGGAAAACTTGGCATCAAGTCTCTACGGAAGGATGCATGGTAAAACAGTGCTGCTGTTGCTGCTGCTGCTGCTAAACAACTAGCGAAATAATAGTTAAAGCTAGAATTTATTGCTCCGGATTTAACTCGCAGAACCACACCGTTGTGTACAAACCGTTAATCTCCATAGATGCTCAGACATGATTGTCTCCTTGTGTCTAAACACACAAAATACAAGCGGCTATCTGTACAGTTTACAGTACTGAAACACATATATTTGAAAATGAAGTATAGATATGTTACTTTTCAAAGATACATGACTTTATAGCAGGGGTTTACCCAAACTTTTTTTTTTGTTTTTTTTTTACAGCCACTTTAAAAATAGACAACAACTTCACTAGTATAGCTAAGTTACATCAAAGAAAGAATCAGTGTACTGAACGTGAAGAAGCTGGCCAATTCCCCAGGCTCCCAGATTTTTGTCTTTTGCTTTTGAGGAAACCCCTATACATAAATGAAAATAGTATCTGAGTATATTCTTCAATGATGGACTAAGCAGTTTCTTAAAACAAGACTTTAGCTTGCCATTCACTTCGGACTGCCTTGAAAATAAGATACACTACTGCTTAAAAGAACCATCGGAATGCTTCAGCGCTGGGAACAGGTGTTCTCTAAAAAAAAAGCAAGAAAACAAGTTAAGCTTTCTTTCGCGGCATTGGCATACTCGAGATCTTCTAGTTGTTCTTTTCCTTTACATTTTAGGCATACTTTCAGTTATCTAGGAGCAACACCATGCCTCACATTGCTTGCACAATTAATAGAAACATCCTTTCTCCAAACACACACACGCGATACATCGTACCCCGTCTGTAACACACCTAAGGGGCTGTCTTCTCCTTAGTTAGTGAAACAAGGTAGTCATGGAAATGTAAACATTGCTAGAAAAAAAAAAAAAAATCTCCCGGAAAACAGACAGTGCTTTTAGGATAACCACACGGTTGTGCAATGGTTTCTGCCTGTGCCTTGCCACGTTGGAGGCGCAGACACAGCTGGGTGGGTTTGCAGGTTAAGGCCCACGCTTCGGGGAGAACGCTTCTATCGCTAAGGGAATAACGGAGCCATGGATCTGTCATCCCAGAAAGCGGGCTGCGTCTACAGAGGTCGGCACTTCCAACCCTCGGGCTGCTCAGCTCGTTTCACATTTGGCTTGCAATGCAGAAACTGCTTAAGCACAACCTTGACTTCATTTCAGTGAGGGGAACACCCCACGACTTGGGACAGTGGGCTGCCCAGATTTCCCATATATTTCCTTTTGCACACAAAAGCCAGGCGTTGGCTTACACAGGAACAGTCTGCTTGCAGAGCTGCTATCCCACCCCCTCTTCCCTTCTTGTCCCCCCGAAAATGATATCCACTTCCATGTAGGTGCCTCCATGCACGTTTGAGGACGGGGAAGCTCCCTTCGCTGCTTTCAAGTACGAAACACACGACAGACTGAGGCTCTGAGCCCGTGAGAGCTGCATCATTCCTGCAAGGTACGTCCTGCCCTCCATTGCCCTCCAAGTCAAAAGATGATCAAAGCGCCCTTGAATCCATACATCCAAGACCCACACTCTACTCTCCTCCAGATGATGCACTGACCAGGGAGCAAGAGCAAGCCCTGCGCTGACCTTATATCAGTCAGTCCCAGCCCGCAAGTACTTGTTTCATTAAGAACTGCCCACAAATATCAGCGTCACATCTGATGAAATGCCCCTAAAAGCAAAACTCTGGGAAAACTGCACATAAATACTTGTAATGAAAGAGTTCTCACTGATTTTGCTGCACACAAATACTTGTAATGAAAGAGTTCTCACTGATTTTCCTGGTGTCATATAGAAATACCATGTCTCTTCTTGAAGGGATTCTTTCATTTTTGTTTCAGGGAGCGTTTTCCTAGTTTTGCCGTAAAAATCCAACGAACCACGGACCCTTGGGTGGTACTTGAAGATGGAATATTTCTTCCAGGGAGCTGCTCGTTAGTATGGCAGGGATTTTTTTTTTGTTGAATAATAAGCCTGTTTTGTGATAGTCAGGCTCAAGCAGTAAACGGCTCCTCCTTTTGTCAAAGCTGTATGAAAGGGGAGCTCTCATTATTACGTTTATCTCCTGTGCCCATGCAAACACCAGAGCCAAAGTACTTCTGCTGTGTCACCAGAAATCTGACCCGTGCTCAATTCAATACCCACTCCCCTTCCGCAAACGGCGGGCTTTAATAAATCATCCCCAAAATCGACTTCCGAAGACAACGAGCCGGTTTGCTGAACACAATCTCCCTGACCAGTACGGGTTTTCCCTTTGTCTCGGTGGTCCCAAAGTAGGGATGGCTCCTATCCATCCCTGCCGCTGCCCGTTCCGCCCCGCTCCGTGCGTCCGGCGTAAGCAGGGGTAGTGACAAAGCCCAGCCACCCTCCTCGTGAGGGATGCCCAGGAGAGATCATGCAATCGCTTAGAGCACCCGCGCCCGGCCTGGGCGGGCTGTAAGATGGCTGCTGAGAGCGAGGCACGCAGATTTATAATTTATAAAGAGGTTGGCTGCAGAAGGGGAGGCTGGAGTGCGGAGTGACAGGAAACAATCACACGACTGAACCGACCTCAGAAGAACAGTCAAACGTGCAAATGTATTAACCTCAATAGATTGCCTTCACCTGAAAACTAAAGGTAACACTCCGCTGCGGGTCCATCTGCCTAAACACAAAACCGCGGCCAGACAGAGAGATTTAAAGACATAGTGACTGAGATGGCCTTTATTTATTTTCTTGCAGCATCAGGTTGAGTTACTGTCAGATGTTGTCATATCAGCTGGAAGTAAAGGTGCAACGTCTGATTAAAAGGTCATTCAGACCTTTAAATACAGGGAATAATATTTTTGAAGGGCAAAGCCGCGGTTTAATATGTGTGCTTTTGAAAAACTACAAGATAAGGAATTTTGCGTCTGCGTACCGAGTTCTAATTAAAGATATACATTTACAATTAAATACCCATTGCGCTAACCCCCGATCCGGGAACGGATTATTAATCCATGCTCGAACAAAAAAGCAAGCTTTTAAAATCGAATAGGTGGATCAAATTAAATCTAAACCGATTTAGGTGGTGAAATCCACAGATTTCACCACCCCAAGCATCAAGGTTATTTCTAGACAAAAAGAGCTCCTTCAGCCCGTTTAGTGGTTCAGCACAGCGACGCGCAAGCTTCAGAGCAATGACCATCCACTGCCTGGCTGCATAAATCCGGGAGTCCCAGCTGGGGAATCAAACTCTCAGGGAGATTACAGCGCGTTTCTGGATCTCCCTGCTGCCGGCGGGGAATCGTTATCCTGAGTGACAGGGAAGACAGATCCCCCTGGAAGCCAGGGGAGGGGTGGCGAGGAGCAGAACGGGAGCTGATCGGCGCGGCTTTGCTGTAAAAGCCCTCACCGCTGGCCCCGGTGCAAATGCTGACAAACGGCAGCCTTGCTCCCAGGAGGATGCTCAGGAACCTGCAGCCCCGGCTTCTCCGAGGGGGTTAATGCCACAAAGCCTGGCGCTGGAGAGAATTTATGCCTGCACAAACCTGGGACAAAATTGCCTCCGCGCTTTCAAACTCTCTGTTCCATTCCCTTCTTCCCAGCTTTCACCTTCTAAAAGAAGTAGCTCAAAACATTTGGAATTTGAAATTTTAATTCTTGCATTGAAAGATCAGCTTCACGTGGGGAACCAAGCACGCTACATTTGGCGGGGGGGGGAGGGAAGGAAGTAAAAACAGCCAGCTGAAACCAATAGAAGGCTGAAAATCCCTTTTAACTAAGCAGCGATGGAAAAATCATACCTATGAATCCGCCCTGGCTGCCCCCCACAGAAACGGAAAAGCGGACCCTTGCTCTGTGTATGCCAACCCATGAAAAGAGCACGCTGCCAGGGGCTGTAAATTCCTCACCAGAGAGCCCCTTTTGACAGCTGAACTCCGTATTTTCCCAGCAAAAGTATTCAGTAAGGAATGATGCCTCCCACAGCCCTCTGGGGTGACCGACCGACCGATGGAGCCCACAGGGTGCTAGATGGTGGGCTCTGCTCGCCCAAGGACCGCCGGCTCGCCCAGCCCAGCCCCAATCCTTTGGCAATCTCATGCCTAAAAAACCTGCCAGAGATGCCCCTTTCCTTGGCTCTCTCAGTCTCGCAGCTTGTAGCTGCCTGAAAGATTTGGTACGGAGACCAAGGATCAGGAAAGCTGGGATTCTGTTGCTTGGGGTGCAGCCCAAATTCACAGCTGCATCAATCACGCCCACTGGAAGTCATCTGTACTATTACTTTCTGCAAGGCTAGGGAATCGCTTGGGTTGAGGTGAACCACATTCAGAAATAAAATAGAATAATAAAACATATCAGAGCACTCCACGATTATGACCTAATACTTTACCAATGTTAAAAGATGTTGCATTATGTAAGAGTCCTTTGATGTTTGATCCATGAGCAAAAATCCCACTCTCATTGAAGCAAATGTGCAGGTTGGCTACAGCAAATTATTGGCCAGATGTGGCACTCCTCATTCCTCTTGAGGAGCCCAGGCTGGAACGATCCAGCTCAACAGAGGCTCTTTGGGACGCATATTCCAGCTGAGGTACACTGAACAAGATCTGGGCTACCTGACAGTCTTGACAAAGACCTACCCACCCACCCAACCACAGAAATATAGACAGCAGTGAAGGAACTTCGTCCTTAATGAACCTCAAATTCACACAGCGAGACAAACGAAACTAGTGGATGTTCCCATATTTTCCAAAGCGGCGGTACGGGTGCCAGCCGCATGGGGAAAAACAACCTTAGCACCCTCATGAGCTTCTCACCCTGGAGGACAATCCCTTCTTGAAACCCCTTCAACAAGAGAAGCAGTTTGGCACTTAAGCCAGTGGCTGTATAGCACGAAATTTGGCTCGCTAAACCGTTTTTAGATGTGTGTGTATATATAACTCAATATACACATATAGGTACACATATATATGTATATATGATCAGAGATAGAGAAAGACAGTGCTACATGATAGCTAAAAAAAGTTCATCTGGAAAGTCACAGCGCCTCCATGAAATGCCATTTGGATCAATCAATCAATCAGCAGCCCAGCCCAGCAGACACCGGCCACAAACCAGCCACTGGATGCTTCCCTCACAGCTGTGTGAACCTGGGCTAGACACCCAACCAGTCCCACAACACTCGCACGACTGCCTGCGAAGAGCAGAGCACCAGAACGACCAGGTAAATCCCAGTGAGGAAGCAAACTGGCTTCTCCTCTGAGTCACATCTGGTATTTCCAGCGCCCTGTGCTAACTTAGGCGCCAGCTTGGTGACCCTGAGAAATGACACCGAGCATACACGCTGCGTGGCTCGTACATAAACACGGCAGAACCTGGTGCGAATCCACGTGCTCCAAAACCACTGGGCAGGGCACGTGTGGCCGGAACGGGGAGGCAGCCCATGGCCCACGGCGGGCAGACGGAGGATGCCCTATGGCCTCTCCCGTGCCAGCCGGCTCCACCACTGCTGAAGGCGGTCTGGCCAGCATCTCACCTCCTTGCCTAAACACCGAGCCACCCTGGGAGGAAAGCAGCCTTTGAAAGTATCTATGGCCCACTTTGTGCTGCTCATAAATATACATTACCTACAGCAAGGACTTTGGGGAAAACCTCCCGATTCAGCTCACACAGAGTCTCCTTGAATGTTTTTCTTCAGGCAAAGGAGGCTTGGGGGCAAGAGGCCGGTGCGCGAAACGCATCTCCTGGAAACGTGGAAGGAAGGAAAGAAGGAAGGAAAGAAAAGGCAGAGCCCGGTGCCTGTCTCTCTCCCAGCTGCTCTGCTCCCTGCCCTGGAGGTACGCTGAGAGTCCCACCATGCCCACGCCGAGGGGACACCAGCTGCTGCGGGGGACAAGGCACCCGGCTTGTGGCTCCATCACACGTGGACAGCAGCTGGCACGGGAGAGCCGGGAGCGGGAACAGCCTGTGCCTCTCCTCCCGGCATCTTCCCACCCGGCTGCAGGCCCACGGGAGGGACAAAGGTGTGAAACAGTCCACGAAGCCGCCGCTCCCCACCGGCTGCCCAAATCCCCACCGGCGCCGCGCTCCGGCTCGCCGTACGCGTTATCAGGCAGTAACAGATGTCCTCTAATAACAAGCTTATTATTGGACTTAGCAGATAAAAAGGGACGCCTACGCCGGGTCGGAAGCTCGGTGGTGGGTTTGCTCCCGCAGCCCACCTTAAAATATCTCTCCCCATACCTGAGCCACGGGCCCGTCTCCCTTCATAACACGGATGAGGTTTAACATTTATTTTAAAAGCCAGCTTTATTTGCTCCGAGAGGACGCGCATCCGCGTGCTGCCGGCAGCTATTTTTCCACTTGTGCCGCGTATCTCCCAGGCCCTATTTGAGACAAACCAGATTTAGAAGAGACCAGATTAGGAAACTCGTTTGACTTTCTCTGCCGCCAGCTCCACCAAGTGAAAAGTAAACCTCCGCCGCGGGACACCGCGAGCGGAAATTTAAAAAATGTACTCCTAAGTCAGGGTGGTGTTTGTGAAAACCCAGCTCCCCTCGAACAGCTAGCCGAGAGGCAGCCTCGGGGGATTTCAGAGAGGGGATTTGTGCCCCACGGTCATGGGAGAGCGAGAGACCTGCCACCACGGGGCCGGATCCTGCCACTTGGACTCAGCGTCAGCAGCAGGCAGGAGCTCCCCAACTAAATCAATAGGATTAGTCTGAGGAGTAATGTGTTTCTCCACAGGAGAAAGAATAAGCAAACGTGTCCCTCATTTACATTCAGTGCACGCCGTAGTTTATTTCATATATTAATTTTTTTCACTTTATATATGAGATTAAATTTGGGGAATGGGTAAACAATTTCACTTTCTTGATCTGAAAAAAAAACACAGCGGGCAACGCCATTGGGGAAAACAGATGGCAAACACAGATCAGAAATCATAAGGAATCCAGACTAATGCTGTCAGAGGAAAAACAGCTCAGTCCCGGGAAATGTTAGTGGGGGAGCCCCTCTCCGTGCCGGCGAGCACCCACAGCCGAGGGCAGCCACGCTAGCTTTCGGCAGAGCGGCTCACGCGTGCCACCGTCGGCCTTGAAATCCCCAGGGGGCCCAGATCAAGCTGCCAAGCATCGCCCCAAGGATGCGGGCACAGCCCTGGAAAAGGAACACATCTCCTCTCCCCCTTTCCCTGCCGGGCTGGGAGTTAATTGGCTGCGGTCGCCCTCCAGCACGCTCCATCCCCTTGTGCCAGCGCAGCTCTTTTGGCCAGCAAGCCCAGGGACGGAGCCAAGTCTCCACCTCTGCCGTCCCGCTCGCTCCCGCGGGGAGCAGCCGGCTTGGCCGACGGCTTCCCCGTGCCTGGCACCCCCTGCGCCGGGGCTGGCAGCGGCGGGCAAGCCAGCCGGGGCCGGGAACTCCTCCCGCTGTCTGCTGCCCTGCGGCCGCCTTCCAGCTGGCCACGCTCCGGCCTCAGGCCGGGGCTCCTAATGGCTTCCTGGCAAAGGCAGCGGGGGAGACACCAGAGGTTTGGGGTTTTCAGGTTAAGGGGGCTCTCACGTCTCACCGCCAAAGGGATTCACGTCTCTTTCCCTATTTCTATATCCCACTCCAGCAGTTATTGCAGTTCCTTCGGTTTGTCAGCTATCCCTGTACCTGAGGACGGAGCTGCTAAGCCTGCCAGAGTGCCTCTTCAGCTTATGTCACTATTTTTTTGCCTTTTTTTTTTTTTTAATTTACTATTTGCATTCCAGCGGCGTCTGAAGGCCTCAGGGGGGATGAGGGATTGTTTCTGTCGGTTCTGCCTGCCCGGCCTCCCAACCAGTAGGTCTGGCCCGTCTCCTGCTTCTCCAGGGATGGGGACGGGCTCGCACGAGCTGTAACACAGTGTTACTTCAGAGCCAAGACTGACGCTAAGCAGGTCAGAAAAGCTGTCACTCAGTGCTCCCATACTGACTGTGGGAATTAGTATCAAGTAGCCAAACATTTCATTAGCATAAAGCAGAAACCTCTGTCACCCAGAAAAGTTTTGTAGAGAAATTCTTGGATACGGGTTTTATTACCACCATGCAACATAAAACCCAAGACCCTACAATGCAGAAGACACTAAAACGAAATATCCACGCCGCCGCTCAGCTGGCTTTCACCGAGGACCTGCCTGGTTCCTTCTGCTGACTCTCCTCTGACAGGCACTATCAACGAGAAGCGTGCCTGCCTTCTGCAATGGATGCAGCACATGCACACACCTCCCCCCCTCTCACACACACACACGCACACACGCCGCCATTCACCTTCTCCCTAATCAAATCCCTGCGAAGACCATCCATCAGTCCCTATCATTTATCCTTCCCACACGCACAAGCTCACAAAACAGAATTATTCTTGTTAACATTCATTCCATTAATGAGAAATCCCTGCTGGTTCGTCATCCAGTGGTACAAGGCTCTGCACTCACAGGCTGACATCTCTATCAGCCTCCAAACCGCTGCTCTGGGGTACAGTAATCTCTCACGGACTGGTCTCCAAGCAGAGGGGAGGCACGTTTCTCAGTACCAAACCCACATTTAAATCTCTTTCCCCTAGAGCTGCTGGGGCTTCAGCATCTTTTTCTCCTGCATGGAACCTAAAATCAGCTATGACGCCTCATTGGTTAGCTAACTGCTTCTGTCCTTTGGGATTTTTCATACGCTGTTGATAAAAGAGCTGGTGAAAAATAGATCCATTAAATGCTGGCCTCTGCTTGCTTGTTTCTTTTTCTGCAAAACTTGCAAAAAAAAAAAAAAAAGAAGAGGAAGAAAAAAAAAAAATTCGCCCAAATGCAGCACTCAGTCGGTTACCTGGGCTGAGGGAGTATTTTCAGCCAAAGCCTAAGGCTCATTGCTCATTGCAGGTGCCAGGTTGGTGCCCTCACAGCACCAGGTATTGTCCCATTAGATGCAGGGAGAGGAGCAGCAACGCAAACTCTGATAGAGCAGCTCACCACCATTCCTGACTGAAGGGGAAAACATTAAAAGATTATAAATGGCTCTGAACCCCATTTGTTCCCGGGTATGTCTTCTGAAACTTTCAAGGATGACAATTAAGACCCATCTCAGTGATTATTTTCGTGACACTGTCACCTCGGCTGGACTTCGACCTCCAATTTATTTTACATCAGCTTCCAAGCAACCAGCCAACTGTGATCTCTGCCTCCCAGAGCCCCGATGAACTGGTGATTTAGAGGGAGCAGGTTTTACATCATTACTAAGCTCGTGTCACCGAGTCCTCTCCCACCCACTCCCTGCTGGCTAGCTACTCAAACCCACGACCCTTCCAAATATATTTTCTCCTCTTTTGCCCACTCTAAAACCAATGGCCTTTGTCTGACTGATACCACACACTTTGGAGATCACGTATTTAATGACATCTACCCCCTGCCTCTCCTTTTCTGTTTCTAACCCTTTAACTGCACCACAATAACCACGCTCCTTGTACCTTCAACACAGATGGCTAGAGCTTTTCAGCTCTCTTCCAAGCTTCTAGCTGCCAAGGTTGCTGCACCACCTCTGCATCATCACCCAGCAGTTAGGATGTGCAGATGGTTGGATGTGCCTGAACCACGGTTGTTTTGGGGTACTTCTTTCGTGATGACGGAGCAAACCCTTTGTGTTAACGTAGCGCAGACGGACGTGCTGCCAGCATGCTCCAGCTTCCTGGAGACACACAGTACACACCACCAAATAAACCTCTAAGCCCAAGCAGTCCTCATACAACAAATCGTCATTTTCAGCCTTTCAATTACAAGCATCCCCTCCCTCTTTCACATTTGTCATCTTGTCCATATGGATGCCTTTATGGTTTCCTTAGCTCTTGAATAACTTGTTCAGATCATGGGCCTCCTCCCGTACCACATGGTCACCCCGGTACTCAGATTCTCTCCATAAATTGTCAGTTTAAAAAATGAACTAAGGAAACTGGATTACCTATCAAGAACAACACTTGGAAAACCCTGCTTCCCCTCATCAAGCTCCCCTGCTGCTGTATGAAGTCTTGGCCGTCCCCTGTAGAAGTGCTGGGAAGACGGTTCCTGGTGAGGTCTTCAGCTGCCTCACCTGACTTACTAGAGGCAAACCTCCTGCTCACAGCAGCAGATATGTTCTGCTCTCTTCTCACCAGGGGACTGCCCTCCTCAGCACTACGGCTGTACCCTTCCCATCAGCAGATCACCTCCAGTGCTCAGTCAGTCCACCCCATGGCAACAGAGTCACTCCTAGGGAGACCCCTGAGGTGACCCCTGAGGTCACTGAGGCTTTGTGTGTTACAACCAACCCTCAACTACTTTCGCCTGCTTCTCTGTTTGAGAACTCTGCAGCTCTTCTTTCCTCCTCTTCTGTCCTATTCTTAAGGGATATTCATCCTGGACCCCCTGGGATTTCCCGTAATTTTCCGGTGTTTATTAAGTTCCTCCCTCCACCCCAAATTCTAATACTGCTTCTCCACTTCCTAAGTCACTGAATAATCTCTCTCATCTTGTACAAGTAAGTCCTAATCAAATGAAGTCTGATACCAGCTAACGATGATCCTATACAGAAGCACAACAGAGACCACGGCCACAGCAGTCCGGAACTGAAAGGGATGCTGTCCTGAGACAGGAGAGGTGCAAAGTTTTAAAACACCCAACATTTGGGAGACTGAGATGAAGGAAAATACTTAGTAGAGCAGGGGAAAGAATAAAACCCTATGGTGAGTACGGGAAAGGCATTTGATGAGTTTTCTGCCCGCCAAGAACACAGTATCCAGCATAACCCAGGCTGCCTTTATTCCTTTTACGTTCTCATATCTCACTTGGCACTGGGGTGTCTGGTTAAATAAGAAGGAACGGAGAAACTCTGGAAAACTGCAAAAAAAATTAAAAATCAACAGGCTTCACGCATACCTGGCTATGGATTTTTATAGTGCTAATTAAGAGGATGCCTTGGAGTTCCAGGGAGGAGAAAATATTTCCCATAATGTCTGAGAGTAGAAGTTAACAAGCCTGCTGGGATCTTTTTAGCCCCTGCAGAGCTAAGGCTTCAACATTATTAAATGGCTGTCGCATCTAAAGTATGGTGCAACATAACTCAACAGAAAGCGCAGGATGCTGAAATGGGGGATGACTTTAGATTACGCCGCAGAGTAATTCAATTTCAGGACAGGTGTTTGCATGTGACTGAACAAGATACGACTGTGGGAAACAATAAAGGTACCCAAAAGAAGAGAGAAGACAGACTCAGCAGGCTGGGCTCCCAAACAGCAAAAAAGTGTCAAACGAAACTGCATGCTTCAAGACGCTGTGGTTCAGCACAATCATTCAAAGTAGATGAGCTATCAAAAAATACCGACACTACAGAAGCAGAGAAAGGCTTTCTTCGGATGGTGGTACTCCTCAGAAGACACGGTATCCGACAGCAATTTTTAAGCACATAGTCGGTGACTCGGGAATTGTCAGCAACTGAGGCCAAGTCCCAGGGACTTTCTTACAGTGACACAGGTTACTTTCTTATTGCTCCTAACTCACTTGGGTGCATCTGAAAAGCTTATCCTAAAGCCTTTCCCTACACAATCGGCAACCGCTTCCTATTGCAACCAGTGATGGAAAGGATTACGCTGTATTTGACGTGACTTGAAGGGGTACATTCTAGGTTTGTCTGCCTAGATACATTTCGCCAACCTTAACCCTTAAAAGACCTTTTTCTGACAGCCCAGTTCATTCTCCAAGTGAGCTAGGTCTTCCCTGACTTCAGCAAAGATGTTAGGTGTCCACCTAGCAAACAGAATTTTGTGGGAAGCGGCCCAAAAAACCAGTAATATGAACATACCGGTACAGGCAGACAAAACCTGAGACTGTTACCCACCCCAAATGGGTGGTACAGAACCTGTTACTCAAACATCTACTGGCTTAAACGAGTGTCCCTACATGAATAAGGCATGATGTGTACAGCCCACAGCATTCCGTACAAACACAGAATTGGTAAGATTTTCTAAAAGCGCTGTAGCTGGCATAGGAGTCCAAGTCATGATGGTTCTAACTGAAATACGTAGTCCAAAGTGACTTAAATAATCTGGAGGGGGAAAAAAAAAAAAAAAAAGGAAAAAGGGATTCATTATGCTAATTACTACTTCAGAAAAAATCCTGGCTTCATTCATCATCTTTCTCACAACACATGCAACTTGTCCAGCATAAACAATCCACACAGATTTCATTATGTCAGCTTAAAAAAAACCAGACTAACCAACCAGTCCCAGCACTGAAGTCCAAAGCCTGGCACAGAATGGCGACACCCGAAGCGTATAACCCATAGTAGCACTTAGAAAAACGTGCAAAGAACTATTCAGTGCAATCAAAGCGCGGAACTGCCACATCCAGTTAACCTCTCTTACCATACAGGCAATTTCACTGGCAAACAATCAGAGTTCAATGATTTAAAGCAAGTGATTTCCAATGCAAGTAAAAAGCAGAGTTTGTATGAAAGAGGCTGTTAAGCCCTCGACTGGCCTGCAATTTTGCTGAATTCCTTGCAATTCCGTTCAGCTCAGTACCAACACCCACTACTAAGAGATTTCCTTAGGCAGGAGAAACTTCATTTTTGCCCACCTTTAACAAACAACGCTGTATCGACCAGCAGTTTGCAGAACGTGTACTCTAAACTGGACGCTAACGTCACAGGGTTTGGGCAAGTTTCTTTGCTGTGTAAGTATCACAGGAGGGAAGGGAAACAACAACATACGGGACTGTAACACAGGGGATGTCCAACTCCCACTTCAGAGGCTACCCCTTGCGCTCAGTAATTTGCCAGAGCTGTAAGGAGACCAAAAGCTCCACTCCGTGGGGCTCCCATCGTCTTTCCCAATCCCACGTCTCCCACCAACCGCAACCGCACTCCCGCCTTGCAAGACCCGACGCTAAGGCAGAAGGTCAGACAGCTTCAGTGAGATTCCCAAGCGGCAGAGGTCAGGTGCCGGTGAGCAAAGATGCCTGCAGCTGCTCTGGGCCCTGCCAGAGGCGGCAGTAAGAGGCCCTGTTGTCCCCAAGAATCACAGGCTCCACATGGTTGGAAGGGACTGTTGAGATCATCGAGTCCAACCACAGAAAACAAACAAACGAAAAAAAAATAAAACCAAACAAAACCACACAAACAAACCACAAACAGACACAAACCAACAACCTCGGGCACTAGAGCATGCCTCGAAGTGCCATGTCTACCCGTTTCTTAAATACCTCCAGGGATGGCCACTGCACCACCTCCCTGGGTAGGCCCTTCCAGGGCCTGACCACCCTCTCAGGAAAGTCATTCTTCCTGATATCTAATCTAAACCTCCCCTGCCCCAACTTCAGACCGTTTCCTCTGGGCCTGTCATTATTCCCTTGGGAGAAGAGGCC
>JAHREE010000245.1:27294088-27317241 GCA_033628505.1 Tringa tobata
AAAAAAAAAAAAAAGAAAAAGGAAAAAAAAAGGGCCTGTATTCACGGAATAAATTATGCGTCGCAAGTTCTTCATCCAGCTCCTCTTGGTGCCTCCAGAGCGAGCGCCGGCACTCGCAGAGACGTTCCCGCAGCCCGGAGCAGCCCCAGCACGGGCAGGAAGCAGTTAAGAAATGGATGTCTCCGTCAGGGAAATCATTTTAGCCACCTGCAAATTACAGAAAAAAAAAAGAAGGGAAAGTCGTACCGTCTCATCGGTTTTTATATGGAAGTAAATGAAGGCTTTATTCACAGACCGAAGTTTTATTTCCTTCCTCTCCACTCCGAACTCAAGCTCGGGGTGCTCAGCGCTAGGGAGCTGCCCAGGGGAAAGCGTGGCAGGAACGTTTTCCCAGGAGCAGGGAGAAGAGGTGGATTTCGGCAGCGGGACCTGGCGAGGACCAGCAGGTTAATGCTCCAACAAGTGGGAGTGACCGGTACAGAAGAGGGACAGTGATGGTCCATCAGGGAGCTCGCAGACCTGCCAGAAGTCACGCCACTGGCATTCACCCGACGGGTCGGTACGCTTTATTTGGACCCAGTACGGTTTATCAGACTAATAATCTGCCTCTAACCACACAATATGCATTTTAAAATACCCCCAAACATGCATTTCCATAATAAAGCCTAATCTCCCGACTAGCTAGCGTCATCCCGTATGACAGTTCTGCTGCCTTTTTCAAAGTCTTCTCCGGTTTTGCTACATTTTAATATGAACTTATAGGGAAAAATACAAATGAGGGGGGAAACGATGTTTCGGCAATGTCACAAAGTGACAAAAAACAAGCGCTTTTCCTGTTGAGGTTCATTCCCTACCACTTTTCTCCCAAATTAGTTGTCAAAAGCCATATGCCATACTCCAAACACCGATGACGTTTTTCAAACACAGGCTTCTCCTGAACTCCAAACTTCCTTTAATCACAACCCGGGTCTCACTTAAGCAATCCTTTCCGAGTTAATTTATTACTCTTGAAAGACTTACATTTTTAATAACCTAAAAGAGGAAAGGGGGAAAACTCTGATAATCTTTTCTCATGCATAAGGAAGACCGTTTCATGTATTTTTTAATTGTCATGTGAATTAAATTGCAGTGCTATATATAACCTTTCTGCTCCAGCCTGGAAAACTTGTACACTTTTCTGGTGTTGGGGAAGAAGTGCAGAATCCAATTCAGATAGGTTTCCTCTGAAACCCTGTGCTCAGTAGAGGTTTTTTTGTTGTTTTTTTTTTTTTTTGTTCTTGTTTTCAGATACAGATCTGTCTTACCCTGCAGTCTGCCCTGAAGCCTGGGAGCCAAGGAGGACTGGAAGAACAGAAAACGTACAGGTGTTTGTCAGGGAGGTAGCCAACCTTCCAGCTACAACACTCTCACGAAGAGTCTTAAGAAAGCAATTCCAGATTGTCCTTTTCACCATAATCCGTGCTGTGATGGGAGGGACAGAAAGCTAAAAATCACAGGCTCTGTTTTCCGTCCAGAAACCGTTCCTATTTCATTTTTAGCAGGAATGCAGCGAGAGCAGTCTGTTGCAACATTGTGAACATGGGAGCTGCCCTGCCTTTGTAAATATTAAGGTTGTTCTGAAAGAAAGTTACAACAAAACAAAAAAAAGAAAAGAAACAAACAGGAATTCACTTTCTGTCCTTGTTCGTTCCCCGACTGGCTTTGCAGTGTAGATCTGCAAACTGGCCGTTGTAAACCTACCCTGATCCATCAGTATTATAAGCATTGCACCAGAATTAGAAAAAAAGGAGGTGAAGCAAGCCCTTGGGGAATGCGGTAGTTCATTACAGACTGCTAGCTGGCTCTTTTTTTTTCTAATATTATTACTCTTTCCTTTTGTGTGCTGTTTTCCTAGGGCTCCTAAAGCCAACAGATCCACCGTCAGGGCTGGGCTCTCGCTTGTGGCTCCTGTGTTTGGGTTCCCTTCCGCTGGGGCCAGGAGCTCCGAAATGTCCCTGACCACACACGCCGTGACTCTGGCTCTCCCCTGGGCGCTCCTGGCAGGCGTCCTGACCAGGCTACCCTCAGGGCACGGGTCTCTGCTACAGAAGAGCTGTTGATGGCGACTGGAAAAGCATCTCCCTCTGCTCTCCTCAGGTTCTCATCAGGAGATCTCTCACCTTGCGCAGGAAGCGGCAGGTTTTCATTCAGGACCACATTTCTTTAGCTGCCCCCAGCTCTGTGCTTCACCCCTTGATGAAAATGGAAATGGTGGCTGAGCTGTTCTCCACCCTTGAGAAGAGACACGTTCCTGGCACAGCCTTTCTTCTAGCACCAGTCTGGTGGGCACTTTGAATGTACGGTCCTCCCCTTCTGGGACAGGTTGTAAATTGAATAAGAGATGCACAAGTTCCCAAAACAGTTTCTTTACAGAAATGTCTTTTACACTGCCCATAACACTAACAGCACACTTGTGCCCGCTTGCCTGGAATCCCTCATAACTCTTCAACATCCTTTAGGGTACAAATTATTCCATGGAGTCTCTGGGACCTGGGCCCCAGTCTAACCTGAAAGCTGCCTGTTTCACAGAATCACGGAGTTGTCAGAGTCGGAAGGGACCTTCTAGAGATCATCCAGCCCAACTCCCCTGCCAAAGCAGGGTTGCCCAGAGCACATCACTCAGGACTGCATCCAGGTGGGTCTCGAGGATCTCCAGAGAAGGGGACTCCACACCCTCCCTGGGCAGCCTCTTCCAGGGCTCTGCCACCCTCACCAGAAAGAAGTTTTTCCTCATATTTGAACAGAACTTTCTGTGTTCCAGCTTGTGCCCGTTGCCCCTCATCCTGTCACTGGGAACCACTGAAAAGAGTCTGGCTCCATCCTCCTTCAACCCACCCTTTAGGAACTCGTAAACATCAATAAGGTCTCCCCTCAGCCTTCTCTTCTCCAGGCTGAAGAGCCCCAGCTCTCTCAGCCTTTCCTCATCAGGGAGATGCTCCAATCCCTCCATCATCTTTGTTGCCCTACGCTGGACTCTCTCCAATAGTTCCCTGTCTCTCTTGAACTGGGGAGCCCAGAACTGGACACAGTATTCCAGTTGTGGCCTCACCAGTGCAGAGCAGAGGGGGAGAATGACCTCCCTCGACCTGCTGGCCACACTCTTCCCTGTGCAGCCCAGGGTCCCACTGGCCCTCTTTGCACTGCCATAATACTGAATCCAGCCCCTCCGAGCTGCAGTTCATCGCTGCACCTTCCAGCAGCACTTGGCACCCTCCTTCCTTCCTCTGTAGATACCCACCTCTCTGCTGGCACATACATACTATTCCTCCTTCTCACTGCTGTGGCCTCCTGAACACTTCCCTCACGCCTGCCCCCGCTGCTTTCCACACAGGCAGCCCACCCCGGCTCCCTTCCAAACAGGGACACCTCGCTGCTGGCCAGCTATTGTGGAGACCAGGCAGGAACGAGTTTTTGCATCCTGCAAGAAAAGGCACCCGGGAACTGCTGTAACACACAACCTGCCAGCAAAGACAAGGTTAAAACCATCCATTAGAATGCCTCACTTATCATCCAGTATTAGTGAAAACTGCTCTCCTTGCTTTTGTTTGAAAGGAAATGCAGTGATTACCCCCCTATTACAGACACCTACAAATATTTACTAAAATAACGTAGCGGAGTGATTTTTTTAGAAGTTGTCACGGCTTAAATATTCCCATTACTTTGAGTCTGGTTTGATTCTGCTTCAAGTACAGCCGCTTTCCTGCTGCTTCCCAGGCAGGAGTCCAGGTTGCTGATCTCCAATTATGCCGACTCCCAGAGGGCTCGATCCATCGCTGATGCAAGTCAATGTCGCAGCGCTGCGTTCCATGGGATGCTGCCAGCTGAGAAACAGCGGAGCCCGGGAAAAAGACAACCCACGGCGATCCTCATACCCTCGGTGTTGGGATCCTCACGGGACACAGAGCCTGAGAGCTCTGAAACCCAGGTCCAAAGAGCTGGCTACTCAAACCACCTGGGTTTTTTTAGACTACCTCAGTATCTCCAGAAGTCTCTCCTCCACGAATGATGTCCCACATGTCGGTGCCACACTTTCATTTCTTTCTGGTTGTTGAAAAACTGCCCTTTATTGGCGTGGGGGCTGGAGCGGCTTTTACCCTACGAATGCTGTGTGAATCTAGATGACATGCCAGAAATGTCATGCCAGCAGCTAACAAGGGGGTTTAGAATAAGCACTCCCTGGCCGGTACACAGCAAGCGTGGGCTTGTTCACCTAATCAGCTTTAGGGCTCCTCAGTGCTAAGGGGGTTGTATTCTGGTTTTGTAAAATGGCATCACACAAATGCTCCTCTTGGGCAGCTACTCAGAAAGTGTATTTGTTCTTTCGGGGCTTGCATGTCCCAAAAAAAGCCCTGTAAGAAAGGTTTGTGTCACTGCTCCTAGTTCAGGATGCCTGACGGTTTTTCTTTTCGTTCAAGCCTTATTTTCAATTTGTCGAGTTTTACCTTTTTGGACTACAAGTTCCCTGTTTGAGAGGCATGTGGTCTCTAAGACTGTTCAGCTGGTTTCCAGACTTCATTCTTAACAAACACATTTTCTGTGCTAAAATAATAGCTATTTAAGAACTACTTTTCTAGGGAGCTCCAATGCCTTTGCACTTAGAAGCAAAAATTTGAAAGTTGGTCATCGTGAACATACCTCATTCGGCCAAATTGCACAAATTTCTGAGCTATAAGAAAAAAAAATCTTAGTTCACACATAAGAGAATTGCTAGAAGTGCAGCAGGGAAAAATTCTCTGAAACGTCTCTTTTTTGGCTGATCTTTGAAAAAGATTCCCTCTGTTAATGCATTCCCTGAACTGGAATTGCTACATGACCTGACAATAGCAAAAGGTCAGCATCTGCCACAGAGCATTCAAATTTAGCGATTCTCTTTTATCAAGTTATCAAAACAAGGATGATCCCATTTCCAGAGCGTGGGGACCAACTTATTGATGTTTGAGAAGTACACAGGTACTCCAGAGAGAACCAGTAGAAATTTTCAAATACGGATGTGTGGAGTTGGGGTGATTTTGCGAAGGAAGGACTGGTGCTGAAAAGGGACCACACGCTAAATGAGGATACAATCCTGCAGGAAGACTAGTATGTGATCAGGCAATTAAGAGCCTGGTCAGGCGTATAAATCAAGCTGGTAAAGTAAGGATTGCATGAATAAACTCAACTCAGGTACTCCCTAGCTTTTGAGCACTTCAGTTTGTGATCTTTGCAAAGATTCTGGAGGTTCTACCCCCTTGGTTTAGCTGCTTATGTACTCATCTTGGCAGTGACAGATTTTGCTTTACCTCTGTACTTAAGTTTTTGATGAGGGACTTCCATTTTCACATTTAATGAATCAGGGAGAGTAAGGCTTTCATTAGAAAGCTGAGTTTTGTCAGTTTAAGACCAGCTTCAGATGAATGACTGTCATCTTGAGCCGGATTTTCATTTCACATCATGTACACATCACTGTGATCAAGCACCTCTGGTAGCTTATACCAGTGAAAAATCAAGCTCAGACCACTATTGACTGAGCCCTGACTTTGGCCCTGGGATGCCCAGGATAGCTACATCAAGCTATTCCAGGCCTCTGAAACCAAAATAGTAAGTAAACCCAACTTTTTTTACTACCTCATAAAACAACAAAAGCAAAAATAGTACCTGCTTCAGGTGATTTCTATAGGAAGGGAATTTGAGTGAGATTTTTCTCCAGAGAAAAGTCTTTTCTCCGTAGTTGTGATGTTGCGCAGCTTTGGTCACCTTCTCATTGAAATAGCCAGAGATTCTGTTATCTCAGTTCTCACACTCTGACAAAGGGCACAGGTGTATTTTACTATCCAGTTTTGTAAATGCTTTGTTCCCCTCATCCGTTGTCACATTTTCACTCTTAAAGATTCAGTCTCGTCTGAAATAAGCTTATGTTTTTCAAATACTTGATTTCACACAATACTATTATTTATGGTTAAGGCTTCATTGGGAAGAATGACAATCAATCACGACTCAAAGATGGTGTCAGTGCCAGAAGCACTTGTATCCTTCTACAGGCCATCATTCTGACTTGCAGTAAGAACTAGCAGACAGTGGATGGTCATTTCCCTTACTGTCCCCTGAGGTCATGTTAATCAGCCTTCGGCTTTACTGTCAGAAGGCATAAAAATGGGACTCCATACGCTGCAGCAGTGTAGGAGTGACGGATGATCCTGGAGAAGTACTGCTGATCCTCTATCGATGTCTCCAGAACTTGTTTCTTTCTCTGATTTCAGAGGTATCCACAGAGGAACGGCGGCGTGGAGGCCAGCTGGCTGCTCCACACATCAGGTTGTTGAGAAGATGCTACAAGTAGCTGGATGCTGACAGCACACTGTCCATCATCTAGATGACTGCAACCAAGCACCTCCTTCGTAAGGCGGGACATTCAGCAGCAGGTATGGTCTCACAGAAAAGCTAACTGCTGAGATTTAGACAATTCCAGTTTCCATCCGTTTACGACTGTCACCCCAGCTCCCTGAATGCTCTTCAATATTCACCTACTTACAGTTGCTGCCCCAGAGGTTTCGAGAAAGGGGATGTTGGGAAAGGGAAGCGATACCCCAGATGCCAGTGGGTGGTCACAAGAATCCATTATATCCCAGGAACGGTGACAAAATGTGAGCTACCGGACTTGGAGAGGACAAGAATGAACACATTGAAAAGCAAGCAAACAAACAAACAAACAAAAAGCTGGTGAGGCCAGTGGAAGAAACATGGATAAACTGTATTGTGAGGATTCAACAGGAAAATCAGGACAGAACAAAACACAGAAGGCGCCACAAGGGACATAAGCAAACTTTCTTGTTTCAACAAGCTAGCTATCCTTTCTCACACGTGTGGGGTCCCGTCCAAAATGTGCAGTCAAACAAATATTTTAAGCTGCTCTCTCCTGCCAGCAAGAGAGTTGTTATTACGGCAGCCAGCGCTGTGCCGCCTCCACGAGCCCCCAGAGAAAGCCCTCTCCCCTCTGGCTCCCCGCCTGGCGTGCCAGCCCCTTCCCCGCACACCTCGCTACGTGCTGGGAATGACGATTGCGTTTCAGCCAGTGCTTCGGCCCTTGCTGGGTGTAACTCTACCCCCCTTGAGCAAACGCACACCTGCTTCACGCCGCGTCTGTGGAACAGAAGAAACAAGGCCCCGAGTACAGAGATCTTGTTAAAACATGCTACAGGCAGACCAGGAGATATTATCGAGCAATTGAACGAGGACCAATATACCTTCGGTGTTGAAATTCTGCCTGTCATCCCTGCCCCGCTGGATCCGCTCGATTCCAAGTGGCAAAGCGCTGTTCTAAGCAGGATGACAGAAAATCCCATTGTTAATTAATGTTATTATTATATTACTCTTGGTACTTAGTGGCCCAAGACATCTTAGCTGATAATTGAGATCAAGTAATAAAGTTATTTCTTTTATACCTGGACTGTATGTAAGTATATTAAAAAAAAAAAAAAAAACCCAAACCAAACTGCTATACAAATATTTTAGGGTAGAGATCACTCAGTATGCAGTTTTCCTTAATACCTCTCAAGCCCATTTAACATTCAGGTTTGCTGTTACACAAAGTAATAAACTGACCAATAAACAATTTGCCTTATAGATGAAGTGAACATTAAGGCTTCAATCAACAATACTGTCAAAGTATTTAGAAGAAATTAGTTCATCATGCATAGCAAAGATGGGTTTCTCGAGACCTCTAATGAAAGCTGATATAGCCATTATCTGATTACTGTAACGTACACTCAATCATTAATACAAAAGTCCTCTTTAATGATCTTTCTTTTATGGCCACAGCCATCCTAGGAGGAAGCCAGGAGGTGGGAAGGGGAAAGTATTGCTTCTTGCTTTTGTTTATGCCAGTTCTAATGGGGTTGTGACACTGAAGAATGCTAATTCGAGACGGATGTTTGCTTCTTGGCCCCGATCACAAGACGTGGGTCAGACTTGCGAGAGGTCAGCGGTATTTGGTGTCCTGAGGGCAAAATGATGCTATTCGAGATTAAGCCAGAGGCTGTGCCAGTCTTCTGCAGTTCCAGGGATTGCCGGTTGGCATATTAAAATGGTGTGAATCCACACTCTCCATCACAGCTGTGCTGAACCAAGTCCCATCAGGAGTAAGGAGCTGTGCCCTAGCATCTGCATGGAAATGATGATCCTGCTCTTCAGTACCAAAACCATGGAGAAAGTAAAGATGCATAAGGGGTCTGGTAATTATTTCTCAAGTTTGTTATAGCAAACTGCATTCTGTTGTTATTTTGCTGCTGGCTTCTGCTAATAATTTGCTCTCAGTTTTTAAAGAACAGACCCCAAAAAGAGATTTGTTGGCATCTGGCTCAATCAAAATGGAAAAAGTCATAATAAGGAAACTGTCTTTCAAAAAGAGCGAGGACTGTGTTCTCTGAATGTAGATTTTTTTAATGACTTTGGATTTTGCAGATTGTAGTCATTATACAGCTATTTATGAGGAAGTATTATTGTTGTCTTTGTCAACAAAAAAAG
Organism: Tringa tobata; assembly: GCA_033628505.1. Classification (NCBI taxonomy): domain Eukaryota; kingdom Metazoa; phylum Chordata; class Aves; order Charadriiformes; family Scolopacidae; genus Tringa; species Tringa tobata. The sequence continues at coordinate 27,302,627 of JAHREE010000245.1, forward strand.
CCTTGAGAACACTGTCTGTCACCTAGGATTAGTATTGCCACAAAATAAACGTTCTCTCAATATTTTTGCGGAGGCTTTCACAGGATCGTTAGGGAACCTGAACCCCACTATTACTGCAAATTAAAAATTATTTAATAGTGCTGCCTGTGAAAGGGCATTGTTTTTACAGTTGTCAAAGACCTCAGACACTGATCATTTTGTTTAACAATACCTTATTTTCTTTTAGTACTTCTAGACAAATTGCAGGTGTTATCTTATGATTCTTTAAATGTCTGTGTTATTGTAAAAGCACTAGTATAAGTGAATAAATAGTTGCCTAAAGTAGGTATTGATTTTTCATCTTTAAAAGCATAGTACCAAGAACACCAATAATATGTTTACTTCAAAAATATGAATGTCTTCGTGTGCCATTCTATTCATGCTACAACTTTTAGAGCCAGGTATCTCTTTGGAGTGAGTTCCTACTGCCCATCATTTAAGTCTCATGTAAACTTGTAGGTTAAATGGTACTTTAGTCTTCTTCTGAATCAGAAATTAAATGTATCCTTTGGGAACGCTTCTAAATATTTTGACTTTAATGACTGGAGCTTTTTAGCCCTTCTCTGTGTTCAAGCCAGACTCACGATTAGCTTTTCATTGCTCCCCCCATCATTCCTTCTCCTGTCTGGAGAATCTCAGCTGCTAAAACCCACCACTGCCAAATCTGCTGCAGGCTGTGGACAAAGGAGAAAGTTCAATGGAACAGGAACACTCGAGCTTCCCATTCCTGCCATGCTGTGACTGTAAAACAACGGAGTCACAGCAGACCTGTAGAATATGCAAAAGAAACGGACCTTTAAGGAATGCATGTTTTCCCACACTGACAGGGGTACTAAGCTCCCACGTTCTCCTACCATATGAAAGTCATCGTTGTGTATAATTCTATCTACATTCCTCTGCTTCACTTCCTGTTTCAGCCATGATAAATGTCCTTTTATATTTAGGGATTTTAGGGTTACTCATCTTTCATTTCTGTTGTTATCAAATCTGTATTTCAAATATCTGTCTGCATCCTGCTTGTTCCAGAGTGATATATGAGTCTGCAGATAATACATGCACCCCATGCTTAAATACAGCCCTGCTAAGCTCCCAGAATTAAGTTCACTGCTTACTTTGGCTGATATTCTTCCTTGGCCACTGCCCCCAACAGCAACCGCTTCAGCACCATCGGTTCACCTGATCCTTCTCTGTGTTTAGTGTGACTCAACAAGCCCATTTGTTTTTCCTAACAAAACACTGGAAGTTCCCAAGTGATTTTTGCTTCCCAGGGTAGACTTCAAAAGTAATACACGCATATACATACGTACGTTTACATATGTACAATGGCCACTTGCTTGTGCAGTGGTCCTGGGGGAGACCAAACTTGAGCTGTCAGATAGGTCTGCATGGCATCTTAAAGAGTCTTATCTATCTCCCTTGACTCAGATTCATATGTTAAAAGGTAAAGTCAGGTGAGATGAGTCCAACCCATAGTGCCTGAATGACACTTGCAACAAGAAGGCCGATGCACCTCTCCTACGAAGACAGGCTGAGAGAGCTGGGGTTGTTCAGCCTGGAGAAGAGAAGGCTCTGGGGAGACCTTATAACAGACTTCCGGTAACCTGGTCTGGTGGGAATCAGAACAAAACAAACAAACAAAATCGTAACCCCAGCTAGCGTGTTGTCTGCTTTCTGGACTCAGAAGGACTAAATGGGTACTGGAACTGAAGGACCAACCTGTAAAGGTGGCCTCCCAGAACAAAAAGTGATAGACGTCACACAGTTAAATATGGTAGAAGATCGTACGGTTGCGTGTTCAGCTCCTGTAAATACATTAGTGTACTTTGATCTCCAGGGTTGCCAGGCCAGCTTCCGCTTCTGTTAAATCAGGTGGGGCTTTTTGATGAATCTGCAGTGAATGTGGTGGGTTGTTGACCGTTACACTGAGCTAAAACTACTGAGACAAGCAATTGTGGACCATCTAAGCTGAAGAGCATTAACAATTAAGCTTTGGTGGCAGTATTTGATAAAAGAAAGATACATTACCCTAAATTTGCTGAAAGGACTGCTAATGTTGTAGAGTATTGGACGTGACTCTGAGGAGAGTACGAATGTAAACTCGGCTTAAAAGAGTCAAATGTGAAGGAAGTCGGTATTGAATTAAATAAGAAAGTGGTTGAATTGTAGGTTTGGCCTGGAAGTTAAGATATCTGAGTTTTTGCATAGTAACAGAAAACTTACCAGCTATTTGATGAATATATCATTGCATATGAACATGTTTGATTAGAAACCAGTGGCCAACAGTCATCCAGAGCACAAGAAAGAACACAGAAATGTACTGAGGAATGCAGAATCAACTGGCCCATATTAGTACTGTGACAGCAAATACAGCTAAGCTATCAAGATAGTAGAAAGGCTTTCTAGCTCTAATACAAATTCCCAAATTGTTTTGGCACTGAACTCAGAACTGCACCGGCAGACGCATGGGATGACTCTCAACATGATAGCAACGCAAATAGCTGCTTTTGCTGAAACACAGAAATGCTGTCCCTAGTACTAAATGGGAAAAACATGATTTGGGGAGACATCAGTAAAAAAGCCAAGTGTTGTCAGGTGAGAAAATGAGGTCAAAGTAAAAGAAATGTACTTTCTTCTAACGTTCAAGGAGGCAGAACCAAAGCTGAGTTTCAACCTGGCAGAAAAAATTGAGGGAGATAAAATGACGCAGGAATCTGACTGAGACTGCAGCTAAATCAAAGAGGTAGGAATTAATGATCTACTCTGAGGTATAACACACATGGCATAGTTTAGGTGGCCCAGCAGAAGCAGCAAATCAAGCTTAGTGAGAGGTTTGGAATCAGGCAAACTGGAAAGGAAATAAAGGGGGAAAAAAGGATCAATTTACTGCAGAGAGAGAACAGTTTATAATAAATGGGAGGCAAGGTATAATGCAAAGCAAATATGTGGGATTAGCTAGATGTATTGTTTTCTTCTTGAGCAATATGACTGAACACTAATATACTTTCTATATATGGAAAAAGTAGCAAGGCTTTGCTGGAAGAGCTTTAATGTCATATCAAAATATGGTCCTCAACCTAGAACTTGAGGTAAAGCATTGCAGTTGTCACCCCACCTCACCAAAATGATAACAGGGAGACCAAGTTAGACCATCTGATATACTGTGCTTTCCTACCAACACACAAACATCTAAACCAAAAGCTTTATCTGTCTAATTAATCTGCTACGGCTAGTCTAAATGGTACCCCGAACCATACAATTAATGTTACTTCATCTTCTTTGCCCTTAGTCTGCCATACCTGTATGGAACTTGAGGACAAAAATGAGTTTAGGCTGAATGGGGGAAGTAACCCATTCCCTTTACTGATACATATTAACTCTGTGAGAGCGTGCACAGATGGTACCATATTCTATTTGATCTACCTGACTTCATCTCAAGTGTTTTAAAAGATGGTCATGGTCAGTGAAGGAAAACATCAAACAAGAAGCTTTAGCCGAGATGAGGGTACGACTGAAGGGAAAATGCACGTTAAAATTGTTGACACTTTTTTACAAATTATAGGAACAGAATCGTCTATTCCCTTTCCTCCTACCGTCAAATCAAACAAAGTACAACTAGAACCAAGAGAACTGTCCTTTTGAGATAGAAACAGCATGTGATCATCAATATATAGCTTATGTTTTTTATGCTGTATCAAGCCACGTATCCACTTCTTCGTGGGTCATAACCAGCTGCAACCAGGAGACAGATAGCTTCCTAATGAAATGGGAGCGTTATGATATCTGACTTGTATCACTATTATTGAGCCAGCAGACTCCCCTGCTCACTAGGTCTATTACAGAGCCTATGAGATAAATCCTTTTGGGTAAAAAGCACTGGAGGAATTAAGTGGTATTAGAGACATACGTGTCTATGCAGATCCCCGTGTATTCTAAGGCTCTTCCTAACAATTTAAAACACCCTTTTAAAAGATACACCCAGTGCACAAAAATGATCTCCAGAAATCCCTTGTTGGGAAGTCTTTAATAGTACCTCTTATGGCAATTCCTCTTCCAAGACAGGGACTGCAAGAGGTGTCAGAAACTGGGTTGCCTTTGACTTAAATACATTTAGACTTTCCAGCAGCGCAAGAGGAAACACTCTTTCCCGAGTACAACACACGTGCAGTACTAGGCACTTTTCTTTGGAGAGGTCTGAATGCATTATCCTTAACGAAGGTGAGAGTTTCAGCCCTTTTGCTCCTTTACACCAGATAAAAAGGAAAGAATGAATTAAAGCCACCTCAGTATCCGGCTGACAGAGATTGCTGGAAGCACAGCAGAGGCCAGCTGTGAGGGTCCCGTTTTCCCTGTGGCAGGTATTGGCAGGGACTGGGCTTGGAGCAGCAAGGAAAGGAAAAAGGCACAAGTCTGGGGACATCCAAACAACCTTGGGATGTTTATGAGGACTGGGGGACTTCCTTAATTGCATCATTGACCCAGCACCCCAAATTACATCAAATTATATCAGCAACCCAAATCAGAGTGACCTAAAGCTCTAAGACAGTTTCTTACCCTGGAGTAATTCTGATTTGTGCCTTTTAATTACATTATTGGCATAATGGATAATCATTTAGAATCAAAATAAGGAGGAAGCATCCAGGACTTTAAGTTACTTGGAGGAACAAGAGATTTTCTAAATACAGCAATAAATGCAGACTTTAAAGTAGAATATTCTTTTTTTAATTCAATAAGTGGAAACATAGCAAGGCGAAACAAATGTTGAAAATGTAATCCTGGAAACTCTTGACTTGTTGAACGGTATGTGAGTGAGTTGTGAAAACCTAGGGACACATTGGGTTCAATGGAGAACGCACCGTGATTGTACATGAATGGATTGTGAAACTTACTGAAGGCTGGGCCAGAGTAATTGCAATAATTGTATGTTACTATTAACATATTTTTTCATCTTGGTGGCAAGAATTACTTTGAGGGAAATGTTAATAGGCATTTGATGGAGGAAGAAAGTAAGACTTGCATACTAGAGATTCCTGGAGACCGGTAATAACGGTTGATCTTTCTTACAACTGGAGCAGACTCTTCCACAGTGACAGACAGTGATCTTACCTGTCCTCTAGACAGAAGGGAGAGCAGTGAATCAGATCATCTCCACCTTTCCCTCCCATGGCAATACTAATTTTCTGTCCTTCCATCAGGATCTCTAATCCATCTCAGCTGTGTCTGCCTTTTAAATACTTCTTCAAAATCCACATTTTGCTGCAGTGCTCGAAGAAAACATGTTTCCAAAGGTACCTAGCTTGATTGGTTATTTTATTTATACCAAAGAGATTGTATATAAACCAGATCTAGTAATAAGTAAAACTACTTTGATTCACAACTACCCTGTTGTGCATAGTTTCTGTGAACATGTATCTGTACTACATTTGCTCATATCTTCTCCAGTCTTCTCCCTTTCATTGCTTCCCACCCTTGCTAATCTTATTCCTTCTTACATTGTCTGCTGTAAAACTGATCAGTATTTGAGTTTTGAGTCTTCTCTGGGTCAGTCTTGGATTGTGCTTTGGAAACATGTTGTTTCCCTGCATGGTCTGTCTTACAGCATCTGATAGAATCATAGAATGGTTAGAGTTGGAAGGGACCTTAAAGATCATCGAGTTCCAACCCCCCTGCCCTGGGCAGGGACACCTCCCACCAGACCAGGTTGCTCAAAGCCCCATCCAGCCTGGTCTTGAACACTTCCAGGGATGGGGCAGCCACAGCTTCTCACACAACCTGTTCCAGTGTCTCACCACCCTCACAGGAAAGAATTTCTTTCTAGTATCTAATCTAAATCTACCCTCTTTCAGTTTAAAACCATTCACCCTTGTGCTATGGCTCCACTCCCTCATAAAGAGTCACTCCTCATCTCTCCTATAGGCTCCCTTCAGGTACCGGAAGTCTGTTATAAGGTCTCCCCAGAGCCTTCTTCAGGCTGAACAACCCCAACTCTCTCAGCCTGTCTTCATAGAAGAGGTGCTCCAGCCCTTAGATCAGCTTTGTGGCCCTCCACTGGACTCATTCCAACAGATCCATGTCCTTCCTGTGCTGAGGACTCCAAAGCTGGACACAGTGCTCCAGGTGGGGTCTCACCAGAGCAGAGTAGAGGGGTACAATCACCTCAACCTGCTGGCCACCTTCTTTTGATGCAGCCCAGGATGCTGTTGGCTTTCTGAGCTGCCAGTGTGCACTGCTGGCTCATGTTGAGCTTCTCATCCGTGAGCACTCCCAAATCCTTCTCCTCAGGGCTGCTCTCCATCCATTCTCCACCCAACCTGTATTTGTGCCTGGGATTTCCATGTCCCAGGTGCAGGACCCTGTGCTTGGCTTGGTTGGATTTCATGAGGTTTACACAGCTCACCTCTCCAGCCTGTCCAGGTCCCTCTGGGTGGCATCCCTTCCCTCCAGTGTGTCAACCGCGCCACACAGCTGGGTGTCCACAGCAAACTTGCTGAGAGTGCACTCTATCTCACTGTCCATGTCTCCAACAAAGATGTTAAACAGCACTCTTTACTGAAAATGTCTTTCCTAACAGAGACTGGCCCACTCATCTCTGATGCTGAACACCTACAGTTCATAAATGTCTCACCAGAGGCAGTGGGGCAGACTGGATCCATAACAGAGCTGGCACAGCTGCCTGAAGTGCATTTCCACAACTGATGCTTTACTTTTGGGATCCATGCTAGTGAAGGATGCTGGGTTTGTGTAGGTTATTATTTATGCCGTTATGTTAGTCGTATTGTTCAAATGGATTCAAATAAATTTGTCTTTCTAAGACTTGAACCAACTCATGGATTTCTGCATAAATTGTTAAGTAGTCTGCATTCAAACTTTTCACTCTATTGCCTGGTTTGTAGTTTGGTAAGAGGGATTTCAGGATGTAGGAATGCCACATTAATTTTACATTTAATAGTGATATTTCATTACTTCTAAAACTTTCTACACTATCTCATTTCTTGTAGCCATTTCTAAGTCATGTTTTTATCTGCCAAGATGACATGTTCGAAGAGCTTTGGCAAAGCTTGTATGAAAAACTTGTACGAAAAATAGGATGTTGAGTAGCACTTCCCAAATGCGAGAGAGATACAGCAGAGTGTTTTAGAGGCCAATTAATTATGGAATAATTCCTGCAAACTGTGGCAGTAATTAATGAGCAAGTAACATGCAGTATTCAGAAGTGAACAGCAGTTAGCAAACACTATGTGTTGTTTTGTGACTGTAATACAAGAAACGGTCCTGCACCCATTTATTGATTATAGGTATTAACAGATTCCCCTAGTTAATGATGTGTCTTCTGCTTGTATCCTCCAGTTCTAATCTGAAATATGACTACATAAAAAAAGTAGTACTTTCTTGCATGCATTCACAGCAGAAAGCAGCAAGTTTCCACAAGAGTTTGCTTGAGTTGAGAAACCAGCTGTGAATAACTCGGAAGACAGCTGCAGGGCCACACTGGCCCAGAGAAATTAAGACTCCACTGCCCATCAGGAAGAATGCATGATATAACCAAGGGACTCAGGGGGCTCTTCTCTTACCTGGGGGGTAAGCAGTACTGCACCCTTTATCAAGCCGTGTGATATACCCCTTAAGCTTTGTGAAGCAATTCATACACAGCCCTGAGAACAGGATGAGTGTGACCTGGTCCCTTTGCATATCGTGAGGAAGGTCTCCCTGACTTCTGTACACATCTCTGACCTGGTGCTGAATAAACTTTTTCAATTCATGCATTATCAATGAAATTTCCAATCAGCCCCACCAGCCAAAATCCACTTATAACATCACTGACCTGCAAGACCTGTTTTAGTACATCTCCATCAGCTCCTTCTGGTTTTAGATCATCAGGGGACACCTTCAGGGAAGGGACTGTTTCTTCCACTATGTTTGTACAGCTCTTGGGACAGAAGGAAACCAATGTTAATTGGCAAGTCTATGAAACTTCATCTTAAAAAAAAAGTCTACTTCATCTTAAAAAGAAAAAAAAAGAAAAAAAAAGGAAAATGGTGATAAAAAATAAAAAGAACAGAGATATGACCATCAGAGCCCAGCCAAATTTGGAGAACTTGACAAGGAAAAATAGCATTTTAATTTCTAAATGGAAGAAAGCTCACTATTTACATCACTAGCAACAAATACAAGAAATCCAGAGAAAATTTTTATGTAGAGTGTCACTACGCTTTAAAACTCAAGGTTGTTTTAGCATTGCCCTTTAAAGATCCCGAAGAGAATCAGCTTATTGAAATGCATTAAGACCGGTGGTTTTCCATTAACTACTTTTCAATAGTATGAAAAATTTAACTGAGAAAAGGAAAAACTGTAAGGAAACACACCTGCTACCCAGGGCATGTGCCCATTCACCAGAGAATGTTTAGGTATGTTCAAGCCGAAAAAAGGTGTATTTGCCTCAGAAAGGCATTCAGAGATCACTAAAGGCACTACATATTTTTAACGCCTTACTTTTTTAATCCTTAACTTGCTTAGAAAGATCATGAGCAAAACTTTTGGGCCCTGACTTCTGTGATTTGTCTTACATACCCTGTTTTCCAAATTGAGAGCGTCCAGAACGTGGCTAGCAGTAGTGAGGACTTCAGCTCATCTGACTGCTCTGGGGTAGGTAGAATCTTCTTTCTAACCATCTCCTGTAATGTCCTGGGCTTGTTGTCCCATCAAGAATGCAAGCTTATTACACAAATAATTTAAGACTTGAATGATTGACTCTTGAAGAAGTCACAGCAGTCTTCCAGGCAACAAGCTCTCTTCCTCAAGGCACTTCTGTTTTGATCTTGTTTCATGGCTACAGCCTAGCAGCCTTAAAATCAGTCAGCTAGCACTTGGCACCCAACTCTACATTGAAAAGGGTCCCATTTTCAGATAGGAAGGGACCTCAGCAGTTCCAGAGAAGTCAAAGGTGTGGGTGCTTGCTACTCAGGATAGCAGAGTATTTTTATGTGTCTGCGTCTACGGTTAGTCAGACTTTTTAAGACACATTAATCAAGTGTGTGTGTATGCACCATTCAAAGAAAAAACATGTGATTTGTGCAGTGCCAAAATACTTGCAAGAAGACCACTAATGAATTTAAGTTCCCCCGTGTGTGCTTTTTTTTTTTTTCTGAGGCATATTAAGAGTCTTGGCAGGAGGTGTCAATCTGAACCCAAAAGAAGGCTCATCTTTCCTCACAATTCCCTCTTAACTTAAATAGCGGAAGTATCAAATATGAATTATTGACAGGTTGAGATTGATCTGTCACAAGGGCATTAAGAATTTATTGCTTGGGGAAAAAAAAAAAAGTCTACTTTTATAGATGCCTAAACTGCTTTTATTTTGTCAAATAAGAAAAAAAGGCAAATGTTGAATGTACATAAAACCAGCCATGGGACTGCATTCTTTTTCCTCGCTTTTTTATGGAAAGGAGAGTGTTAAACTGCCATCCACTAAAAGCAGGGATTTTATGCTGAGGTCTCCAAGTCAGTGAATTTACATTTGGTAAGAACACCCTGAGGGGCTTTCAGCTACTTTGCTTAAAAGGTAGACAGATACATTTACAGCAGCAGCGCATGCAGAGCCCCATGTGCTAACATGGCCACATAGCTGGAGATTCGCTTTCTGGCACACGTGTGTTCGGGGTGACTTAGTTCTAAGCAGGTAATGCATCAGGACACTTTTATGTGTTGGCTGGGAATACAGTTCAGCAAAGAATGTGACTGTAATTACCAGTAACGAGGGTATAAATTTCTGATCCCTGCTTTGTTGGCTGAATTTTGCCAGCGTTTCTAAGCATTTACATTTCACAATTGCCTTATTTATAGCCTGAAATTTGGTCCACTAGTTTTTCATGCATGTGAAATGCTTTTTATTGCATGTGGTAGGAAACTACCGCCTTCACAAACTAGCCTTTCATAAAAATATTATAACTAATGTAGTTTAAAATATTTTAATTATATAATAACAGATTATTGGAGATTTTTAGTTGGAGCACATTAATCCTATAGATTTTTTCTTATTTCAGATAAATAAAAACCTTATATCATTGTGTTAGAATTCATACAGTTGCTACAAAGAAAAAAAATGTAAATAAAAGAAAATTCTCTCCTATATTATCCCCCCAAACCAAGCCATAGCTGCTATGTAGAGTCACAATAGGAAATCTGGCATATTAATTCACTCATAGCTTCAACCACCCAACATGCAAGACAGCAGTTTTTCATTTCCATTCCAGAGCCATTCAAGCAACTTGCCTCTGCAAATCGTTCCATCCACTTCATCACTCGAGATGAACGAACAGGTTCTGGGGCCAAGTTGTCATTCACGGTGGGACATTTGGAAACGTGCCCTCCTTCGGTGGTTGAGCTTTCCAAGACTAGACACTTTGTAAGGTCTGCATGTTGCCAGGCTTGGACATCTGGACACAGAATAAAGATCTTCTACAAGTACTGTAATTATGAACGAATACCTGCATATTATATGGTTCCTTTGCACATGGAAAAGTATCTGGGACAAAACTTGCTCTAGTTTTCAGCACCCATCATAGCTGGATCACAGTCTGTCGCTCAGTGACTGCAGTAATAATGCTTTCCAAAGCTGCCACCTAGAGCAATGCCTGTCTTCAATAATATTTTATATCATTTTAAGAATAGCTCAAGTTGTCTGAAGTCAGTGCTTGCAATGCAGTCACCTTGCCTCGCTGGTCAAGTCCTAAATCAAATTAGCAAATTAATATGAACCTTTGCTGCTGACTTGGCTTTCCTCAACGATGAATCAGGCCTTTTGTTGACACTCATTTTCTGAGCCAAAAGATAAAATTTCCAGGCCCTATTTTAGTTTTAGCTCTTGAGTTGTACCAGATCTATACACGTACCAGGGAGAGCAGAGTTTGCCTCTTCATATTTTTCTTTGAACACAACTTCAGTCGCGACGTCTAAAGGTGGGTCTTTGATTGTGTGTTTAAGTGGTTTATCATGAAGATGTCAGTGATATCTGACTTGCTTGGAAATACTTCCTGCGGGATAGGCTGTGGTTGGCCATGAAGGTTCCTAAGGGAGTAAAGAGAGGAGAGAGCAGAGATCACAGCTCCTGTATGAGGCATCTGTGGAGCAGCCTCTTACAACAGCAGGGCCCAAGAAGAGCCTGCTCATCTCTTCCCATTTGCTTCAAAGAACAAATAGCATGAAATGATGTGAGGAGGAAGCAGACCACAGTTCTGCTCCCCTCCACTTTGACACATAATGGAGTGAGAGTACAAGAGGGTGTTCCTGACCTGAAAACACGGATGAAAGCACAACTATGCATTGTTAATTATAACATTATTTTCATTAGCATACTATGCAACTAAAACATAGCAGCAGCCAGATGCTGGCATTGACTTCAACCCTACCCTCTGTTCCTGTCTTCAAAACGAAGCTAACTTTTGGCTTTTACTACAAACATCACAATAGCATCTAATCATCACAGAAAAGCCTGCACCATCTTCAAACTGTGGAAAAGAGCACAGGAGAACAAACGAAGATACTCCTTGGTAGGCACGATTTCCCCTTCTACTCACCCAAACACATAAACCCTTCCCCCCGACCGCTAGTGAGGTCTGCATATAAACCATGCGTGACTGGATCTAGCATCTACTGGACTACAGCCTCTTTCATTTTGGTTTTACCTCATGAACAATGTACTTGAGAAGTAATGTCAGGAATACAACAATTCTGTTTCAGAGACAGAAGGGAAAGCCCAGTTGCAGACCTATCATTCCAGTGTTGAACGGAAATGTCATAAAAAGTTACGAGGAACATTTGGACATATCCACCACAGAGCTGCTAATAGCCAGGTGACCAACTTGCTTTCTTACAAGTGGACAAGCTGAGTTTAAACTCATTGTCCTGCCTTTACCCCGACTAAGACTTTGGCCCCTGTCCCCTGCAGTGGATACCACGAATCTAACCACTGACCTGGCAGAGTAACTCTTTGGACCAGAGAATGGTGAACCTTTCACACAACAAGACACCTCTGACAAGGCTGAGAGAAAGCGGTAGAGGCAGGCAGACAGGCAGACGTGCACTATAAATCATCCCTGCACCCAGGCTGGACAGCATATGGGGGTCACCAGTGCCCCGGGTGGCCACACTATTTCCCAGTTGGTCATTCTCTCTTTCTTTCCTAAAAATTCCTGAGAAGTTTTCATCGAGAAGTTCTCATTGAAGCCAACACACTTCCATGAAACAGTCTGTATTTTTGTAAAATGCTGTATTTTGACAGAAGAATGTTTTCTGACAGTTTTTTTTTTTTCAAACAATTGTCATGACAAGCTCTAATGGATACTAAGGGTGTTTTTGAGAATCCAGATAATAGAGAGAAACATTAGCTCAAAAGCAACATCAAATCTTAGGGTCCAGTTCTGGAAGACCCCATGGCTTATATTGACACCGTGACTGCCAGCCTCAGTCCAACACCTCAGACCGTGGCTCTGTAATTCTTACCATGTAAGAACAGGGAGTTTGGGTCAAAACATACCACCCTTATATGCCATCACAGTACCTTTAAAAGCCAAAACCTTATTCTTGAAATGTTTCACCCAAGATACAGCGCAAAATTGATATAAAGAATAGAGCACTAATGTTCCTGAGCGTGTGGACTACTACGAGATACCACTTCTTATTGATAATAGATTTCCGTGGTGCCAGCAGCTGTGTTCCCCTGAAACCTAAGCCACAAGTCTGAGGAAGTTTAGAAGGGACGACTTCTCATGCAGTAAAGAACTTTTCAATGTAATACTGAAAACAGAAATCCTTTGTTTTCCTCAAATCTCAAGACAGCGGCTTTTCATTCTATGTTCAATCAGGGCACAGCAGAAATATTTAAAAGGAGAGAAGAAAGGCTTTGTTTTCACATGACCCTAGAGCTGCTTCTCCCTCCTCCCCCTTCCCCTGTACTTCTGACAGACTTTTAGGCTCCATAACATCAAGCAACCTTTATCAGACTTGGATTCACCATGATTTTATAGGCAGGTGTCTACATTTAGAAAAACCTACGGTGTGCAACTTTATACATTTAAGTGGATATGACCTTCTTGAAAAGTCAGATTATTGTCTTATGCTTGATTTCCATGTGGTTTACACCAGCAGAAGTGTGATCAAAGTGTAATTTGCAATATTCTGCGCAGGTTTTTAAAGGGGCAGAAACAGCCATATACAGGCTTCCCTGGATTTCAAGCTGACTTTTGATTAGCTTTTTGTGCAGGTATTCCAGGTGTTGCCATTAGTTAGACATTCTGATTCTTGCTTTCTAATTATATAGTCCACAATTACTATCACCTTCCATTTCATTTTTGACATGACACGATCTATTTGTAGATATATTTTGGGTACTCCAGGAACCAGGGCTCCAGCTAGGTATGATGCGACACAAATTGCGTGTTGCAAATTATATGTTCAGGCCTCTGGAGCACAGCTTCATTCCTCAGCCTCCCAGGGGGGTTGGGGAACCTAACAGCAACAGCCGCTTACCTGCTCGGTGAGAAAAAGGTTATCAAGGCTGCTGGGTCTCTTCTGCCACCAAACAGGGGTGGAAGGACACAGCCCACCAGGCTGGCTGCTGCTGGCGAAGAAGGACACGGAGGAATCCTTGAGAAGGCCCCTTAGCTGGGAAAAAAAAAATAATAAAAAATTAAAAAGTCAATTCTTCCAACCTCAGCGTTGAGCTGAGTGGTAGAAGACAGCCAGGACCCTCATGAGACTTTCTGGCTGTGGTGGTGGCAGGCTGGGGCAGGAGAAGGGGCAGGCAGTGGTGTGGATACCTTGTCTACCTAGGGTTCCAGCCTGAGTCAGCTGCACAGAGAAGACCTGCAATGTCATTTCTACACAAACAGCATTCAAAGCGCTTCCTTCCCCAGGAATCCTGACCCAACACAATATGCTCAAATCTCAGGGAATTCTGCTTGTTATTTTGGCCTCTAAATAATATCAGTTCTTGAGGCAAAACGCTGCTATTGCTTGCACAGGCCCCTAGCCACCTTCATAAAACCAAACTACCAATGAAGCAGCACGTCTTCCCATGTGGGAAAGAAACAGCAAGTGCTGTGGGAAACTGCAACCATGTAATGCTTGCACTTTAACATAAACACCAACATTTAGTACCCTATAGGCACTAGAAAACACCTACACTGGGTGACAGAAAGGCTTACTCACAACCAGGAAAATTAAAAACAACTGAAATCAGAATTTCTGTATTTCTTTTCCAGAATAAGTTGGAAGCAAGTCGTGTCCTGAGATATACCAACATATTTAAATCTCTAATGCTGTTTAGTGGTATTGCCACTACAGAACATGACAAAGAGGATCAGCAATTTTCTTTTTTCCTCAAGTGACATCACATTTTACATTATTTACGATTTTGCTGACTGAGAAAGCTTAGCTGGAAAATCAACTGTATACAGTAGTACAACACTTTATTTCTATTTTGAAATAAAATCGGAACAATTTTGAATTTAAATTGAGAAAGCCTTGGCTAGAGCTAAGCCTGCTTTGTGCACAACCTATCGGTGCTATATTTCTGTTTTTTT
>JAHREE010000245.1:27327223-27378804 GCA_033628505.1 Tringa tobata
GCTGCCAAGGGGCCAAAAACCTGGGCCAGGTTTCCTTGCACTTCCCTGTTTCTGACTGGTTCCAGTTATCACTCTTCACCTGTGCTCAGTAGGCGTTCGTCTTGCCTGTGCTCACCTGTCCACATGTCCTGACCTGCACCCTCCTGTCCCAGCACAAACACACACTGCCCAGCCCAGGCCTTTTATTCTCCCAGTGCTACAGGCACAGCATCTCCAAAACATGATCAAACAGGTCCGAGTCAAAGGTAACCCAGCTGTACTTTAAGCTTTCACACAGTCTCAAACTAGGCAGCCTCTGGCTGGAAGCACAACTTACCAGTATAACTTTGGCAAGGTCTTCTCAGAGGGGATTAGTCTCAATGACTGTCTGCGAGAAAGTGAACCTCCCTTTGCCAACTCTTGTCTCTTCCTCTTAGTTTTCCTGGTGGCTTTATCCTCTCTGTGAAAGCATGTTTTCCCTACATGGAAAAAACACAAGGATGAGCTACAAGAACGAGGGCACACCAAACATCAGTCTAAGGTATGAGAAGGCCAGAGCACAGACTAATACCTCATTACCGAGTTTAACGAAGAGCTTGCCGGCTTCCCTCTCCTCCAACCAAGCCTGCAAACTCCCACATGAAGGAGGGAGGAGGCTGGACACTCACTGCTCATCTCCAAGAGGTCTGTGCTCCGAGGCCTCACCTCCTCGTGGGAAGGCAGGAGTCTCATGATTGCACCTGAGACCTTCAGGATCACCGCTGCATAGCCGAACCCTGGCGCTGTCACGTAAGGCTGCATCTGCTGCTTATGGTCAGTGGAGCAGGGGAAATGGCCAGTGAAGATAAGGAGTAAATAGGAAAGAAAGGCACCTGCACGGAAGCAAAATTCAGCCACAAGACCTCCAGAAGGCAAAATATATGTGCTTTGGCCTGCATAGCCCTCTGCTGATGGGCTCACACAAAGGGCCTCGGCGTGCAGCAGGTATTCCAGCTCTATCGTTGGGAAGATAATTAGAAAAAATAATGAAAGGGAGGGTTTTTTTATGCCTGCACTCTAGCCACAGCCACAGCTCCTGAGCTGCAGAAGCTGAGTGGTCCCTCTGCAGCAACATTTGCATTATTGCTAATCTGTAATTGGGATCCCCACTTAGCTCTATGACTCTCTCTGACCATTTTCAGACCTTTACCATTCAAGTCAAGAGGCTCTTTCCTCCAGAAATTATATTAAGATTTGAAAGCACGTTTCCTAATTTGTTTTAACAGGCTGCAATGATTTCTGTTCATGTCTACAGGAGCGCATTGTTTTCCCAGCATACGACTCGAAAATAAACCAAGAATCATATCCATTTCATAACTCCTTCTAAAATGAGGTATGTAGCAATTAAAACATGTTGATACTGTTAAATGTTTCTCACCTAGCAAAAGGAAATAATGATGAAGTCTTGCTTTCTTCCTCAGACAGTACGGGTCAAACTCGCACACAAATCTAAGCGAATCTGAAGTATTCCACCTAAAGCAAACTTTCTGGTATAAGCAAGCTACCACTTACTTTAACTTCTATCTTCTTACATCCTTCTGATTACTGCCTTTCTTGCTACACATCTCTTTCAGCACCTCATCATGTACATCATTCCCTCTAGAATAGACTCCTTCAGATTCAGTTACGCCAAGAGGATTAATTTCAGAGCTGATGTGTAAGAAGGTGTAAGTTCTAGGCTGGGGTGTGAGGAGAGACAAGATTCTCCCTGCAGGCTTTGGCTGTTCTCCTCCTGGATTTGCACAGAAAGGAATCCCAATCCCTTTAGTGCTGTCAGGAAGAGGCTGAGGAATCTAGAAGTACACAACGTAGCAGCTTAGATTTACTCAGACTCATCTCTTACTTTGGGCCTGACATGAGTACCTGCATTGACTTGTCCCACATTTAAGGCCTCATTTGGAAATAGCGGGAGAGGTTCTTTCTTAGGGAGATAATTCTAGAGCTAAACAAACAAAAAGGATACATAAAGCAATACCGTCCCCAGTATAACTGAGGACGTACTCAGATCTCTAAATGCAAGCCACGTCAATGTCCAGTGTCACCTAACTTCATTTTTATTCACTGAAATGAGAAGCTCAATAATCAGAGCTGCTGTGTGACTACAGCTTTCACTGAGCCCTGCCTGTTTACTGCACTCCTGGGAGGAGAAAAATCAAGCCATTTATTTAGGTGACTTCCTATAGATGGAGGTTTATAATTTCAGTTTTGCAAGCCTGAATGTTTGCAGATGATATAAAAAGATGCGAGACAGATACCAAGTAAAATCACCTCAACATTTAGATTGTTTCTGAATGTAATAAAACATCCCTGCCAGAACAATCCGTTTTCTGTTGGTGCAACAGAAACTTCAGCCTGGAGATAAACGGGCACAGCTTCAGAGATGCCAGTGGAGTTAGCCCAGAGATAAATTTGGATCTGTAAATCCAGTCAGAACACAGGTCTCCACAAATATTTCAGACCTCCTCAAGCCTTGCTGAAAAGACCATTCCTTCTTCTCTTACGCTTCAACAAGGAAGCAAAAGATGGATTGCAAACCCTCAGCCTGCTGTCTCAAATGAAATTCTCACTGCAACATTTTTGAAATTCAGAAACTTTTCGTCCCTTTAATATGCTGGAACCTTTCCCCACTAGGCAACCAAAAGTTATCACCACCTAATGATTATTCAGTGACATCTGCAAAATAAGTTTGATGTTTTCAGGCCAGTTTCTGTTGGACAGATGTCAGTATCATAAACTATGCTATTGTTGGCACTAATTGGTATCAACCTTGTCAAACAATCTGCAGTATGGCAAAAAAAACACAAGCAGCACTTACATTCCATTTCCCTTTTGTCTATGCAACTTTTTCTTTTCGTCACGGATACTTGTCTTACTCCAGTCATTCCTGTACCTTTGAAAAACAGAGGACTCACCAAGGTAAAAGCTCAGGCTCTTCAAGCAGCATTAAACCCAGAGTTCTGTGTGTGGATCCCCACAGAGAAGACACAGACATTAAATCTCATTTGAAACCGTGTTTACTCTCAGTAAATATTTCTTCTTGCAAAAAGCATTGCCATGGCGTTGTGCAAAGCTGTATAAACAGTTGTAATTTTTGTCCTACTTTTTGATCCTTGCAGCTTGCGTCCAGGTTGCTGAATTGCTCAGTCGTCAAGGGCAGGTTTAAAAATTTTATGCATCGGCATGGCATGTGATGTAAGCTCTCATGCACCTGACATCTCACGCATGAATAAGTCAGGCAGAGCGAGTGATTCACCGTTGAATTTAAAGACAAATAAGAGTAGCTTTCTATGAGGATGCAACACAGCGAGCTCAATTTTGCAATTAGGAATTAAAAAATATTTAAAACCTCAAATTAATTTTGTTTTATGAATGCTCCCTGGCAAACTGTTCTCTGCGAATCACTGAAGCTGTGTAACTTTTTCTGTGCAAATATATGCACACTGGGTCCTCGGCCTGTCTTAGATGTGCTGTAATCTATTCCTGATTGACTTAGTTTTTACTTGTCCTTATGCTAGTTACGGTGGTGCTTGTTCTTTCTGCGCTAGCCTCACGTAATCCTCTTATGTCACACTCGAAAGCGCTGTCACTGCGACGAACTATGATTTCTCTTAGGACTTAGGACCTTCTTGGTCTGCACTGGGTATGGTACCTCAGGACAGGTTAGAAATCCAAGAGCACTGACATTTTAGATCAGTCACAGATGAACAAAGCTTACTCGCTCTTAACGCATTCAGGAGTAGCAAGTGGTTGTGGAATAGTTAACAGCTGTAGAAAGTTATCAGTTTAATTTTGCCATGTAAGCAGAAGATCAAAACATGCAGAATAACTATCTACTGTCCAGAATTTCCTGGTTCATACGTGTCTATGTCCCAAAGCTGCAAACAACAGCACGAGATCACTTTAGACCTGCAAGCAGCACCCTGTCCACTGCCTTCACAGGGGGCACTCAGTTTCACTGAATTTCACTGAATTTTTAGAGTTGAAAGGGACCATAGAGATCATCTAGTCCAACTCTCCTGCTGAAGCAGGATTGCCTACAGCATGTTACTCAGGACTGCATCCAAGCGGGTCATGAAAATCTCCAAAGAAGGGGACTCCATGACCTCCCTGGGCAGCCTGTTCCAGGGCTCTGGCACCCTCACGGTGAAGAAGTTTTTCCTCATATTTGAGTGGAACCTCCTATGTTCCACTTTTACCTGTGCAAGTTTCCAAAATCAGGGCCTTAATTTGGGAACTCTTCATAATTTTTCATAGACAAGCCTCAAATCTGCCCTTCCTTGCCGATTGGCTCCAGTGTAAATTATATATTAATTTCCAGGGGCGAGATAAGGGCCACAGTCATTTCTCTCTCGTCTCGGTTTCCAGCCATTTCTTTTCATTTATTCCACACCAGCAGTTACAAAAAGCGGTCTGGGGATTGGAGTGCCGTTCTGGCAGTGAGTAATAGGGAGTCTGAGTTTGTTAATATGGACAGTCTTCAAAATAAACAGGTAAACTGAAAGATAGGGGAGGAAAATGATTATGAGGGGAAAAGAGGGATTTATGTCTAGCTCTGACAAACTGCTAATACCAGCTCTCTCAACCAACTAGTCCACAGCGCTCTGTTCCAAGTTCGTTTTCCAGGGAGACATTTCAAGGCAAGCCTCCCAGAGAGACAATCACTCTCCCAGAATACGAGGCACGAAGGATATTAGAAAAACCGACGGCTGATTGAGAAGGAAGACTTTAAAGGGCAGCCAAATTCCTTCCTGTGGCAAACCAGGACATTAGCTGTCATTTGTGCTTTTTTTTTTTTTAAATCTCCTGAGCTTCTAGATTAATATTTTTTAAAATTTTTTTTTTGGTCTAATCAGTGAGTATGAGGTAAAGACACATTCATGTCCTTCAAAAAAGGTAGTAATGCAAAGAGTTTCCAATTACCCTTTAATTAAAATATTAATTAATTAACAAAGTGTATTTATGGAATAATTATATAATTTCACACACCATTGATCGTATTTTAAACAAATTCATTTAATTAAGTTGACATGTACACTGCATGCTCTCTGTAGAGTTATTCTTAGAAACCAGTGGATGTCTGCCTTTGAGGAGATTCAAACCGCACGGGGGAAGTTTACAATGGCTCACAGTGGTATTCAGAACAGAAATGAAGCCACTTCATACTTTTAAGTAAATTTAATACCAGTGACTGCATCCCCGAAGGCTGCAGCCCCCTATCTGCATAAAAGGCACCGGGAAAGCAAGAGCGGCGCAAACTTTCTCACCACCAATATCCCTCATCCTGACCTGGAGGGGCTGACTTTAATAAACGGTTAATCGTTATCCTCTTCGCCAAGCCTGTTAAGCAGCTTAAGCAGCTTGGCGTTTCTGTGGTGGGACTCAGCTAAGGCTACCAAATCATTTCACGCCGCCTGCTGAAAGCCATCACGCGCAGATAGCGCAGCGCGCTGGGGCAGCGCTTACGGAGAGCTCCGGGCACATTTGGCAGATTTCCCCTTGGAGCCACGGGTTTTCCTCTGCCTCCTGCGTTCCCGTGGGCTTCTGATGGGCTGTGGCCCCAATTCAGGGGATGGTGACCTTGCTTTTCCTTCCAGCACCCACAGCCTGGTCTGCCTCTCTGCCCTGTGGCCTCCTGCATCCTTACTGCTTTTTAAGGTTAACTCGGGATCTTCTAATATCCCTGTTCACAGCCTGGGTCTCTGATGCCCATTACCATCTATTTCCGAACAAGGGATTCCAAATTACCCGTGTGGCTCCTAAGTCTTAAACCTCTTAGAAGTGTTTCAAGTGTCCCCCTTTCTTTTGGCCTCTCATAGGAAACTAATATTCCAGTTCCAGAGTTTCATGCTTTCCAACTGCAATATTCCTCACATTTCTGCAACAGTTGGGTAACAGTTTCTTACTTCGTCACTTAGCTTTTTAAACAACGTTAGCTTGCCCAACAAGCCATATTAATAAAGCCACTTGCCTGATGCTCCTATTTCCTTTTGGAAGCTCCACTCCCACTTCCTAAAAAGGTGTTCACTGAACTGCTTTTGGGCATTTTGTGTTTTTCTAGAGTACCAGCGCCCTGGGAGTCCTTAGCTGCTGTTCTGCACTGCTCTCCACTCACAATCTTCCTTCCCACTCCTCCCCACACGGGGCACTTTGCAGAGTCCTTCGCTGCATGGTCAAGGACTGCTCTGCTTGCACTTTGCAGCCAGCCTGACAGCACTTGCCACCAGCTTCCACTGGCTGTCCATTCCATAACAGCAGCCACATCTTGTTGCACGTATAACACACAACTCACAAAATTCATCAAGCAAGTTCAAATCTGTGTAGAGACGTTAGTGAAGTAAAGGGAATTACACCCATAGGGATCTTGTCCAAATAATATCAGTGAAATGGCCTGTTTATGAATGTGAGTATCACAAGCTGAATCTATCTGAGAAAACACAACATAAGGTGCCTCTGGACATAGTCATACCTTTTGATTACAGTCATACATTTCATTCCTTTATGTTTCCTTACATCTTTAAAGTAATTTTTTAGGCCATCGGAGTCTGAAAATTCAGCTGTCATTCTTTTACTCTTTTGTTCTTATTGGGAGTTTATTCATAATTTAAGGAAAGTTGTGATGAATTGAAGAAGGGAAGAAAAACAGCCCTCCATCTTCCCTAACCAGCCCCATTCACTTATCCCACTTCCAATTTCTCACAACGTCAGAAGTCAGAACAAGGGGACTAGCTGAAATTTTCAAGAGCCTCTTAATGCTGGACTCTTTAGTTTCTGTTCAGTCACAGCCAAATACAATAAAATCCTGCTTTAAAATTGGTATTTAGCACCATAGGCGGCACACAACTCATGTTCAATTTTAGACTATACGTGTCTAAGGAAAGCTAGCCAAATGCAGAAATAAATTAAGAGAGTAACAAGATAACACAGATGAGAATATTAGCATTATATAAGCGCTTCTCATGAATGGGCAATAGTTTTCAAATCATTCACTAGAAACCAAGATGAAGCTGATACATAACTGAAAACATTTGGGCAGATTTTGCACTAGGAAGGCTTGCAAGAGCTCCACCGACTTCTTTTACCACTGTCTCAAATTCTCCTGTTTTAAGAATAACTGATCTGGTAACAATCTATTATAACAGCAGTAACCTGTGCCTTCTGCCATCCAGGTAAATCTTCTGATTTCCAAATATTTACACCACCAGAGAAGGTAGATCAAGCTCCCTGCTCCACTTCTTTTTCTTTCACATGTGTAAAGTTATGCCCTTAAATCCACATTTACATACTCAGAGAAGCGGCCTGAAATTCAACTGGGATAAGCATCCAGCAGTTTTTAATGAAACCATTGCTCTTTTTACTTTGTTAACAATTATCACTATGCGAAGCTCTTCACCCTCCCTCTTTGCAAAAGGTCCTTTCCGTCTTTCCCCATAGACTTCTGAGCATTTTGTCCACAACCAAACAGACTTTCCCAGCTGAAGGATTCCCAATCCCTCACAAAGCACAGCACATTTTCTTACTCTCGTGGCCAACCTTCCTTCCACCTCTCCCTTTTTCCTCACAGCCTCTGCCTGCCGATTTCCAGCCAGCTCTTGGACTTCCCACACAGGTTAGTTGTGACTGGCCCAGCTTTTCATCTCAATATACTGCCCCAGGATCACAATTACCTTTTTTTCCTTTACTCTCTGTTTCAGCCCCTTTGTGTTCAGCCTGGCCTTTGAATGCTGTTGTTTCCCATCTCCCCAGTCTGCCTACTATTTTTTCTCTCTCTCTCTCTCTCCGCTTTCCTTCTCTGGAAGCCCTTAATCACACCTCGGCGTCCTCGCTGCTTCACCTCTTTCCCTTTCTCTTTCCCTCTCTCTCTTTCCCTCTCCCGTTACGGCTCGGCAGGCAGGGTTTACGAGCGGGGATCTCTAGTGATGTCCTACAGGAATACGCCTTGGCACACTGTCTGGACTGTTCAAGCCCTACTGCACCCCTGAGAGCCACAAAAAGCGCTACGCAGAGAGGCAGAACAGAAAAGAAATGCTTTACAGCCACTTTCTTGTATGCTATTTTTTCCTCTCAGCATCTAAGAAAGATTTAGAAGGGGGGGGGTGGGGGGAGAAAAGAGCCGAGATTTACAAACAACAATCAGGCAGGTAAATATTCTGCAGTTTAGTTGCAGTCCAGGGAATGTAGAAAGAGTGTATTTAAGGAAGAATAAGCCAGAGCCCCCGACGCTCATAACTGAGCTAGCAATTTCAAATTCTTCTGGTGTGTCACCCACTTACCTCAGTACTAATAATATCTTACCTCGAATCCACTTATCCCTCTTTAGAATTAATTACTATCAAACACCCTGGTCCGGGCTGGTGAGCTGAGTGCCCGCTGAGAGATGCTCAGAGTTAGAGCACCAACAGCATCAGGGCCCACCACTGAGACCACAAATAAAATAGACCACAGAATAGTTTGGGTTGGAAGCGACATGTAAAGGTCATCTTGTCCAACCCCTTGCAATGAGCAGGGACATCTTCAACTAGAAGGCTCAAGCCTTGCCCAACCTGACCTTGAACGTTTCCAGTGACATCCATGGAACCACAGAATGGTTAGAGTTGGAAGGGACCTTAAAGATCATCAAGTTCCAACCCCCCTGCCCTGGGCAGGGACACCTCCCACTACACCACAGCTTCTCTGGCCTGCGTTTCACCACCCTCATCACAAAAAATTTCTTCCTTACACCTAGCCTGAATCTGCCCTCGTTTAGTTTAAAACCATTAGTCCTTGTTCTATCGCTATAGGCCCTACTAAAATGTTTGTCCCCATCCTTCCTTTCTTTAAGTACTGAAAAGCTGCAAGAAGGTCTCTGCGGAGCCTTCTCTTCTCCAGGCTGAACAACCCCAACTCTCTCAGCCTGTTCCCACAGGAGAGGTGCTCCAGCCCTCTGATCATCTTTGTGGCCCTCCTCTGGACCTCTTCCAACAGGTCCACGTCTTTCCTGTGCTCGGGGCTCCAGAGCTGGACACAATACTCCAAGTGGGGTCTCACCAGAGCAGAGCAGAGGGGCAGAACCCCCTCCCCACACCTGCTGGCCACGCTGCTTTTGATGCAGCCCAGGATGCGGTTGGCTTTCTGGGCTGCCAGCGCACATTGTTGGCTCACGTCCAGCTTTTCGTCCACCAACACCCCCAAGTCTTTCTCCGTTCTCATTTTGAGCCACCTTGAGAGCCAGCAAGCTAGGGTGGCAGTCCTCTCGACCAAGCAGCTCTCCTGCCTGCCTCCATCCACGGTAATTGAACATCTATCATAACAATTGATTACAGAGATGAAGATACTGAATCTATTACTTCTCTCTCTCATAATGAATTCAACATTTCTCAGGACAACGAGCCTTTAAATTATTGATCACATAAATGGTCCAAAACAGTCCATAACTTATAGCATACGAAAAGAACAAAAAATATACCCAAGTCTATGATATATTTTTTTTCTGGTGACAATACAAAGTAGCTCAGAAAAAAAAAACAAAACTTATCGGTACACTTAAAGGATTTTATGCAGGGCTTTTTTTCTTAATAAGTCATGGTTAGCAGGAAAAAGAATGTGCCGAAACCTGGTATTTTAATTAAACAGTGTACATTTCTTACTGGTTTTGTTTGCTTTTCTGCATATGGATTCCTCTAAGGTCCCTAAAGCTAGCAAACCCGAACGCTTTTGAAGACGTTCCCTGCAATATGTAATTGAAATTCCTTAAAATATTTAGAGAGTTCTAGGAGGGAATGTTCTGCAACAATAAATTACTGTAGTGTCATGGTAGCAACATCTATGGCATGGATGAGAGGGCACATAGTTTTTAAATTCCTATTCTTAGCTACTTATAATTTTGTCTATATGCTGAAATTTTTTAGCATTAACGTCAAATTGTGCCTTTGGAATGCCTTTTTTTCCCCTCCATTTCCTAATTTAGTTCAGCATCATAAGCCAACAGCAGTTTTCTCCTAAAACTCTAAATTTGTCATGCCTGGAACTGAATGGAAAAGGTTGGTTTTGTCTTTTTAAAGGAACAGAAGTTTGAAATATCTCCGTCAGGTAAGAGTATTTCTGTAGAGCTTGATCGTTTTTGCCCCAGCCTGTGAGCTTTTCCAGGCTGACCTAGGATGTGTCCTGATCTCGCAAGGGACGCACGTGTGCCCATCTCACCAAGTATGGGAATAGTCCCGTAGAGCTCTACACATGCTCAGAGCCAAACACTTCACAGCACTCAACCTCCATTTACAAGATATTTCATTCATACGGGAGGACCCCTAGCATTCCTCCTTGTTCTGTATTTCTGAGAATAAACTAATACATAGCTGTACAGAATCTAAATCTTCACTATTATTTCCTAGGCTTATGATTGATGAGACAAATCTTAAATATATGGAGTGGAAAGTAACTGTTCATCCTGTATTTTCATATCCCGAAACAGAAGATCACTTCCCTTTTCAGACAGCTTAAAATCTTCCTTATTTAGGACCAGATTTTAAGGTATTTAGGTGCTCAATTCCCATGCAGCTGCTTAATGAGGTATTCAAATACAAGAGGCCTTCACAGCACTCGAGAGTCCATTCTGTGCTTTCCCCACTTTAATTGTTTTTCAAGCTTTATCTTTCCTTTAGCTCATTCTTTTCTTGCTTTTGTTTGTAGGTTTTTCCAGGGCTTCCCAGCTTGTCACAGGGTCATTTCCTCTCTTCCCTGCAATCTGTTTTTACGTGTTTTAAAGAGTTTTTGGGCAGATTGCTGCCCTTTATAAGAGGCAATGCCAGACATTGCAACAGGGTGCAGAGCCAAAGCCATACTGAACCATTATATATTTTGCAAAGAGACTCTCTGAATGTATATTTCACAGCAGAGAATGCTGTTGCACTATCTGTTACTCTTCAATTTGGAGCAAAAATCGAGGGTAGCAGGCCAAATCACAGAATCTTCATGGTTGGAGGGGACCTTTGAGATTGAGTCCAACCACACACACACACAAAAAAACCCAAACCAAACCAAAAAAAACCCCAGCAAAACACCACAGCCACCCACAAACCAACGATCTTGGGCACTAGAGCATTCCCCTAAGTGCCATGTCTACACGTCTTAAATACCTCCAGGGATGGTGACTCCACCACCTTCCTGGGCAGGCTGTTCCAGTGCCTGACCACTCTTTCAGTAATAATATCTAATCTAAACCTCCCCTGCCCCAACTTCAGACCGTTTCCTCTGCTCCTGTCATTATTCCCTTGGGAGAAGAGGCCAACACCCACCTCTCTACAACCTCCTGTCAGGGAGTTGTAGAGGGCAATGAGGTCTCCCCTCAGCCTCCTCTTCTCCAAACCAAACCTGCCCAGTTCCCTCAGCTTCTCCTCTCATGACTTGTTCTCCAGACCCCTCACCAGCTTGGTGGCTCTCCTCTGGACATGCTCCAGTAGCTCAATGTCCTTGTAGTGAGGGGCCCAGAACTGAACCCAGCCCTCGAGGTGAGGCCTCACCAGTGCGAATAGCATTTGAAGCTGTATTTGGGTAAATGGAATAAGGACAAACCTGTCCTGCTTCTTTTAGAAAAGAAACAAGGAAGAAAGAGGGAAAAAAAAAAAAATATTCTCTAATCTGCTGGACCCCCTCTGAGCCCGCTGGGGAGAAAACCCAAGGGACACAGATGGCTTGGGACTTCCAAGGAGCGGTTGCCCGGTTGCCCCTCAGAGAGCAGCGCCAGCCTGGGAGGAGGAAGCCACTGGCTCCCTGGGACCGGCGGGGTTCCCCAGCCCAAGGGCCAGCTCCGGTTCCCCGCTTCCCCCCTCCCTCCCCAGCGGCTCCGGCCGGGGATGCCGGCCCCGGGAGGGCCCCGCCCTGCGCAGGGGAGCCTATCCCAGGCCTCCTCCCGACCTACGTCACAATGGCCGGTCCCTCCCCCGGCCGCTCGGAGGAGGAACACACACACACACACACACGCACACCCCAAGGTCAGCCCCTTGGGAGGCTGCGACATCCAAACCCCGGGCTTCCACCTGGAAACGCTTCCTACGGGAAACAGGCCCCGTGCTCCGGCCAGGATGAGCCATGGGGATAAAAATGCCCATCCGTGTTTCACCTACCCACCCCCTGCCCCCCCTCCCGAGGTCAAAATAAGGTCAAAAAGACTATACATCAGTATTTCTTCTTTCTCCGTAACCCACGGCACTTCTCGGTATACTTAACAGTATCCATAACAACCGCTACTCCTTGAGAAAAATTTTAATTACAACATTCTTCGGAACTGTTGATTGTTTATTGTGACAAGACAAAGAACACGGGAAGAGAAGATTCATTGAGAAACGCGCTTCAAGCCAGGTTGAGGAAAAGGTTGCTTTACACTCTTGTTTCTGATGCACAAAAAGCCACGTTAGGCACAGGATAGAAAAGAGATCTTAAGAAAATAATAATGGAAAGTGCCTCTACCTGCTCTCAGAAAAATCATCACGCTGAACAAATTACAGGGGAGCTGAAGGAGTTGGAGGATGGACTAATTCCAGATTAAGAAGAAAAGCAGAAGAAAAACAACAGTGCCGGAATTTTCTTATTAATATTGAACTAGATTCTTGCACCCTTGGCCATTCCGGGCATTGCATTTCAGGAGTACAGACAGCAGGAAAAAAAAAAAGGTATTCTTAATGCGAATAAAAGTCAAGACTAATCACAACTTAAGAAGAGCAAACAGCAGTGCAGACTGGGATGTGTATTTAAGGGGAAAAAGAATCCGAGGCAGAGAGGAATGAAAAACTGATAATAAAAACATCGAAGGGTGAGGTAAATCAATTAGGGAAAAAAAAAAAAAAAAAAACAGGAAAGAAAAGATCTGCTCCGTTTAAAAGGCTGGGCGGGAGATTCTTCCTCCCCGCCCCCACCCCATCACTGGCATCTGGTACGGAGAATAAATCCAGCAGCGGATTTCACGGCGCGAGGTCTCGGTTGCCTTTCTGTGAACAAGGGCTGTGGGCAGACACACACATCGACTCGGGCGTGCTAATGCCACCTCCACCAGCCAGAGCGTGTTCCTAATGAGCTCCGAAAGGCACCAACTCGGCAGAGGGAGAACAGCACAGACCAGAGACGACGGTCAAAGTCATGCATGAAAATGCTGAACGCCGCTGAATTTATCTTTTGGGGATCACCTGCATTTTAAATAAATCCAGATTTTAGGTGACAAACCAAGTGTACACCAGTCCCGGGGGTGACTGTTTCACGTATTTACAACCAGAAGATGCAACCGTGTCTCGGCAACTTTGGCATTGTGTCCTCTGGCCACTGAGCCATTAAAACTCCCAGGATGCGGTCGCGTTAGCAAACTTTGACACCCACCACAGCAGAGTACAGGTAGACAGGGCTGAGGCATTAAAACAAACAACCCACAAAACAAAACCATCCAATATTCCCTCGTGCCTCACTTTGTCAGTGTTAAAATCTCTTCAGGAATATAATATACCATAGGATGCTTCAGAACCAAGAAAGATCCCAGCTGGGTCTTTGATGTCAAGAACATCAACTCCCCATGCAAGAACCCAGAGTAAGAAATTTCAGAGGAGGAAAAGGCACGCTGCAGAAATCTCAGGGAAAGGCCTTTCAAAGTGAGGCGAGATCACAGCTTTCCATTCTCCTCCAAGTTAATTACTTAACCTCCTAGAAAAAGCAGCAGAAAAAAAATTGCTTACACATGACCTACAAAGAGCAGGGAAGATAGGAGCGGAAAAAGCAGATCAGAACTGAGAGAGTGCTTTTCCTTAGATGCTGGGCAACGGCGGTGGGGAGACACCGAGCCTCGGTGGTTTTACTGTGGTTAGCGCAGTGGGACCCCAATCTCCCAACTGGACCTCTGGACATCAATACAAGAAAGACAACAGAGAGATGCTGAGTTTTCATTTAAAAACAAACAAGCAAACAAAAAAAACCCCACCCAAAACCAAACAGTTCAGCCACTTTTCTTTACCTGCACCATGTCAGAAAGCGTGTGTAGTTTAGCTCCCATCTGCACGCTCCTTTGCATTCAGTTTATTTCCTCCTTCACACTCCAAATTTTCTGTTACTGATTCAAGTCCTGCCTCTTCTTTGCCTGTGAGCAGACACGGCATTATATTTAAATTCCTGTTCTCATTTGGTTTGGTATTTCAACAAAGTATGCCTCTTGTTTCCAGGCTGACAAGTGTGCTGAGAAGTGGCCAGCACCATGGAACACAGCCCATGTACCCAGCCATTTAAAGTAATTTGAAGAGAGAAAGCTATTTAAGGGGAGAGAGGGAAATTGGAAAAATAAAATTTAAAAAAAAAAGAAGAAAAAAAAAACCAAACCAACCATCTTTCTCACGTTTCCCCTCTGCGTCAGAACTGGCAAACAAGCATCAAAAGCCTTGCCTTGTGTTTTGTGTCAGGGCTAATGACATCCCCGCTGCCGGCCAGTTCCGAGCGCTGCATCCCAGCGCGGGGAAGGCCTCCCCGGCGGCGGGCAGAGCCCTCTCCCCGCAGCGGGAATGCCTCCCAGGGGAGCGCGCTGCTGTTTTGACAATCCCTTTCTTTGCTGCCTGGCAGAGCTCCATCTCATTTCAGCACAGGCAGTATTTCCACGCTCCGTTCTATATCCTGCCCCGGCTTCACAGCATCCCACGTTCCGATACCCTTTCTCCTTCTTGGTAATCTCTCCTTTTCAGTCTGCCCCACCAAAACAATGGAAATGTTAGACCCTAAAAAACATTACCGAGCGTGGACACGGCATCTTCACTTCCCCCAGTCTCACTGAAAATGAAGAGAAAATAAGCAGAGTGAGGTTCTCCTCCATGGAAAAGAGAGTGGCAGATTCCGGCCCTTTGATAGCTGTCGATTTTAAATAATCCTGGTGGGTACATTTAAATCCTTGTTAAGGGCTCCCACATTCATTAAAAATAAATCCAGTAGTTATTTGACTGTGTAATTATTAGGGATAATTTGCAATTAAGCAATTGGCCTCTGATGAAGGGACAGATAATTGATCAGCCTGGTTTGGCATTTTAGAATGGGGTGGGGGGTAATTAAGTAAATCCAGTCAGCTAAATGTCTGCCTTCCCACTACATTTTTTCCCACCTTTAAATGCAAACCAGACCTCACGCAGCTATGCAGGCCATAGGAGTCTAAGCCTATTAAAGAAATCTTTTAATGACTGTAAAACTGCCACTAATTGAAATAAAAATATTTTCACACTACTTTCACATTGTGCAAATGGATCCAAAAATAATTCTTAATGCAATACACGGTGCACAAACTGCTCTGCCTGACAAGTGCAGCATTTAATTTGCACTAATTAGTCCAAAGCGGGGGCAGTGTGAAATTAACATGATTCATTAATTCCGCAGCTTATGTTTTACACATTGTGTGTTTACATTTCAAAACTATCAGGTTCTCTGCAACCCAACACACCACACTTGTGAAATTCTGATCAGATTCAAGAAGCTCTCCCCACACCTCTTTGGGTGCATTCAGATTTGCTTTCTGAATTTGCAACTTGCCTATTTGTTTCAAAGCAACTGCTTGATTTTATATTTCATGGTTTCCTCCTTTGTCCTAATCTTGGCCTCAGCTCCTTTCTGACAAAATATTCTTTTGGGTCACTGTAGGATAAGCATGAACAGAGCAGCAGGTGAAGAAGCAATTTTCAAGAAGCAATTTTCAAACTACGTTATGTTCTAAAAAAAATTTAATAAATGCTTCGTATCAACTAAATCTGAAGTTTTGATGATGCTGTTCCAATATTTGCTCCTATAATGATTTCAGGAGATGTTCATTAAAGATCTAATCCAGAGCCCCATGAAAGTCAACAGACAGACTTCCACTGGCTTCAGAAGGCATAAATAGGCTAGCTTCTCTTTATGCTACAGAATATGGGACTCCAAGTATCGTAGCATTGGCCAAGTGTCTTACAAAATAAATTACCTTCAAGTGAATGCTGCCGGAAGGCATTTTAAAATGTATCAGACATAGCTAAATACTACATTTCTGCAAATGAAAGTGCAACATTTGTATTTACGTTTGTTGGATATACTCACAATGTCAAACATGGTCCAGTGTTTCCCAAAATACAAGTTACATTTCTGCAGATGCCTAGAGCTATATTATAACGAGAATTAGCTATAATATTGAATATACTATGAACAGAAACAGCCACTTTGATGGCAGCTTTCATTATCTGTTTAAGTTTTCTGGGTTTTGGTAGGTTTTTCTTCCCCAGTCTAAAAACAGTGTGGTTTTTTGGTCAGGAACCAAAGTCAAGTAAGGAGTAGGAGCAACAGGCCTATTCTTCCTCAGAGACAAAAGAACTTCAGGGTGGTCCCATGTTGCAGATCAGAATACGGCCACATCAGTTACCTTGTTGAGAATAACTGGGACAGACCAAGAGCATGTACATAGCTTCACTGTTAGCAAATGCTTCATTAAAACAAAGACGTAATTTAAAAAGATAGAAAACTCTTTACACGCAAGTCTTACCATTTAGCAAGATTTCCTGATTGGCTGTGCATCTTTAAATGACTTATTTGTGTCAGACTGTTCCAGGACACATCTGGAGCACGCAAAGTCATCAAGAAGTGCTTTTTGATTACAGTGCAGTACTTTGGGTGGCTTTTAGAAAGCAATAGATTATAGCATTACTGTGTACCATGCGTAACATCTCTATGCCACTTAGCAAGTATGAGGCCAAAATGAACTCTCTGACCTTGAAAATACATTATTAAAGTTCTGCCTCGCGGATTGATATATAAAATGGCCAAGTTTAGTGATTCTTCGAATCCTAGCTCCCTGATGTACAAGGCTCTGTCAGCCATTGCGGGGGGCATAAAGGATGCAACAACTTCATGAGTATTTGGGCTGCTTGGGGTAGGAAAGGCACTTAAAAGAAAAAATGTACCCTTTAATAAGGAGCAGACACTTTCCAGTATACACTTAAACCTGTTTTTAAAAGTTGTATTCAGGCAAATGCCCCTACAGGGACAAGTACAGAAACAAGCAGTTATCAGTTCAGAAGTTAGGCAACTTCACTGCTACGATGAACTAACTACATTAATTTCTGCTCTGTTCAGAAGAGAAAGCTGGCTCATTATTTAAAACAGTGTTTCTGTGCATCTTGAAATAAATAACATACAAAGATTTTTCTAGCAGTACTAGGAGATTCAGCTGCCAGCACCTTATAAGTAAAAGGAAGTATAAATTCTAAGCACTGTGTCATGTAACAAAGCTAGAATGCCAGCTGCTTAACACAGGAAAGGAGTAGCATTTTTTCCTGATATACTTTTACCAAGACTTGCCAGAACAGAAAGTTCACTCACATTGTCTGTGTCCTGAAGTCACTTCTTGCCTGAGTCGCTGACTCCAATAGGCTCTTTCTGTGGGTATCATAAACATGAGTAGTCTACAGCCAAACACTTTTGATATGTATTAAATGAGCTACATGACCAAATATTATCTGGGTTTGGTTGTTTTTGTTGGTTTTTTTGTTTTGTTTTGTAATGTAGATAAACTCAGACCGTATTTGTGCACTATTCTGATTCTATTTAAGTTTGTGAAGAACTTCAATTGCTCCTTTCTTTTTAACTACATGATGCTTTGGTGCTTGAAGTGCCCTTTTACCTTTTGAAGCATCTTTTAATCCAAAAAGGTGCCTGCTTAAAAATGGATCTTCTTTATTTGCATATGTAAGTGCACATTTTATAGGCAGTAGGCCTATATATATATAGTTATATATATGTACATGTATGTATACGTGTGACTGTCTATTTGACTGCTAGTAATACAGAGATGGCCTTGTGTCAGGGCCTGCTTGAGACTCAAACCTGAGAAAAGGGTTTGAAATATTCAAATCTGGTATTTGGCTGGGGGTGGGGGATAGGGGGTGTTTGTAATTCCACACTATTGCTTTCTAATGGGAAACTTGTAAAAATCTCACTCGCTGTCCTGGAAAGGATTTACACATCTCTAATAGAAATGCTTGACTAAGATGGATGGGTCTGGGAGTGTCACATGGCCTTCCTGAGCATAAGTTATGTTACTAAATCAGCATATTGATCTGGGAACACAGCGTCCTGGAATCCTCAAAATGTCAGGCACAGTCTCAGTGCTTCACTTCTTTAAAATCAAATTAATTTAGCCAGCTTACTCTGGAGAAGAAATTACACTGTCAGATACACGCAAACAGCAGGGCGTCAGGCACTTCAAGTCCCACTGCCTTTGTCCCCTGCATTTTGAAAGGAGACATCCAGAAGGAAATAGCTGGGTTGCCACCTAGTTTTCCCTTGGTGGAAAGAACAACCACCACAGGTAATCTGTGCCTTTGCTTATGTGAACTCGGGCAGCGTGGGGCCTCACGATTCTCCATGAATCTCTGGGGATTCCCAAAGTGGGGGCAATCAAGGGGGTTGAGAGTTAAAATTACACAACTACACGTGATGATACTACCTTGGTACATTTGAGACAAAGGCTCAGACAGTCCATGCCCTTGTACTGTGACCTCCAGTTCTGTACACATATTTAATCAAACATGCTAAGGCACAAACGTATGGACAAGGTTGCAGCATCTGGTGTGAACAGAACACTTTCAGCAAGCAGATCCCACCAGCATGAATAAGTTCGTAGGCATTAGCCATGTATATTTAGTTGGTAGTTACATATTAGCACAAAGTGCTTCTGGGGAAAAAGGGACAGTCTGCCAAAACATATTACAAAGTGAACATTTTCTTCTTACCTGACTTGACAAATCTTATAAGGAAAGTAACTGGAAAGTCTGAAAGAACGAAACCAATCTATGTTCTTGACTAGAAGTACCAATGCATCCTGTTCTGACCCCACAAGACATCACACCTAGGTTTGATTCCTACAACATAAAGACCAGGGGCAGCTTGGGAGCCCTAAAGAGACACAAATTCCAACCCTGCCCTGCTGTTCATAAAGAGTGGGGCTGGAGAAGCTCTGCTGGCAACCAACCCTGCCAAGAATGGTTCAGCTCCCTGGCAAAAGAGGCATCACTATGGCAGAGGCCGGATGCAGAACAACCACCTTCAGCCTCCCCCAGCTCCTTGTGAAGGCTCCCGCCTCCTCCTGACCTACAGACTTGTCTGGTCAACGCTATTACAGACATCACCTTGTGGGCTTCACTATCCTTGAGCTGAACACCCCTTTTCTATGTTGAAAAGCTCACTAAAGCTAAAAGGTGGGCCTCCAACTAGTTCACTACATGCTGGTATAGAACATTTTAACTCACCGTTTTTTACTAGAAATCCTAGATGTGATACAGGCATCACTACAGTGATCTGAGGGTCACCAAGATAGAGGCAGATGTATCAGGAAGCTGCAGCCAGAGAAAGAGACAGCAGGACCTTGTCTGACCTGTACCCTTTGGGGATGAGGTGGGCAGGCTGCTGTTATCTACTGCAAGTGAAAAATGCACAGCCACAACTTGCTGATACCGCGAGCTAGCAAAAGAGGGGGAAAAAAAGCTTGAATACGTTATCAAGACGACTACAGTCAGATTTCAGCAGAGAAAAGCTCTACAAAGCCAGCTTGGCAGCCGCCCTGCCCTTCTTCTCTAAGGCAATGATGAAATATAACCACCCAAATTTCCTTGCTAGCATAAACTGGAGGATTCATATTGTTCATATTTGAAATAGGATTATGCAAAGGAGAGCTGGATTGTAGCTTGTTTGATGGGGAAGGGGGAAAAGCAGTTCTAGGTCCCAGCAGGCCAAAAACTCCTTCAAAATAATATAACAAAAGGTGATGATGTTTTCTCTGCAAAACATTATATGTGGCAAAATTCTATTTAGCATTTACAGAAACTGAGCAAAAGGGAATACACATCCTCGGAACTTATTAGGTTGAGTGAAGAGAGCGGGTAGCAGGCAATAAAGAACAACATAACGTGCAGCACAAATACCTCTGCCCACTGCGGCTAACACGAACAACTCCCTCACTCGCCAGACATCGCTTTCCTCTCGCCCCTCAGAACCTCCCCTCGGCTTCGCTAAATATAGACAGGCCTCGACGTGCATCAATAGCAAGCCTTAGTTTCAGCTCTCTGCTTCTCCCATTTCTCATGGAAGTTGGGAATGGTACAGGACATCATCCAGGACCCTGCCATTTATTTGCTCTGCTTTTCCTGCGTGAGGAACGACCCACAGCCCCATCGCCCCTGCCGCACGTCGTGACGTTTCTCCACGCCTCCCCGCAGCTAAGGGGAAGGCAATTCCCCAGGAGAGGCTTCATCTCCACTGTCAGGAATGTTCTCAGTTCTGGCTGCTCAGGCACACAAAGATGTTCAAGAATATCATTAAATCAAAGCTAATCAGATGGCTCCCTGTTCGTCTCAAGACACTGTTCAGACTTCTTCATTTAAAACCCTGCATAGATTTGGCTTAATCTGCTTCACAATTCTTGCCTTTCCGACTCCTCCACTTATCTAATATCGCTTTTTCTTTGTCATTTCCCATGCCCTTCCGACACAGCCTTCCTGTAAGTTTTCACCTCATCTCACCATTGATTTTCAAGCCCTGTCTGAGGATGCATTCCTTTTCTCCTCTGTGTCTTAATTTCTCTCCTTGAAAAGCAAGATCTATTTCAGCTCTGCTGCCTCTATCAAGACAGGGAACAACACAAGCATGCTACAGTCACACTTGCATCCCAGCCAACGAAGGCACTGCTTACAGGATAAATTGAGATGCCACAACACAGTTGTTCTCCTCTGAAGCTTTATATGCTCCTCGTGTGGTCTTGTGCTGGACCCTCTGCAAAAGCCAGGATTTTACAAATTGCAAGGAGGTTGCTTTTGATGCTACGTTGCTTAGATCTCACATCGAATATAATAAATCATTCCCATTCCTTAGTCCTGATTATTTTTCCTCTTATATTGCATAAAATAAACTGGTATTACCATAAAATATGAAAAACCCAGAACTGTATTTAGTATTTCTTATTTTTCACGCCCTTCCCCCACGCACACTCGCACACTGAACCTCCTTTGTAGGCAGTCATGGATTTCTATCATCTGAGGATCAGAACACTATGCATCCATCAAGAAGTGTAAAATATTCACAGGAAGAGACTACAAGATGAGGAAGAGGTCCAGAATGCATAATATGTGTCAGAGGAACAGATGTATACAGAAAATAAAGTTCTGCAGGCCGCAATAAAAATTTACTCCATGACAAGAACTGTGCATATTTCCATGGCTGTCATAGATTTCATGGAACCAGTGAAATCCAGCCAAATCCCATGAAATTTACCTTTTCACCTGAATCCACATGAAATCAGAATTTTTCCATAAGAGCCCCCATAAAATTGTCATATTTCCTTAGAAGACCCCATGAAATTATATAGAATATTGCAGTTTCTTTTAGCCTAGTCTCTCATCGCACATCTTAAAATGAAAACCTCGGCTATTGAATTTTTGCATTTTTTCCTTTCAGAAAAAAAGATTATGCAAAAATATAATAAGAATGAAAATGCTCTTCTATAGGAGAGAAACTAAAAGCCCTTATAAATATATTATAATTAGCACAGAAAGTTTTGATTTATATACAGCAAAGTGTTACTAGTCCAAGACTAATCTCAACTGAACATTCTTTTTCTGACTATGGGAAAACTGACATCATGGAAAATGTCATGAATGAAAATGTATGCAAGTTTCTAACGATGCTCACTACTGCACTTTTTTAGAGAAACAGATAAAGGATGAAGTTACCATTCTGGTACCTGACCAACAGTGAAGAACTGCAAACGAGAAAGTGCCACCACAAACAACAACTTTAGGAGGTAAATACGATGTGGTCAAATTATTCTCTAAACATACTATTTGTTAAAATAAATTCTCAGCTCTAACGAAGAGGTGCAGACAGTGGCACAAGTGTTCATTAACCTCCCAGAGTGACAGTTGAGCTATTTGTTCTGGTTGAAAACAAATCAATAGACCAGCTCAAGCCCTGCCTTACACAAGTTGGTCCGCAGGAATCCCAAATCGCAACCCACCACAGCTCTCATTATTGCAGTTCTTAGTTTCATTCAAGGCTCTCGCGCTTCAGCAAGACTACTGTCCAAGCAAGAACCAGAAACTGAGCTTCTTTCCATAGTCTCCAATTAAGTGTTGATCCAGAAGCAACACAACCATTGATGACAGCAGGATTAAACTCTGGCAGTTGACCTAAACTCGAGAGGTCTCATGGAAGGCAAAAATAAAAAGTTGAGGAGAATTGGTAGTGCTGCTGAGAAACTTCTAAAGGATGCAGCTGCCAGCGCACACAAGGAACAGAAGATGTAGTAGCAGGAAGATAATGGCCTAAAAAGAGCAGATTAAAATGCCCTTAAATAAATTAGAGGTCTTCAAATTGACCAGGCACAATGAATTTCAACTCGGGATTCTTAAATAGCCACTTATGCAATCTCTGAATCACTGGACAGTCACCTCTGAGAATGCAAGAATAGAAGATGAGGTGCCAAAAGGCTGGAAAAGAGCAAACAGAGTATCTAGCTCTACAAAGAGGGGAAAGCAGAACTAAGGAGTTACCAGCCAGTCTATTTGTCTTCAATCCTCAGAAAAACACCAGAACAAGTAATCAAACTATTTATAAGCACCTAGAAGGTAACATGGAAATGAATAGCAGCTAGTATGGATTTCTAGAGAATAAATCCTGTCAAATCAATTTGATTTCCTTTTGCCATAGGGGAACAGGCCTCGTGGCAGAAGCAAAGCAGGAGATGTCACGTTTCTTGACTTCGAGGTCTTCAAAGAAAAAAGTTCTTGGGAAGGCAATTTTAAGACTTTGAATGTGTAAAAGCGTGTCATACACAGGGTTCTTGCATGTAAGAAAGTTCAAGCAATAATGGGTTTAACTTGTAGCAAGATGGATGCGGGTCAGACATTAGAGAAAAATATTTATAATAATTAAGATAGTGAAGTGCTGGGACGGAGCCTGGGAAAGCTATGGAATCTGGACTCTCCATCTCCAGATGTTTTTAAGAACAGCCTAGGAAAAAAAAAATTCTGCCAGGAATGACATAAATATAACCAATCCTGCAGAAGGGGGGCTTCTTGAGGCTCCTTCCAGCCCTATTTTTCTAAATGCCAAGTGTTCTCCAATGTTTTAAGGTCTCAAACCACCAGAGTATATAAACATGTAAGTAATCCCATTGACTTCAAAGCAAGTACACATGGGATTTAAGCATATATTTAAGTAATTTGCCAGATCAGCATAGCTGAAGCAAGTATCTTGCAGAAGTGACTGCATTTGTTTAAACTGCATAGATACATAGAGAGATACATATCAGAATTATATTTAAAATGTGGTTTCATGGATTTCAGTGACTGTCTATAGGAGAATATTACGGATTTGTGCAATAGTCTTCTAAACAATTGCTAATTAGCATGAACCTCATAATACAGCATCTGTATTCACTGAAGTTGAGGGGATGGGGAAGAGATAAAAAACAGGAAAAAAAAGGTCCAAATGGGGAAATAACATGTTAAGAATGGCAATATTTTCTACTCTTACCAGGACTTTTCTCTTGTAAGACAGGTTGCATACAGACAGTTTCAACATGTAGTCTCTATAATGTTGAGGACATTAGATTATAAACACGTACAGAAAAGTGGAAAGCTTCTTCTGTCTCCCACACCTCCTTCCATATGTTATCACCAAATGTTTTGCTGTATGGCAATTTTCAGCAGGTATCATTGGAACCAACATTTATTTAGCACACAATGCAGTAAAATTTGCTACAGATTATTAACCATCCTCCTCCTCTATCTCTACCATTTCTTATTTTGTTGGGGAGGAGGGGAGGGGGGAGGTCTCGCACATCACATCCAAACAACACCAAGTACCATTTCACTATGAAAGATAAATGTGATTTTATGCCACTTCGTTTGACCATCGCACTGGAGTTGAGACTGGCACATAATTTACAGAAGACTGAAGGATACTTTGGTATGCTGGTAGCCTTAAGAATTGGCTGAGCAGGAAAAACGCACAAGAGACCGAGCCCTTCCCTTGCCCTGGCTGCGCAGGAGCTGCTATGATTTATTTTGTCATTGATTTACACAATAAATCCTCCTATAAAGATAAGGTGCACATATTATAAGCACCTAAAATTATATATACCTCCATCTTTCTCAGAGCCGGAAAGAAATTACATCCCCTAGCAACAACATATCCCATCCTAAGCAAACACCTGATTAAAGACAAGGCACTTCTCTGATCTCTGGAGCCCTGTGCAAACCAGCTCTCCTGGATGGGGAGAGAGATGGATTTCGGAGTATGGAACCCTATAAATACACAAGCCAAGGAATACCTCCAACACTGCCTGCCTCAGCAGACTGATTTCTTGAGTACTGTTAGCATCAGGAACACCAACATGCTGCTCCGGATTTGTAAGGATATCACACAGCCAAAAGCCACATCACCTAAGACTGTGAAAGGAAAATGTAAAATCTGGAACTGCATCTGGAAACAGGCAGGCACCAGCGTTACTGAAATACTGCTCTCGTGCATAGAGAAAGCCCAGGAAAAACAGAAAAATCAATGCGCTTCTGAAGTTTTTTTTCAGCACAGGTCAACACAAGTTTCCCAGGAAACCATGAATTTCCACAAGGCTGAAAGAAGCTCAACTGCAAAGAACAACAAACTCATCCAGGAGAGCAAAGGAAAGAGGACGTGAGGAAAAAACCCTGCCTGCGTCCAGCTCTGCCAGGCCCCACGCTCTCCACCTGTTCCTTCTACCTGGTCTACCAGCAGCTTCCACTTGGCTTCTCAGTCCCCAGCAGGGGAAAACAAAAGAGAGAAAAAAAAATAAAAATCTAAAATCAACCTTCAACACTTTTTTGCCAGGTTTATCTTTATCTGAAAATATTGCCTGTGAAACGCACAGCCCCAAGCAGAATGCCTTCTGCCGTTCATGCCCTCCCTTTAAGAGAGCTTGCAAATGCTTGAAGACAATAGCCTGCCTTGTGCTCGTGCCCTCACACAAGAATTTTTTGTTTGCCTCTAGAAATGATTAATTTCAAGGCATTTAAGGGTTTGCTATCCATTTTGGAGCAGTGTACTTTTAACATATTTTATTATTATGACTTATAGTCGAGATGCAGAAACAGAACAGCCCACAGAGCTATCGTTTAAATCCACTGATACTTCACATTTCACACAGCTAATACAATCTTTTGACCTACCAATCCAAATAATGTGTAAAAGCTTGAATGGCAAGAGGCTGTCTGCTCAGGGCTGCTGATACAGAAAGTCCCTGTATAAATCACAATATCACAGAAGTCACAAAAACTGTGAATTTTAGTGTCAGCTGTGAAAATATTCCATCTGGTTTCTGTCTTGTAGAAAAATGTTTAAAATCTGTCTAAGTACAGGAAGTTTATTTTTGCTTCATCAGTGCAGCAGAAGTAAGCAGTGTGAGGCTGGTGAATAGTGCCTCAGAGCCCTGCTATTGCTCCAGGTGCTTGCGAGGTTTCCAAAACAACATTTCAGGTTTCATTCAGACATCCAACTGCACTGCTATTTAATTTCATGCCCTTATTACAGGCTAAGCAAGCATCCACGTGAATTTTGAAAATACAACAAAGGCAATAATTGGCCCTGTACCATCAATTAGCTGACGATGACTTTGACAGCTTTGTTCAGGGTGTGGGTTTTTTTTGGAGAGGGAGGACAGGAGGGAGACAGGGACCAACACATCTACACCAACGTGTATTTGTTTCCCTGACGTGTTAGGTCCCTGCTACCAGCAGGTCACCAGTAAAGCCAGTCAATCCACCTGAACACCTACTTGCAGATTTAGGAGTTCAGGCAGCCAATTTCAGAAGGCTGGGGCCCTGACTCTTTTTATATAGTTCTTGACAGGGACTGATTTTATGCTTTCAACTTTATTTCTCTTTTTCATTTAGGTCATTTATCTATTTAATGGAAACTGTATAGAAAAATTATGATAAAAAATTACACAAGAGATATATTACTTTTTAAATCTCCGTCACTATCATTACCCCATCCCAGCCAATGCGACATTCAGGAAAGAGCCCAATATTCACTTTATTTATGTTCTGTCACCTCCCTGAGATTCCCGACATCTAGAAACTCTACACTTTATCAGTTAGGCCTAGTATAAAAAGAGAGCAAGAAGCCAACACAAGAAGGAAAAAAACTAGCGCTCAAGAGAAATTCAAGGTTTCCAAGGACTAGGCTTTCCAAAAGTGCTTAGAATAGACTCAGAGCTATTTTCAAAGCAGCTGAATGAAAGACCAGTGCACAACAAGACCGGGGTCGTTTGCTCACTTACCCCCTTTCATTTCCCCTCCACAGAGAGCTTCCCTTTCTCTGGCAGCTCCAGCAAAGGCTTTAAGCAGTTGGGCAGGTGAAGGGGGCATTTCACAGCTCATGGGGGCAGCAGCTTGGGTGGAAGAGCTTGATAGCCCTTTCTATGCCAAACACCTGGGATAGGACTGTTTAGAATCAAAACAAACTTTTGAATGGTTTGATAACCATTGAATGACCTAGGTAAGCCTCGCCAGTCCTGGGTCCCTGTATCACAGCAAGACCTTTAAAACAAAGTATAACCTCCCTCCTCTTCAATCTGAAAGCCCTTCCACAGGAAACCTACGTCACACATTTTAATCCACGGGTAGAGGCGCCGCTACTGCAGCTTGTTACAACAGGTAATTCTAATCCTCCTTTATCTGGCTGGCTTTTTCCACACCTCCACCCACTCTAGTTGGTGCTCTGTTCTCCAGGGGACTGTTTTTGCAGAGGGCGAAGAGTGGATGGATTAGGCAGGAGGCACCTCCCATGCTTGCTTTTCTATCCCAGGTGGCTCCCAGGTTTTTCTCCTTTCCCTACCGCACTTTGCGTGCAGGAGGAACAAGGGTAGAGAGACCTTTAAAAGATAGCAGGGAACTGCCATGGTGATTTCAAGATGGAGCATGCAATTGCTATTTTTGATTGTGTTAACCCAGGCGTAATTATGTAATTATCCACAAAAATTTAGTCAGAGTTTTGCATATCTAAATCATTAACTTTAACAATTGACAGGCTGCTTTGATTAGTATTTTCACAGACTAGCATAGCATACATTTGTCAGCTTTCCTATGATTAGTTGTAATTTGGAATTTGTTTATGCAAAATGTTTTTATTGCTTGTTTGGGGGGGGAGGGAGAAAAAGGAGAGAAGAGAAGACATGTTTATCCTGTCAGGAGATCCTACAGAACTTACTAGGGTTGCTGCAACTGTATTTTTGCTGTGCTTTCATGTCATTAATTTGGTAAACTGATACAGCAAACATTGGCTTGTATTTGTTAACAGGAACAAGAAGTGTGGGTGAGCACCTTTTGGCATGCAATGTCTTTGATTTTTCGATAAAAATTTAAGTAAATGAATTCAGAAGCACCTAGCACTTTATGCAACACCATATTTTAAGTCTATTGCTTTCCAAAAACAATACTGATACACCATGCAATAAGAATAACCACTTTAAAACGCTGCTTGTGTCAAATACTATAACACCAGCTCAGCCTTTTCATTCAACATCGTAATCGATATCACCATTTCAGATGCAGCTTATTAAGCCAAGCAATGACAAATTATTCCATCCCCCACCTACCACTGGATCAGTTTTTGTGTTAAGCTCTCTGAAAGAGAAATCTGAAAGCCCACATTTCATCTTGCACAAAGCAAACCCTAATGTAGCAGAATTGTGTTGACATGAGGTACCACGATGACTCTGCAGTACTGTGGTGTGGAGTCTGCTGATTCCCAAGTTTCCCCATTCCTGATGGAGATGACGTGCCTGAAAGGTTTTCACTTTCTTACTCTGCTTCCCAACTAAAAGCTACGTGTGACAAGATGTATCTTAAAACAATGCATACACTAGCTCCTGACATTTTTACTGGATTAGTGCCACCATTTTTCAGTGGCTGGTGGGTACAACTGTTTCTCTGGTTGGTGGGGCATTCGGGTAAGATCACAGTGCTTGCCTTGCACCACCACTATGACTTCCACATCTTGAAGCACTACTAGTCTTTCCATCATCCTCTTTTGTACAAATAATTAAAAAAAAAATGGGTAAACTCACTGCTTTTCGTGACATGCTCCAATCCCTCAGTCTCCACCTGACTAGTTCATCAACATACACATGACTTCTGAGAGGAGCACGGGAAGCATGGTTTAACTTCATAGCCAATGACAGATTCTGATTCACGACTTCACCTGCCTCATGGTAACCACAGTTTGGTAATTGCAGTTTAAAACTTGCCCACTTTCTATATGATGCCTGGGGACCACTGTGATGGGCACAGCATAAATCCAAGCTTTGTGGATCCTACATATGTCTAATAACCTCACCGAGTTAGGCTTCAGTTTTCTTCATCAGAAGGGGAGGTCTGCCTCAGAGACTCATTAACAATTAACGTGAAAGACATGTTAGATCAATAAATCTTTTTTCTTTAATCCTAAATCACTTCATATCTTTATATATAAATAAATACTATATTCTCATTAGTAGATTACCTGAGCCCCATCATTCACCACTCTCTGCTCAGGTACCTGATTTTAAAATCTCGCTTCCTAGGTATAGCTGACTGCTGGCATATTCACTGCATCAGCTCTCAAAAGGCTGGCTTGCTGCTTGGAATTCATGGGGAGCAGCCCCGTCTGTCTTTGCAGGAATTCTGGCTGCACGACTGAGTACATGAAAATCAGGGCAGCCAGAAGAAAAGAATGATCTGTTACCTGAGTTTCTTTCGCCATTTGAAATCCACTGAAAGAGAGGCACCTTTGTAGCACAAGCTGTTGGCAACTTCTCTCTCCAGAGCATATCATCAGTCCCAAGCTTGCAGTCTTTTATTCTTTTAATTTTAATTGGTAGCTCCTGCCTAGAAACCAGTTGGGAATTGAATTGCCTGTGTGTTGCCCATGCTCCAGAGCAATTGCCTGTATATTCCGCGTGCCTCCAAGCGGTTGCCAGCCTGCTCCTCGTGCTTCCTAGTAAATGCCAGTAATCTGTGCGCTGGTGTGTAAGACTTACAGTACTTGATTACGTCAGGAAAGAGAACAGCACAAAATGCAGTGTATCCTGCTATTTTTACCTTACCTTAGTATATGCACCATGTCCCAGCCTTCGGCCTCGATGCTGTGATAGCAGCTCAGCTGGGGGTGAGGGAGAGGAGGCATCTTTAGAGGCCCTGGATTTATGGATGGCCCCAAGGAATGTCCTGGAATTCTTGTACCACCCATCTCTACACCTCACCTGCCCATCCTGCTAACACTGACATTCAGACAGCTTTCCACAGCTATCATCCTTACAACAGGATTAACATCTCACAGAGGGTTTGCTGCTGCAGGTTCACTGTTTCCCCATGAAGCTGAACAGACCTCAGGTTCTGCCTGGAGGAGAGCAGTACAGCGCTGCTACTCTATCATCTCTTCTCCTGGAACCAGGTAAAGGCAGAAGTAGACTAGACTGGGTGGCAGGGATGTACAGAAGCCATTAATTAAATAGATCATCTGTCCCTTTTAGAGTCACTTGTTCACGGACTTCAAGTCCAGTTGTTTCTTCCACATTGTGGGATGAGTTAGCGCAAGACGGAAACATGTACAGGAAGGAAGGATAGGAAATATGACTTTTCTCTCCCTACCAGCACAACTTCCAAGCAAACGAAAGAAAGACAGCAGTGACTCACTTCCTCCAAGATTAGACCAAGAGCGAAGAAAATGTTACTCTCCAAATCACCAATCTGTGCAGAGCTCCTGTCAAAGTAAAGCTGCCGTTACACATTACTCTGGACTAAGCCTACAGCCCAGAGAAGCCATGCAGAATCAAAAGGATATTTCTGATTTTTTTAATCAGGAGTTTCAGTTTTTCACAGAAACTGAAGTAAAACTGCGTAAGTACCTGTTCAGAGACTGACCACCAGACAGGATTCTCTATGTTAAGCACTTTTCCATCCCAAATCAGAGAAGTTGCCCAGAGCTCTTTAGTCTTTTATCTGGGTCATGGGGATACTTTTGTCTTCTTCCAACTCCTTTGTGTCCTTCTCTACGTGCTACATTTTTATGTGACCACTCCAATAGCTTATCCTTTCAGTGGACTAGGGAAGGATGTCATCTATCTGGACATCCTTCCCTCTAAATTGGAGAGATATGGATTTGATGGGTATCAAACCCATATCTCTGAACGCTGTGGTTGTATCCTAGGCTGCATCAAAAGAAGTGTGGCCAGCAGGTGCAGGGAGGTGATTC
This sequence comes from Tringa tobata, assembly GCA_033628505.1. Taxonomy (NCBI): domain Eukaryota; kingdom Metazoa; phylum Chordata; class Aves; order Charadriiformes; family Scolopacidae; genus Tringa; species Tringa tobata. The sequence continues at coordinate 27,357,509 of JAHREE010000245.1, forward strand.
TGCCCCTCTACTCCGTGCTGGTGAGACCCCACCTGCACTACTGTGTCCAGCTCTGGAATCCTCAGCACAGAAAGGACATGGACCTGCTGGAAGGCATCCAGAAGAGAGCCATAAAAATTATCAGAGCTGGAGCAAGTCTCCTATCAAGACAGACTGAAAGAGTTGAGGTTGTTCAGCCTGGAGAAGAGAAGGCTCCAGGGAGACCTTATTGCAGCTTTTCAATACTTAAAGGGGGCCTATAAGAAAGATGAGGACAAACTTTTTAGCAAGGCCTTTAATGATAGAACAAGAGCTAATGGTTTTAAACTAAAAAAGGGCAGAATCAGACTAGATATAAGGAATACATTTTTTGTGATGAGGGTGGTGAAACACTGGCACAGATTGCCCACGGATGGAGTAGATGCCCCATCCCTGGAAACATTCAAGATCAGGTTGGATGGGGCTCTGAGCAACCTAATCTGGTTGAAGACGTCCTTGCTCATTGCAGAGGGGTTGGAAAAGATAACCTTTACAGGCCACTTCCAACCCAAACCATTCTGACTCACTTTACTCACCTCCAATTCAGTGGCCTCCTGACCTGTCCCAGGTTCCCATGCCATTAGTGTTCCCGTTTCAGTGTCCCCCATTGAAAGTAACTATTCTTTCAGCTGGTCATGAGCCCCACATTGCCTGGTCTCATTGAGTTTAGGAGCTGCCTGTTTCAAACCCTCTTCCACCCTTCTAATGCCTGGAGCTTCCCTGCTTTAGTATACTCAGAAGGCCACAGGAGGAACAGTTCTCTGCAAGAGTCCTTCTCCCTCAAGAGCTAAGCCCATGAAATCATTGTTTGTATTTTTCTTTATCAAGCAGCTCCAGTGGGCTATCTATATTTAAACAAAGGTATTGTCATAAAGAGATATCCTGGTCAGACAGTAAATCTCAACTCTTAACATAACCTGAACCTTATGGAGACATTCATTAGCTGTTATTTCCAGTTCAAGTCCAAATGCTCTCTCTTGAAACAGTCTCGCCCCAGTGGGCTTGGTTTAGGTTCAATAGTGTATAAAGATGGTAATTCTTCACTGTATTGAATAACACAGTAGTCCCCTGAATAGGCTGACATAGGTTGCGTGAATTACAGCTACTTCACCTCCCAGACTCCTTCCTTTTACAGAGTGGGGAGCTATCTCACCCTGCTTTGCAGAGCTTGCTACCTCCCTGCATTTGTCATGATGAGGCTCCTTTCATTTCCTGACGCTTCATCCCCCTTTGCTCACAGAAGAGGAGCATCTGGCATTTCTCTAGGTATGCTGCTGTAATGTTCCTGCTTCTCCTCCCCGTGACATGAGTACAAGGCTTGCTGAGAAGAAGGGATGGTACAAAAACAGACTTACTCTCCTTCACCCATCTGCTTACCCAAGTAAAGACTAACTGGCTGTCCTGTAAGGCTTAATTTTAGCATAACTGGGACAACCCCTGTAATAAATTACAAGCTTTCTCTTCATTTTTGGGTGGTGTATTGCATATTTAAAAAAAAAAAAATCAACTTTAGTATCCCTTTTTAGCCATCCTTTTTAAAGGAAAATATTTATCAACTTCTTACCCCTATTTCCTCCTGCCCAACCTCCTCATTCCTGTTCAGTTACATTCCAGGAGAGCTAAAAAAATATTAATACTGGGCTTTGAACCCTTCCGCCTAAGAACCACAGCTGAAACTCTCCCGGTTTCTAACGCACTGACAGAACTATCTCGTCCAGGCACTTAAAAGGAATTGTGTTTTCTCTTCCATAAAATTTGGAAAAGCAGGGATATGTCTTTTCTCACCTGTGTCTTTCTTCACAGCAGAGCTGTCAAGACACCTCAATCTGATCATCTTCACTGCACTAGCAGGGCAGGGGTTTCTAGGGTGGCTGCAGTAACACTGTCTAAAAACCACGTCAAAAGGGACCATTTAAACCCATGTAAATCATGTTCACTGACGTATAACCGCATCCGTCACTCCTAAATGATATGCCAATCCAAAAAAGTGGGGCACCATCATGCTCGAAACGAATACTAACTTACCCTCTTGGCATCTTCAGGGAGTTACACGCCTCACAGTTTAACGCAGGTCACAGAACGTGACTCTTCTGTATTAAGCAGAACCCACCACAGGACCGCAGCGGCAGTGTTTGTAATGTTGTTCAAATGTTCCTCACTTGACAGTGCCCTTCATTTATAGTTAACGATAATGTGACAGCCTATTCTCCTGGCGTACCATCTCACCACACGCAAAATTCTGCGTGTGCCTCAGACTGGAATCCTATTTTTATCGGAATAGACATGTGCACTGAGGCTTTAACCAACAGCTGAGACGGGGTTTTAGCGTGAGATTTTCAAACCTGTCTCAGGTATTTAGAAGCACAAATTGCAGTGGAAGACTAATTGAACTGTGCTTCTAAATCCCCCAGGTGCTACTGAAAATCTCTTCCTTAATAACTTGGAATCTCCTAAAGAATAAACCTCATCGAACTTAGATGGGTATGCAGATCCTAGGGTTAAGATTTTGAAAAACGCTCTGTACTGGCTTAACTCCCATTGACTTCAGTAGGAACAGAATTAAGTTGACATTGAGCCTTTTTGAAAATTCCCCTCCAGGTGTGTTTTCTCCATCTGAATTTGAATAATCTGTTAACTGCTGAGATTGCTTTTTGATTTATCAGTATGAAGAATTTTACAGGAGTTTTTCCCCTTAATTTTTGATGAAAAGAGACTCAAAAAAACTGTAGCGTATTTTCACAGAAAAAGAAAATTCTATCTGCTAAATCTACAGAAGGAACTATGTTTATTTTCTGTACGTGTTTACTATTATTATATGTACTTAACAACAACACAGGAACTGAAACCACAGACATTACTGAGGGAGGTGCTGTGCACAGTCTGTTAAAATATTTGTACGATACAGAGGCAAGCTGTCTAACTTAATACTAATAGTCAGACTCTAGAGTAACCCAAGAATCATAATGAATATCCCCAGTAGGTGTAATTATACAGCAGCATTTCAGTTACTACTTCACCTCCTTGCAGACATTTTCAGGAGAGAGGGATTTTCCTTCAACTCCCCTGAACGTTTTAGTTTACCTTTCAAATTAGTCCTACTTCTAAGAATGAGGAAAGATATTTTTTTAACGTTGGTGTGTCCCTCACTACGGTTTTGTAGGCTGCGCTCTACTCCATGAGATGTACAAACCACAAACTTTTAGGGGTACAAACTGCATTCACTTTCAATTCGAAAAACACATCGGGGCCCAAACTTTGCTTCTGGGATGTAGGTTTTAATAATAGGACTAGAAGGGAATAGACAGCAAGGAGCCCTCTATTTTGCAACAGCATCACTGAGGACAGACTTTCCATGCCCTAGATCCGTTGTGAGAAAAAAACCAGCTGCGCTAATACCACCCGCAAACAGCACGATAACCACTTCTTTGTTCCCACCAAAGATACAACAGCAGAATCCTGTAAAAGAAGTCATCTGATATGTCAGCTCATTAAATTAGTCAGAATGGGTGAATGGGGAAGAGGAATATACCATTGTAAATGTATGTTAATTAACAAATGCTATAAGAGAGGCATTTAAATGTATGAAAATGAATATTAATGAGATGAAAACACCTAATTATTGTGCATCTAATGGTATTATCCAGAGCATTCAACAGAAAATGCCTAATTGTCATGCATCTAAGGCAACCGCACAAACCTTCAGACACAAAGATTCAGTGTACATATAGATCATATTATGACTTTAATTGCAGACATTGCAAAATATCTGCACTGAAACTTGAATTTGGAAGGATTTTTTAAGTTTCATTTGATTTATCAAAAAACGTTAGATTTCACCAATTCCTTGCATCGTTGTTGTTGCACTTCAAAACTGCACGTTTCTTCTTAGCGCTTCTGAAACGTTACAGTGAAGTGCTTCCACGTTTCTGCACCCGTGTCTCCATTTTGCAAGGATATCATCAGGAACAATGGGCTGCCAACAGGCCTGGACTGAAGTTCTGAGGAATTTTTCATGAAATTGCATGAAGCAAAACTCAGTCTGCATGAAATTCCTTCCTACGCAGAGGGCTACTGAAGGAGAATCCTGAGTTAAAAATAGTACAGATTCCTGGAATTAAAGACTGCCTCATAATACATATGCATTAGGAAGCTGAAATAAAATTATACAGGCCACTTGAATTCTATTATTTCCTAATTACTCAGTGGTTGGCTTTACAACCTTAATGTTCTTTTAATGTAAGTTTTTCAAGATTTTTTTTTTTTTAAATGTAATTGCAGATAGAGAGCCAATCTCTTGACCCCAGCTAGAAGGACACAGGGAGTTTTGCTTTATAGAGAAATTCCAAAGTGGCCCAGCTCTGCACATATTCCCTGTCTGAGGCTCTAGGGCTATCCCAGGGGCTTGTCCAGAGAAAGATGTATTTTAATGACTATTCTCTGCATGGTATTTGCAGTCCCAACAAGACTAATATTATTCACACATACAAACAATGAAGTCTTAATCCTACCATCAAAGCCATTAATGAAAACAGAGCACATTAACTTAGTATTGGAGCCAGAATTGATTCCTGAAAAACAGCTCTCTCCTCTCTCAAAACTGAGTTATTAATATATATATAAGTACCAATGTGACAAGCACTTTAGATATACCTTGACATAAGTATTTACTGTCACTCAAAATGACTTACAATCCATCATATTTCATAAAAATTATATCTTATCCATGCTTCTAATTTTCTTATGAGACTGTTGTATGGAACTGTAAGAAAAATGTTCATGAAATGAAGAATCATTATTCTGGTGGATTTACCTTATCCACTAAGCTTTTTATCCTATCAGAGAAAGAAATTAAGTTAGTTTGTATAATTTACTTTTAATAAATCCATGCTGCCACCTATTTACCACCCGTATTGCTGTAGTTACTTCTGAACTGATTGCTTTACCAGCAACTCCAACAATGTGTTTGGTACTGAATTCAAGTGAAATGCACCGGTTTGAAATCACCGGATTTTCTCCTCTTCCCATTTGCAGGAAACTGCTGTTCACCTCAACAAACTTAACAATTCGAGTAACAGCAGCAGTGTATTTTACATTACTGCACGTGTAAAGGTTCTCAGAGGGATTTCCCAACCCCATATGTACAAACCATCAAAGCCCTTCTGCTACCACAATTAGCAGAGGGCAGAACCAATCTGTCAGCAGTATTTTGCACTGCCTGGGATACAGTTGGAATTTCTAACAGAAAAAAAGAATTTCCCAGCAGTTACGTATCCTTGAGTTAACAACCTTTGAATTAAGATTACTACAGGGAGGACAGCCATGTTGTAGTGTCGTGGTTAAGCTATACAGGGGAATCATGTTAGCATCTGGTGTGTGGTATTAACCCTAGTTTTTCCCTATACTCTCCAACCCTGCAGACTACTTCAGTAAAAGGCAGCAGCGTGCTGCAGTTAAGCCAGCTCAAGTTTAAAAAAAAGAAAAAGAGAAGAATAGTGTATTTGCTTGCAAATAGCTGCACTTGTCATTATTTTTTCTCATGTCTGTTCAAATCCGTAGCAATAAATTGTATCAATACAGGTTGTGGAGGAGTCTCTTGGTGCATTTCTTACATGTGACTTTTTTCAAGCAACTAGAGTAACCCTACAGTGAGGGCAAGTCCTTTAAAAAAAAAAAAAACACACACACAAACACAGGCAAATCCTTGTGTTGACTGGACTGTAAAATCTGTATGTTGCATGGGACAGAGACATTGCCCTCAAAAGGATAAGCAACTACACCAACTCTGCCAACATTAAAATTTTGGGTCCAGGGAAACTATCTATTTCAGATACAGGAGACAGTCCTGCGTGGTGGTTAGCACCTCAACCTGAATGGAAGCCAGTCATAAGCTGTGGTAGCCTAGATTTTACAGGAGATGCTTGGTCCCTCATTCTCCAAAAGAAAGCAAAGAACCATAAAAACACATCCTTTATAGAAAAACAGCATGTAAATTCAGTCTGGCAAAAATAGAAATATATTTGTAAATGCCCAATTCACATACACAAAAAAAAAATATTTAATCCCTTTTCAGAAGGTTTACATAGTCAATATTAAACTACTGTGGTGAAGATATTGATAGCCAGTAATGCAAACGAGATTGCAGTTAATTGTTAACATCTCCTGGGCTACGCTTCCTACGTCCCTGCACAGATGATGAATAAAATTATTTACCTATTCAAGTAATGAGAGTTATGCATTTTGATATCCACACACACTGTAACTCAGACCTCCTCTGAGACCCCTACCTGTAATTAGGAACAGATGTAGGATCTTGCTCCTGAATTGATAAAAACAAATTTCAGCCCTCCTATGATATATGGTTTAGTGGCACAGCTAATGGGAAGAATACCTCTGCAGAAGGTATTCTGCCCTCCAGGCACTGGACCTAATCAGCTCCCCCCTACACAAGAACCCTACTACTCTAGATGTTTCTCAGAGTTTTTCCATCGCCGATTTTGGGACACTTAATTCATAGGTGACAAGGAATGTGCCCAGCAACAAGGTGACAAGCAGCATTTATATGGCTTCACCTCTGGTGAAGAAAACCACAGATATGTACCATTCAAACCCATGGTAATTCTGTAACACGTACAGACTTCTCCACGGTGGAGTCATTTAAATTTAAGCATAGACAACATTATGAGCTTTCAGCAACAATCCTCACAGCCCAACACATGCAGCTGGGGAACACTCTTCGAATTATTTCATGGGGAAAACTCAAGATGACATTCAATATAACATATTTATTTTATTCTCTAAATGTCACAGTACTGCAGGAAAACATGCCTACTGCAAGCGTTTCATGAACTGAAAAGAAGCCACATCTCTTGCTTTTTATCAGCTGGCTGAAATAACCCAAGGGGACCAGATACCTGCCCATTTTCTTGCTCTCGCACCTAAGTACCAATACCAAAGCCCAACAGAGAGAAGTGAATGCTCCAAAGGGAATTTGACATCTAAAGATGCTGCAGGCTGACCCTGCCCCGGTCAGACGCATCACCTGGATGCGCTAGGCCCATGGGACACTGTGACAACAACAAGACGACACTGAGGATCTGTGGCAGGCCCAAGCCTGAAACCTAGGGCAGGCACAAGGCCTGAAGAGGTCCGAAGCAGCTGCTGTGATCATTTTCACGGAGCGAGACAAGGAAAGATGCCTTCGCGTCCATTCCTTGACCACTAAATACCACTCCCTTGATTTACCCTGATCCAGCAGAGCTTGTAATTCCCACTGGCTCCTACCATAGGTGACTGAAATTACACCTTGTGAAAAGCTGGAAGAGCCACGACCCCTCAGGCCTTTAGAAGAGAGAAGGAGAAATTTGTACTTACTGAGGTCCTCTCAGTACAAGAAAGTTTCACTGGTTTCATTTAAATCTGACTGAAACAATTCAAGCTAAACTGATGCGAATGCCTTCATACATCTTTCTTTAAAGATGTTAAACGGGGGTTTACTTCATTTCAAACTTAATCCAAATCTAAAAGAAGCGCCCAGATGAAATAAGACTGCCCACGTCACATTTTGCATTGGTTTAACTAAGCAGGTTTACCAGCAATCTTAGTGCAACTCCCTCATGTATACAAGGTCTGAAAACACATTCAACTCTCCAGCATTACCCTCCTTCATGCCAGGAGAACTTGCAGCTGGACCGGGCTCAGGGGAACCGCGATGCCTAGAAATAAAAGGATTGTGGGGGGAATCATAGCTGCTGTGCTCATAGGCCCTCCATGGACATTGCCTAAATTAGGGTAATTAATATAGGGGAATGTGTCTGTGCTCCTCAGTAGTTTATAAATGTTACAAAAAGAGGAATGTTTTATATGTCCCTTGACGGGTTTTAAATGTTAATAAATGATGTGCAAGGAAGTATTTTACATCTCTCCATTTAACAGTGAGCTGACAGCTGCAATTACAGGCCAGTCTCTGGCACCAGCAATCCTTCCAGGAACCCGAGGAGTAAATGGAGTAACTTTCTTCCAGAATAATGAAGTGCATTGTGATGCTGGCTCAGCATTTCAACATCCGGACACAGACCCAAGGTGAGACATTTTTGACACCCCAGGATCCCCCTTTCACTGCAATATGCATTTGCCAGTCACTGGTACTTACCTTCTCACCAGAGACACACTGCTACTCTTCCTGTGGCAGCAACAGCTCTTCGCTTACAGGTACAGGAGAGTGAATGGAGCAACCAGCCAGACGACTACTTACTATTTTGCTCATCTGCTGTTGATTAGAAAAAGAATGAGACTATACCTGGCACATCCAGGGCAGTAGAGGTAAACAGGAGTATCATATATGTCACTGCATGCTCTTTCACTCTGCTTTTGACCAAAAATCTATTACCACTGAATTGCTGCAGCATCCTTTCTGGTATCAGGTTTCTGTGCCTGCACACCTATCTTCACCAGCATGGACAGGCTAGGAGGAGCATGCCTATCCTTTCAAAAAGTAGCAAAGTGACTTGCTCAATAACGTGTGCCCCAGCAGAAAGACCCATTAATTTTCAGTAAGTCCTAGCTATTACTTTTTCCTTCTGCTCTGCCCAACCCTCAGCAGTAGAACAGAGCCTCTCTGAGGTTTAAGGAAGCTTAGAGCAGTACTTTAGCTAGGTTGTGTTTCAGGTTGCAACTTTTGTGGCAAAGTAACAGCAGAGGGAGAAGAATCCTCGATTTGTGCCAAGGGCCTAAATCCACTCACAACACCGTATTCCTGCACGCCTGCATATTTTCACCCTCTCCTTTCTCTTACCTGAAAATAACATTTGGTCTTGATCCTTAGATTGCCCTCATTCACTGTTCTTAGTGTGCACGTTCATTAGTCCTATTAACCTTTGAGGTACTGCCTAAAGGCAGCACACAGCTGTTTTGAGGCACTTTAGTCCACACTTTACATGTTGCTTCACTCCATAGTGATTGCACCCCACTAATGACAAATGGCAACTCACACACTGAATGTGAACAAGGACTGCGAGTAACACCGTACATTTTCACTACATCATCCCAAAGGCAGGGGAATGAGTTTTACAAATCTATTTAAATCCTATAAGGTAGTATTTTTGCCACTGACAACCTCTTGCTTCCTTTTACTCTAGAAGCCTATAGCTTAATATATATGATTTATTAGAAAAACTACATATTTTATTATTGCCCCCCCATTTCCCACCCCATTTTTTTTTTATTACATGAAGGGCTGTAAGTAACTGATTTCTCTCTTCCTCCACTTTCTGGTGTTAGACAACACTGAAATGGCACGTTTAGCTATTATAATTGGAGTTTTCTTTCGATTAGTCGTTCCACAACTGCACTTCAGCAAAGCTTAGAAGAAATCTCAGGTGGCAAGAGCAGAGTTTGGTTTCATATTTGGGACAGAATTAGGTTAACATTTTCACAGCATTCGTGCTGCATTCAATTACAGCCAAACACCATTTGACCTCTTTCACATATATTTTTTTCTGTTTCACACAAAGATTTCTCAACTGTGTCTTAGGAATGGGTCTTGTTTACTGCTGTTAAAGTCCAGGCCTTTTGTACAGAACTTTTGGGACTAAGTTATAGCTTTTCTTCAACTCCTGTCTGCGTTTGGTTATGCATTTCTTCTGGTTTGTATTAACTCATATATAAATGGTTGTGACCATCCTTTCATTCTTCAGAACTTTACTGTTATTGATTACGGCTGCGTTTCCAGAGCTTTTGAACAGGGACCACATGTTAATACACAGTTTGTCTTAGGCATCACGTTAATCTCATTCTTGATGGCATATGTCAAACACATTCATATTAAGTCAAATAACACTGGTGTGGCTACTACAGCCATTATTTACAACGAAGCATGACAGTACGTTATTATATTTGTCTGTGTCACTATTATAATTGCCTGTTAATTAAATTTAGCTAATAAAATGGGGGTAGGAGCAGCGCTACCATACAGCTAGTCACATTTCCATAGAACAATGGCAACAGGTACTGAAACTTGGCTGGAGAACTGACAGCTGCAAGCCTGTGGTTAAGGACTTCCGATGGGACACACCACAGCTCAGGCAGAGCCAGGTACTGGAAGCTGCAGCACTAAGAGGGATGCCTGCCTGATCCTCATGCCCTCCAAAGCCAAATCCCCCAGGTGCTGTGGAGGTTAGTGCCTTGCAGGACCCCCTCACTCAGCCAACCCTCTGAGAAGCAGCACTTACAGCCCCTGCTACTTTCATACCTCTAATTCAAGGCAGGGGAAAACAATATTGTACACGCCTCCTTGAAAGATTGCCAATCCCTGCGGCTAGGAGATGAGGTAATATGATAAGGAAGGCCAACAGCAGTTCAACAGAGAGAGCTAGATCTTCTTAGCCCTCGTTATTGTGCAGACCCATCTAACCAGCCGCCGTTCTACTGTCAGCTATGGCCAATATTCAAGACCAACAAATAGAGATTACACATCCTTTCCCAGTTGCAATCTATTTTTTATCTTGCAGCACCTCAGTGACATTCACAGGATACGCCCTAAAAGCGTCTCACTCCTGCACAATCAAATTAAAGTCGTTCAGCAATAGCTTGTTTGCTGAAACGTATAAACATTGTACCTGTCTTGTATCTAACAGAGTGGTATTTTTCCACAGGGAAAAGTTATTTGCCACAGATTTGACTGATTTTGCAATTTCTCTGTTTATCAATATCCCACAATTCTTTCATATTTACAAAATACAGTAATAATACTTACCACCTCATGGGCTGCTGAGGCATAATTCATCAGTCCTTATGAGACGCTCAGAGATCCTCCAAAGAATGCAATCTAGAAATAAAATTATCATTAGTACATTTGGGGGATTTACTATATTCATCTCCATTCTCCATCACACAGACGACTGGTTTTGGGGTTTGGAGTTTGCTCTTGTGTGTACATATGATAGCAAAAACTCACAACATTTTGGTACACCTCAGCAGTACCAGAAATCACATTACTCTTACCAGCATTTCTGCTTTTATATTCTTTTCTCCAAAACAATATTTAAGAATTTCATTTAAAAATAGAAGCCTCACTAGGCAAAGTAAGTTCGTGGACTTGTGAAATCCACAAAAAATATATGATCCCATGATATGAAAGACATAACAAGTGCATTCACACATTCACAAAGCAGTATCAGGCAGTAGTACACACCCGCTGAAGGTGATCTAAACTGCTGTCTGGACACAACTATTTCTTTCCATTGGTTACCAAAAGAACCCACAGCAACTAAGATCACTACACATGTCATTTAGATGCCTAACATTAGGAGGTACGTATAGTCCCCAAATGCAACAGAAAATACAGACTCAAACCTACTTCAGACTAGACAAAGTGCCTTCAGACAAGCTGAATGCCTTCATGGAAATGAATTCCCAAATTTTGCTCCCCCTTGAAGGTGAGCACATTTCAATTCAGGAGCGCTGAGCTGAATTTCCACATTTTCCATGAGGCTCCAGTATGGCCCCAAGCAAACACCAAATACGGGACTTTCTGGCATCCAAACCGCAGGTAGGAAGCCTGCATCCCCTGCAAGCCACTCCTATATGCAGCTTTGAAAAACTCTTTTTAATCCTGTGTCTCTGTAAAATGTTTTTGTTTTTTTTCTCCTTTCTCTGTTTGCTCTCTGCTTAGTCTGGGAATTCTTGTGGATTGTGTCTGTCTCTCCTATTGGTTTTAAACGGGGTGCTAAATATGCTTAATACAGTGGACCACTGATCTTCTTAGCCCCCCTAGGCACTAAGGGAAAACAAACACATCGATGACACCTCAACTGTGGCAACTGTCTATCTACATGCTGCTCACACAGACAGAGAAAAGCAGTCTACTTTCATCCCCCAAATACACAATTCCAAGTGCAGGTCTTTGTTGAACCGGCTTGCAAGCTTAAAAAAAACATGCCCTTCTGGGCCTCCACGTTACTTGTCCCTCAGTAATTTCAATACAAATGTTCACTACAAGGAAATCAGGAGTTGAAGGGGGAAGGGGGGTTAATTAAGCCCTCCTGCTCCACAATTTTTGCCAGAAACTTGACTCAAAACAGGGGGTTAGTCCAAGAATTGTGTTCTATTTTTTAGAGCGTGCTTTAAGCGTTTCTAGACCTCACCTAGATTAGAAGTGGATGAGCCAAAGCAAACACACATGTGCGCACGCACACACAGAGTGCTAGGTGCCTTTTTCTGCAAGGGAGAAGCACAGAGAGTTTGCTTTCCCAGTCTTTCTGCATCTGTAAGCAGGAAGGCTTGAAAACCTTGCAAAGAAAGTCTGCTCCCATGAGAATTCCTGCCTCGCTCTCTGCAGATTCAAGAAGCAATCTCTGGCTACTGTGCATGGGAATCCCAGTATTTTGGCACAGTTTTAACATCAGCATCGTTAGAAACATTGATTTATTTTAATTGTCACCTTGTACCCTACACTGCCAAATGCAGTCAGAATGTCAATTCTTTATCAATGTGAGCTGTTGACATGGAAACAGATCTGCTGAAATGGAAGCAATAAGAAAAAATGTGTTACTCCTCCAAGTTATACTTAGAAGTGGTAAATCTGTGTGTGCTACAACAGATTTAAATACTCAATAAACTACACAGAAGAAATAAACAACTATTTGGGCTGACAGTCATTTCAGTTGTTTACATCATAGACTGCATTTAGAAAATCTCCAGCGTTACTATGGTAACCGCTTTTGCTTAAACGTAGTTGTGGACGCACTTTAGGTATGATCTAAATTAACCGAAGATGGAGGAACAAAACTGGGGAGCAACAGCTGACGGAGCCACCGGCTGCTCCCTATCAGCCCTTCCTACCTGCTGCATGCACTGCTGGGGGTGTGCTATGAAGCACAGCCACCTTGGCTTGTCCCCGTCTAGGCTCTCAGAGAGGACCTCAAGCAGCCGACAGACTAGTTTTTAAAGGTAACAGAGAGGCACAGAGCTGCTTGTCGCTCTCACACACCCCAGAGCTGCTCCTTCTCTCCCTCTGGTCAGCAGAAAGGTGGTGGGAAGAGGAGGCCGGCGAGAAGAGAGGAGCCTGCAAGAGGAGTCGGAGTCCTGTTCTGCTCCTCTGGCAGAGGTTGTGGCTTTCCTCTTCGGGATGTCTCCCAGGGAAGAGAGCAGAGCTGCAGAAAGGCGAGTCTGTAGCACAAGGCTTCTGCCAAAATCTGTGACTTGGAACGGACACTCTCTCACGATTAACTTCACACAGCTAAGAAACGCTCCTAAAAGATGCAGTGCAGACCTTTGACCGGCACTACATTTCCACTAGAAAGATTAAATCTCTGTGATGCTAAAGCTAGTTTCATAGTCATAGGGAACAAGGCCAGAGGGGCCACTGTGATCTGCTGTTCTTAATAGGGATTAAAGGAACCTACGGTCTCCTGCACACCTGCCTCCAACCTGAAAGCGAACGACAGCGAGATGGAGATCACTGAGCAGAAAATGGAGGGAGAGGTTCCTCTGCCCTCTTGCCAGGTGCCGGGGCAAGGGGCTACAGAAGGAACAGAGGCATTTAAAACAAATTCTTTAAACAGGATCATGGAGGCATTTGGAGCCAGAGACTGTTCAAAGCTCACGGACCCCAGCAATACTACGAGGCAGTCCAGTTCTGAGATTGTGAGGGCAACCAGCACCGCCCCCTCCCACTTTGGCTGTGCTAAGACACCAAGGCACGCGGATTTTTTTCTTTTCTTTCCCTTTCCACTTTTCCCATTTCTGCACGATTACATTAGATAATGATACATACTTCCCAAAAGCTTGTGCATCAATTAACAGGGGAAGGAAGGACATACATCATTAATCACGCGCTGGCCTGTGAAACAGACATGGGATATGGCGTGACATTCTAAAAATAGCAGGATGGCCTGCCTTGTTTAGGTCAAGTTTTATTTGAATTCCCATAATAAAGCATCTGATATTAAACAACGAAGCGGAAGACGTACCACTGTTTAGCCTCAATGGGTGTTCCAGACAGATCCACTATAACTTAATCCACACAGCAAAATGCAAAGCCAAGGAATGTAAGTTTAGATGAGCACCAGACGTAATACTGCTTTAAACTTAGGACAGTATTTATCAACCAAAAGGATCCCAACCTATTCTACAAACCATATACTGAGTTAAATGGTTCCACCTGTATTGTTATCTCAGTGTTTGTACTTTGGTGAGATTCAGGAGGTGTTGTGTTAGATGCTGGGCCAAATTGCTGACATAGCTACATGCAGTCAGGGACGAGGAGACGGGCTGCTGGCTGTCATAGTTGTTCACAGACATGGTTATATCGAGGAAATTCTGCTTTTCTCAAATAGGGATGAGGGAACAGAACTGGATGAGAAAAGGAGCCAGAATGTATGTCTCTGTAGGTACAACTGCCTCCACATCAGCCTCAGCCACTGAGCAGGATAGCACAGTATTTCTAGATCATTAAGACACGGATATAGGAGGCATACATACTTCTGGAACGAGCACAAGCCTCTGTCTGAAACTGCTTGTAGGCTAAGCAGAATAGACTGATGAAGGAGGCAGAAAAGCATCTTGCTTATACCCAGTTTTCAGATAGAGAATACCAATTTGAAGATCACACAGGAATGTTGTGGAAAAGGAGAAAAAAAAAAAAGACAACAGCTGCCCCCAGCATAAATCAAAAGCCTTTTAACACGCAGACACAGACATACACAACCCTAACCTTCTTTGTCCTCCTCTGGAGAGGATTGTGGTTGCCAGAGAAATATATTGCAGAGGGACAAAGAAAAAACAAAACAGTGGACGACTTAGTGCAAAATCTTACTCTTTTGAAACGTGCCCCATGGGCAACTTGGTTTCTACTTAGAACATACAAGATCATAATTTTTGAAGCCTCATCTGAAAACATAAATTAAGATTTTATCCTACACTGATGGCAATACAGGCAGAAATCTTCTATCTATGCCTCTGCCTTCAATGTTAGAAACCAAACATACTGTTTTCTAATGTCCCTAATACATCTGAGGAGCAGATGATCCCCTGAAAGCCACAATCTTTTGATCCTATATAAATTGGATGCTTTTCAGAATGTCACCCAGAAGTCTCATGTCAGTCGTAGGAAAACATAATCTAAAACTGAGGATAATTTTGATTTTCCTCCTGACTCAGCAGATGATGAGATAATTAGATATGGAAAATGAATGTTCTTGAGGGTAAATATACCTCCTGTAATCCTACTGCCAACTGAATTAAGGTTTGCCTGCCGCAGTAAGGTGTATATTAACTCGGCATCTGGAGGAAAGCTAAAATGTGTCAGATTACAGAAGGCACTAGTGGTCCTCCCTATGTTATAATTCAGTATTTTAGAGTATAGAAACAAAAGGATAAAGGAAGAAGGAGAGAGAGAACTAGAAGAGAGAGAGAGGAAAGAAGGAAAAGTATTTCTTGTCTGCCTGTGGTTATAAGCAACAGCAATTAATGAATCCAGGAGCACCACAAGGAACTGAAGGTGGATTGCCTATTCTTTTCTCCGCATCAAAGCCAAATGACTCCTCTTACTGACTGGTTAACATGAAGCGGCTTATTTTTTCAAGTGCTCTTCAGCCTAACCATGACTTCCACCTCTGGAACTGGAAGAATCCTATATGTCAAGTAAGCAAAGATGGGTTATCCTTCTGCAGCAATAGCTCTATGCTGATTGAAAGTCTCATTTGTCAGGGGAAAGAACTGTTGGTTTTCTTTTTAAATTAACCCAGAAGAAGAAAAAGGTATTTGTCCAGACCCAGGTGCTTTTTCATTCCTCGAGCAGCTGCTAGTTTGAGAGAATTTTAAATGGCTGGCCTTTATGAAATGAATTGGTAATCACAGCCCTGCACCTCACACACTGTAGACTGAGTGATTCAGGGGACTGGTAATAGGATAAAGCCTTTCACCTCACAGGCTGCAGTTCAAATTCAGAATAATTCTTAACTTCATAAACACCGTCACTACATGATGGGCACTTGATTGTTTTCATACAATGAATCAGGTGTTTTTCCTAGTGGAAAAGTATTCATGTCACAGACAATATACTAATTATTGTCAGTAATTAGCAGCACTCTTGGCAGTGGCAGTAGAGGGACCTGTAGAAATTTACCCATATGTTCATCCCTTGGAGGTTGTCATTTCAAGGCAAGGGGTCAAGCCCGCCAGACAGGCACTGCGGTGATTCTTGTAGCTCTTTCCCACCCTGGGTGTATTTTGTGGATAAGCCAAGTTCAGCCCTCAGAGCTGTCAATCTACCACTTTTATTACCGCTAAATTACTTTTGTTTCAAATGCTGGAGGCAACTTTGAATGCCGGCTCTAATTAGATTGTAATTGTTGGAAGATCTAAGCAACTGTGGCAGATTTCGGTGGATTATAATATTTGTGCAAATAGGTTTCACAAGCACGAAACCTACAGCTGCTTGTAAGAGTGAGCATTTGCTTAGACAGTTTATACTACTCACCATCTAAGCCAGACAGGAAAAACTGAATTTCCACATGGAAACTGATTGATCTGCAAAAGTCATCTGCCCAAGCAGATGGCATCACAGGTCAGGCAGTTTTCATGAGCCCAAGATGTTTTGGTGCAAACAGGAGAAGGAGAGTTTAATCAGGAACAAATATTTTTGTACAAACAGAATTAGGTACATTGACCTAAGCAAGAACCAATAGCAAGAAAGAGGTATATATGTCACCATGTTTTCAGAGCAATAAAAACCCACAAACTAAAAAAGAAAATATATTTCAAATATACATAGAAGTAAATCCTGCTATTCAGCACTAGAAGCCCTATCTTTCCCTAGGGGAAAAATACTCGTGAACAGTCCAGGAACTCCATGCCCTGTTGCTGCTGGTTTTCCTCTGTTTTCCTTCAGGAAAGGATAGGCCCCCCCAGAGATCTGCAGGGAAACGCTGAAGATCTGAGAGTGAACTTTTTAAAGGCCAGGGAGCTTCTGCTAGGAGACCCCATGCTTCCATGTTATCTCTTGAGGTCTACCTGTCATGATGACAGCATTACCTCTTTGTGCAGCTCCAGGGAGAGCTGTGCAAATATTGGATTATCTGGTTCAACTGCCAAACAAAAAACAACCATCGGCAGAAAAAATTTCAGCTGAATCTACTTGAAATAAAAGCTGAGGGGGAAGGGAGGGGTGTTTGCTAAGGAGGAAAAAAAAGAAAAACCAAAAACAAAGGAGGAAATATTCGCCTTTAAAGTAGTAAATCCTCTAGTCTCTATTTTTTTTTTTACCTGAAAAGGAAAACAAATTTAAATAATTTTTTAAACTTTTTCTTTTCTCCCTTTCTTCTATCTGGGAAGGGCGGAAGAGGTTTGTAATAAACCTTCACCAGATTTCATGTCACACCAAAGTAGATCTGGTCTCCCCTGGAAAAATTGTTTTCTTCAGCAAGCCTACTGCTTCAAAACCACTTCGGCTAGGTCTAGCTCTAGGAAGAGCCAGCCATACAGTCTGAACTAGAGAGATCTGGTGACCATTTTTTTGTTTAAGAAGAAAGAACCAAGTTTTCAAGTAAGAAAACTGATCTACTCCATCACTATGGAGCAAAAACATGATTGCCGAATTTTTTTTCCCCATGCAGGGAGAAGTTATTTGTTTTTGCTCCTGCAGCAGGGCCTACGTGAAGTGAAAGGATTCCACTGGTGGCAGTAAAGTCTATGATATACCACCAATACATTCCCACAAACTTCTGTAGCTTGTTACATGCGTGGCTGGCAGTGGGCGCACTTGGAAACCACTCTGGTTAGTGGTTACCCTACAACTCTGTGAGGACTAGCCAGCTCCTTTACTTCCACAGAATGAGTTAAGCTGGATTCAGGAGCTTCTGCAACTGAACTGACTTTGGTAAATACGAAGAGATACTCTCTACTACAAAAATACATACACCAAAATTAGAATGAAATTTGCTCAGAAGGACAAAAAGGAAAAAATTCAGAAGTCTGTAGAACTGCCGCTGGCAAATACAAACAATACCATTTACTAGAGGAAACAGACATATATGTACATATATACACCTAAACTGCAACAAAATGACAAAACTGAGAAAGATTCAGAAGTCTCCAGATCAACCCCAAATCAAAAAGTCCAAACCCCTAGACTGTATGTAAGTCACTGTTGCAGAGAAAAGTAAATGCTTGTTTGAACCTCTTTCCTCCGGGCCCATGTCACATGCAGAACAAGGCACTGGCCAATATTTATGCTATATTCTACCAGCTGGTATCCACAAAAGGGCTCACTGCCTTGGATCACAAGACTACAGTGCAAATCATTGTGTATTCACCCATCTTCACAGACCGTTCCTAGACAGCCAAGGCTTTAAGGGACAAATTATTAAAGCTACAGAAAGACACAATTCATTAATACAGAAACCAGTGCAGCACTTGCATATGTGTTAGAGGAGCCCATTCCCCTGAGCAGCAACATACAGAAGATGTACCATTCCCGGCATGACACTCAGTTTGCTCAGCATTTGCAAGTGCAAATATTCAAAAGACGAATAAAAGAAAAAAACCCTTCACGTTGCAGTGACCAACTCCAGGTAATACTCAGCAGCAAACTGAAAAGGCTACAGGGCACGGGCAAACTAAACACTCTAGAAGCACAACTAGAAGAAATAGCAAGCTCTTTCAAAGTTTACCAGCAGCTTTGCACAGGAGGGGAATGGCTAAAAAGTGAAGTTGTGAAGAGGAACTTGACAGCCAACATGAAGAAGCTGGAAGACACAATGACAAAGCAGAACCAGGACTTCAAACAGCCACAGAATGAAAAAGAAGAAATTCAAAAAGAACTCCAGAAGGTAAAGGCAGGGGCTGGGGGGGAGGAAACAAAAACTTGATGGATTTTGAAAAGAGAATAGCTAAAAAGGTATTAAAATGTGCAGGGGCTGGGAGCACAAATGAAGATCCAATAGTAAACACACAAAAAAGGGAAATAAAATTCTTGTTGGGGAATGCAGGATGTTCTCTGACAGTGTTACAGCAAAGATAAATAAAGACATCCTTGCTTTCCATTCTAGGTGACTGTAAGATACCAGGGAAGAAAGCACGCAGGTGTTACATGTGGAAGAAAGTCAATGCGAAGCAACAGAAAAGCTATTTAAATACAGAAAATAGTTAGAAACTCCTGTAAAGCAAATCTCTTTAAAGCATAAGATAAGCAGTCTTTTCTAGGTGGTCACAGGAAGAAAAACAGAAGCATTTAAGAATGGAGTATTCTTAGAGGCCAGGTTTGCCTCCAGGTTTGCCAAACGCAGAAACAACAAGATGAGCAGGCTGAGTGAAGAGCTTCTCCTCATGCTTGTTTTGGGCTCCTGTAAAGGTCAGAGAAGCATTGTCCCAGTTCAGCACACTGCTATTTTCTGGGATCAGGGAGCATGTTAAAGTCAAAGGACAGGAGAAACCTTAATCAATCCCACATGCCATGGGCAGTAGACCTGCCCAGTCCTGTTGAAAATGGCACTACTACCTGTTGTAAAGGACTGCAAGAGCCCTTTACATGTTACGCCACAGCACTAACAATCAGCAGGAGGTGTAATGTATGGTACCAGTGCTTACAGGTCCCACCTAGGGATATAAATCTGCCCCGAGAGAACAAAGCTGCAGAATACGTCCATTAATCTTGCTTTAATAGCTTACAGCACACATGAGGAGACATGCAAAGGCAGATCCCTATAAAGCCAATCCATGTCTGTAACACGTCTGGCAGTGTATCTAATATTGTAATTTTGCATGTATGGATCAGATTGCGGGGACTCTGCCTCATAAGACATCATTAAAGCCCATATATACATTCATACTTCACACAGGCTTCAGAGGACCTCATTGCCTTCTCAGCCATGCTCAGCTTGCAAGATGGAGAAGAACATCTGCTTCTCAGAAACTCTGCTTATTATGGGTGAAAGTAAGGTCCGTGGCTCCTTCGTTATTTTTATTTCTCCAACAGGCAGCTATATCTGTTCACAGACATGCACAATGGTTTTGTGCGGCACAGCTCTTCCTTCGGCAGAGCTAACTGTAGACTTACAACTGTTTAAGACGAGGGTGGAAACAACCTCAAGAGTCCAAATCCTTAAGACTGAGCTAGCTTCAACAATTCCTGTTTCCACTTCTGGCAAACCTGCAGAAGCACGCAGTCCCTAGCAAGCCTAATTTATGTGCTCACATAGAGAATATATGAGTACCTACACAAATACAGAGGCAGATAGCGCTCACCTGATGACACCTGCCTGGAACAGCAGGACTGGGAGCCAGTAGACTCTGGTATCTCCATCTCATCCCCACAAACACGCATTACATTGGCCCTGGCACACCAGCTGTGCAAGGCCCTGGCTCTGTGTGCAGCCCAGGGGCACCATCAGCGTGTACCCTTCACTCAGGGAGTGCATAGAGAAAAAAACACTCTACCTCTCAGGCGCCCGGACAGACGTGATGGGAGGGAAGAGAGGACACCTGGCAGCTTCTTCTACTGACCAGTGGCCACGCTGAGCTCCTCACACCAGAGGGAATGGCTCCGATGCAACCTGAAAAGTTACTTGCGTTACTCGTGGATGGACTGGTACCTACGCAATCACAGCTCTGGGGCCTAATCCAGTTGCTCGGTACTTTTCCCTCAAAATGCTGCCCCGCCACAAGAAGTCTCCCCAGCGAAACCGGGCTACAACACACCGTAGGAGCACAACGGCCCTGTGAGGAACCGGGCCTCCAGCTTATCTAAGGTGGCGCCCCGAGTCCACCTTGGGTGCTCTGGGCCCTTGCCGGGGACAAGGACCAGCTCCCCCCACCCGTCCCTCTGAGGGAAGCGGCGGGGCCGAGGCCGGGAGGGGAACGCGGGGAGCCGAGGCCGGGAGGGACAGGTCTGCCGGCGGAGGCCGGGCTCTGTCGCGGGGAGGAGGGGGGGGAAGGCCGGGAGCCCCCTGCCTGGCAGCTCCGCCATCTCCCTACGGGAGCAACTCCAACGCTGACACGCACAACACCTGGCCTACGTGCGCCAATTAAAGCTATAAAGGAACTTTTCCCGCTTAATTATTAACGCACACACACCCCCGGGGGCGGTGGGTGTCTTCCCGGCACCCCTTCTGCTTCGTCACGCCGCCGGGAAACGCGGCTTCCACAGCCGCCGCGCCAGGGGACAACATGGCGGCCGAGCCCCCCCCGCGGCGCGGAGGCGGCGCAGCGCGGCGCGACCCGCCCGGCGGCAACACCTGCCCGGCGGCGGCGGCGGCTCCCCCGCGGAGCCGGCGGCAGCGCCC
>JAHREE010000245.1:27398740-27426685 GCA_033628505.1 Tringa tobata
AAAAAAAAAAAAAATAATTGGTGGCTTGGGGCAGGAGGTCCATGGCTGGTATTACCCTGCACATCTCCCCTGAAAGCAATGCTTCTGCAGAGGCTGGCCCTGGCTGGACATGTCCATCCCAGCCAGGGCCACCAAGACCACATAGGACATCGTGGGGGCTGCCGTCGAGGCCGTGCTGCTGTCAGCCCAGTTTGCAGGGTTTTTTGTAAACTAGATTAGCTGTTTTATAGCCACTCTGTTCCTGGCAGAGGAAGAAGCAAGATGGGGTTTTCCCCCTCTTCCCCCACCGTACAGCACACGCAGCAGTTTCCCTATGTCTAGATTTTGCCACTACAAGAAACGTTCTGGGGTTTGGGTGGGGTTTTTTTGTTTTGTTTTTTTGTTTTGGTTTTTTTTTGCATGTGAGAGTTTTCTTTAAAGTCTCTTAAAGCACAAAAGAACTCAATAAATCAGTGCTTTGTTTTACTGCACTGGCTTAAGACAGTAAGAAAATATCCTTAGGATATTATTAATTAATGATCCAACCCTTACAGCTTCTCCACAGTAGGATGAAATTTGGCAAAACAGAGAAGCTCCAGATGGAGGAAATTCTCTCCATCAGATAAGGCTTTCTGAGTGACAAGCCCCTGCCACTCACATTTAAGGCCACAGACATAAACCGCTTGCTATGTTACAAACCAGCTAAAAATACCCTAGATGCAAACCTCTCTCTTCTTAAAAACCACCTGTTGCATCATAGGCATGCAGAGCCTAACGCTCTGATCTGAGTGCAGAAAGCACTTTTCTTTTTTTAAATTGAAAGAAGAGTTTACAGCGGTGAAAAACAAGAGAGGTAAGGATGAACTGCAACAGCCCAGCTTCAAACACAGGCTGCTAAAAGCTCATGGAATAAAAAGTTACACAGCACTAGCAGAGCATCCACAAGCTACTGCGGGGTGAAATTTTAAACTGATTGACTCGCCTTTTTTTCTTTTCCCTGCAAAACCTGTAATTTATTCTCTAAGCCCTTTTGAGAAAGCAGCTCATGCGGGTTTGACGCCATGTGCACAGTAATAATAATAATTCTAATCCAAAAGCCATAGGCAAGGCTGCAGAGCTCTTTACAAGGGACCCAGGTCATGGGCAGGAGATGTCCAAGCCAGGTCGGTAATCCATCGCCATACAAGACAAACCAGCCAAGCCACCACCCCACACCACTTTGGTCCCTGCTTCAGCATTTCGGGGAGCTCATCCTGCTCCCTTCCAGTTATTGAAGCATTTTGGGCCGTACCTGTGTGAGAGGGCTCAGAGTGAGCCAGGATCTCAACTTACAGGCTCAGGTCTAGCTTTCGCACACGCTGACCCCACAACGTTGAGTCAAACCCCAAACCCGTGCTCACGTCTCCCCTTCCCAGCTCTCACCATCCCAGTTCAGTTTGGTTGCAGTGAACCACTTAAACCCTCTCCTCAAAGTTGCATAATCTTCTGTGTTATTGGAGTGGCCTTTTCCTAACTGATTAAGATTAAGCATTTCATTTTGCCTTTTAAAATCTGTGCTTTGTATCATCTCCTGGTTTTAAAATGCCTGGTAGGATTAAACTTAAAGACTTCTCTCCGTTGGGTACACTAAAGCTTCTGCAATTTGAATCTGGTTTTTTTTGATAAGACAAGAGGATACCACATAAAATCACTGGAGTTTGTTATTTTTAAACAGCCCCTCCCCACCCCCCTCCCAAAAAGGAAAGGATAGTTTGAATTTTAGATTTTAAACACTGATCTCACTTGAGTCTCCTTCTATTCCAGATAACAATGTTATGCTCGCTGTCTAATTAAGGAAGAGATGGATTAAGTGATAGATTTATCACCTACCTTGGAAATTACCACAGCCATTATTATAATAGTAACGTCTATATCCTGCAGGATCCAAAGGCGCTTAACCAGATACAGAAATTCTGTTTCCAACGCACATGTGTAACAGCAGTCACATATGGAACATCTCCAGGCTAAAAAAAAAAACAAAAAAATAAAATATCAAGCCAGGATTCAACCTAGTGCATATTTGAGGGGTCCTCACTCTTCTGAGTTTTCGGTGTAATTCAGAGGTTTGAAGAGATACATGTACAAAAGGAACAATAGCAGCCCACCCCCCCACAAAGGGGAAAAAAACCTCACTTTGCTAGAGAGGCATTTAGAATCATAGAATCATTTAGGTTGAAAGAGGCCCTTGGGATCATCGAGTCCAACCATCTACCCTACTCTACAAAGTCCTCCCCTACACCATGTCCCCCAACACCACATCTAATCCTCTCTTAAACACATCCAGGGATGGTGACTCAACCACCTCCCTGGGCAGACCATTCCAATGCCCGACCACTCTACTGGCTACTGTGCCAAAAAAGGGGGGCTCAGGAAGGGTTTCCCACCGACCTCCTCACTCCTCACCCTTCAGTCCACGACGCAGCTGCAGAAACACACCGCCTTCACCTGCTGCTTTATGAAGCCTGCGCTCCCGTCCCATTGTCCAAAGACCATTTTGGGGACTCCTTCAAGGCAGCAACCAGATAAACCTGGCACCTCCAGGGCGACAGGCCCCCGTGACACCAGGCAAGGAGGCCAGCACCACCAGGGTGGGCTCTCCAGAGCACAGCCAGGCTGCCTTCAAGGGGGTAGGGGCTCTCTGACAGAGGAGCGATGCTTAAAAACTGCCGGCTGCACCTGGAAGGGGAGTGCTCAACAGGTGTCTGTTGTGAGGGAGAGGGAGAAGCTAAAAGTGTTGCACTTAATCCTCTTAACTCAGAGGAGCGTGGCGGAGAAGAAGGTTTTTTAGCAGAGCATGTAAATCACGGCGGTTGGCAATTGTGGCTGGCTTTATCGAATCGTCTGCTAAAATCAGTAATTCTTCCAGGCCAGGAGGAAGATTATCATCTGGTGTAAATTGTCATACTTACAAAATAGCGCATTAATTGCTGTGATAATTTACACCAGCTGAGAATCTCCCCCGGGGACTGTGTTTATTACTCAGCTTTGTGTCTCAAACAATAGAGTTCTCTATCGGGGATGGGGGCCTGTGGTACTTTCATCATACCCGTAATAATGGAGAGCAATATAAACCTTCTGTCTTTCCATTTCGGATAACCCATGTATCAACTGAATTGGCCTTAATTGCACAACAGTGGAAATGGAGCCTGGAAGCACTGACGGAAATCACCTTTGGGGGGTTTTTTTCTTCCCCTACCCCACCCCGTTACCTTTTACCAAGTGATATTCTATTTATAGCACTGTGGGAAAACATGGGGGTTTTACTCACGTTTCAGCCCGCAAATAGCCACGCTACCTTCTGCCCTTTACAAACCCAATTTTAAGAGGGGCGCGGGGAGGAGCAGATGAGGAAGGTGCCTTGGGGGTTAAACTGCTCAGCGCTTGAATTTACCCAACTAAAGGGCGAAAACATTTTTGGCTCGCTTCCTCGAAATATGACCTGTCAGTCGCGTTCGACTTGATAAGGTCTTTCAAAGCTAAAAGTAGTTGAGTGGGTAGGGCTGGCAACACCCTGCAAAGTTGCTCTGGTTTTCTGGTAAGAGCTGAGCCCTGCACAATGTTCTTTATTAATGCTGTAAACATTAAAAAAACAAAAAAACAAAAAAACCAAAAAAAGTAACCCAAATAGCCAACCTACGATGATACCTCAAGAAAAAAGCACTGTTGGGGGCAGTCCTGGGGTGACTCCCCACACATCCTCCCCCATGGGTCCCACACTTGGGCTCGCTGCAGCCCAGGGCAGGGCCAAGGAGAAATGCTCCCAGGGTTGGCAGCTCCCACAGAGGGAAAATGGCAAGGGGGCGAGACAGGCATCGCTGCCGGGAGCCACGCCGCGCGGTGAGGGCAGCAGCTCACCAAGCCCCAGGCCCGTGAGGGATGCCCTGCCTCCCACGCACCAGCACCGATGCTTCCAGTGGATCCCAGCGACAAGAATGGGGGGTGGGTTTCATCTCTTTTTCCTCCGACATGCCCCCACCACCAGCCCCTGTGGAGCTGTGCTGCTGGGAACGGCGGTTCCTAGGTCCTTGTTGGTGTGGGTACCACTGATGTGCACCACCGAAGAGAGGGGAGGGGGTGGGTTTGAAGTCAATGAGGGATGCAAAGGGCAGCAAAAGCCTCACCACTTCCCCTGCCCGCTTCCCGCCGGCTGCAGGGCTGTGGGAGCAGCCGTCTGCTCCGGTTGGTAGATGCCTATTAGCTGGTAACCTGTTGCACTCAGTGAACTGTTGGTCTCAGGCCTTATTTTTTTATTTTTTTTCCTCCTTTCTCCCAGTTGTGGAAGCGCAGCCATGATTCCCCGGTGGGAACAGGCGGTTCCGCCCTCGACGTGTCGGTTCAGGTCGTCCCTCCCGCTGCCGGCCCCAGCGAAAGGCTGGGAGGGAAGGAGGGAGGCAGCTATTAATTCCGCTGAGGCCTTTGATCTGCTCTATTATGTTTTACAAGGCTTTGGAGCCGGACAAAAAGTTTGGCGCCCGTGCCTCTCGCCCACCCCTGCCCTGGGAGGGGGCGAAGCAGCAAACGCAGCCGGACGAGCCCTCCCTCCCTCTGCCTTTCCTAAGGGCATCCTTTGGCCTCCTCAATTTTTTGGGGGATGCCTTGCAGTCAGCCTGGGGACCCGCGGTGGGAATTAGCTCCAGGAGGGCAGGGCAGATGAGATCCTTGCCTCCTCCTGGCCAGGCGACGTCGCCAAGAGGACACCCTCACCTTTCTCCATGGAAGAGGCTCTCGGGGGCTGCGAGGGAAGGGGGAGCAGGGCCAGGCAGGAGGGCTGGCAGCCAGCCTCCCCCCTCCTCCGACCCCTTGATGAGGGTTGGTGTAGGTGGGCTTTGCCACCGCACGGCTTCTCTTGAAGCTTGGTTAAAAGGCAGCGTGTCTGACCTCGCCTGAACCCAGTCCGCTGCTTTCGTGGTACTGATGACACGCTTTGATATAAGCTGAAGTTACTCAGTTGCCTATTTTTAATGCCGGGGGAGGCTTCCTTCTATGCATATCCCTACACTCTACATCTCTTTATGAAAAACCTATATCTATTTAGGAGAAACTTGAAGTGTTTTCAAGACGCTCTGTGCCGGGGGGGGGGGGGAAAGAAAATTAAAAAAAAAAGTGTCTTCAAAATAGCCCCGGCTACCAGGAGAGCTGTTTGTGCACTTTTTATAAAACGCAACCTCCTTTGGGCTGGGAGAAACAATATGGTGAGCACATTGCATTGCAGCAAAGAGCTCAGAGAATGTGGCTCTTTTCTTCCCTTTTTTTTAAAAAAAAAAAAACAAACATCTACAAAGCGGCTGCTATTTTTTTTTTTTTTTTTTTTCCCCCCAGCCATCAGTCGAGGTGTGCTCAGCCCCGCGGGCTCGTTTGGGAGATGCAGAGGATCCCACGGGGGCCCAAGGGCAGCCGCAGGTCCCCACCTCTTCCCCACAACAACCACCCCCAAAGCACGCAGGAACCCCGTGTTAGGGGCAGAGCAGGGGGCTCAAGGGATGAAATTCTCTATCGCAGACTGCCGTGAAGTCAGCTGCAGCCAGCTTGGGATGCAGTAGGGTGGCCTCACCCTAAAAACACCAACATCACGCTCTTTTGTGCGGCAAAGGCAAGGCAGAATTTGTGTTTGCAGAGTTTCGGAGAGTTTGGGAGCGTGCCTACGCACCACGACTAGGGTTATGTTATAAACACCTGGAAAAAGCAGATTAGATCAGCCTGATAAAACGCCTAAACAATACCCCAGGTTAATTTTAGGGCAGTTGAGGTTTCCTGCAGCAGTCCATTAACGGGGATGCTGATGGCGTTTCACTGTACAGCACGGCTTGCGGTAACTCCCGCTGACCCCTGACGCCCCCTCCCATGCCAGTCCTTGTGGCTGCAGAAAGTTGGTGTCAAACTATCCATTTCCCTGCATTAAATCCCACAAAATAACAGGGAGAGCACCTGAAAAAGGCCTGGGCTCTCTATTATTTGACAGTCTTACATCAACATCAGTGAGGACGCGTCTTGCTCAGACCGTAAAACAAACCAATAAACTGTGAAGTTCAGGTATTGGTGGGGGCAATGCATGTCCTAGAAACAAGAAAAATCACAGCTGGCTGTCAATTAGATTCAATAATAAATTATAAAATTTAAAACAGCCCTTTTAGCCATTACAGGTATTAGTCCTTCCTCATCAGAAAGTCTTACTGACCTTCAGAAATGGAAAGCATCCTGTGGCTAGACCTACTCTGGCAGATTTCTTTGGCGGGGAAGCCCCCAGCTCCTCCCTAGCAGTGAGGGCACCTGTCTGCAGTGAGCCACGCTCCCCCTGCACCACAGTTGCTTGAGGAGAGCATCCCCACCCCACCTGCACCTCTCACCCAAGGACACACGGGTGGGATTCTTGGTGCCACCTGAAGATGCAGGCGGAGGCGAGGAATAAAACCACAAAGCGAGAAATGCAGAAGACCGAGTTACATTCATGGCCCAGGATTCCAGAGGGGGATTTGGATGCAGGAGAGAGGCAGGGAGGATGCAGAGTTGGGCCACCCCTTTCTTTCCCACCCCAGAGAAAAGCAGAGAGCTGCACAGTTCCCATCAGCACCGGCTCAATGCCCCTTCCCATGCCCAGTGCCTGCCTCAACCCTTCCGGTGTCCCACTGGAAAACTCACTTCTGCTCCGGCGTTAGCCCTCAGTTAGCCCATTCATCTTCACCTTATTTAATAATGATATTTAATACGTATTCTCTGGTTGAAAGGTACTGATGCTGAAAGTCTTCCTGCACATCCCAGGAAGGAAAGCTTAACTCTTCCCTTTTTTTCCATCTGAATTACATCCATCAGAGCCAACTCTGCTGCGCCGGAGGAGGGATGAGAGGTACAGCTTCTTTGCTTCTGCTCGGTGCTGGTGAAAAGAAAAGCCTCATACCAAAAAAAAAAAACCAACAACATTTCCCCCTGTACAAATAAAGACTTGGCTGAAGCCTCTGAGTAAGATACATCTGTGGTGAGTCTCTCCAGTGGATACAGAAATTTGTTAAACATTTCCATCTGCTGAGGATTCTGGCCATCGATTTGTCCTTGTAAATTCCTAAGTGACATTGGTTTTCCAACACTGAAAAAAAGGGAAGCAGTATTTGTGGGAATATCCAAACCCATAAATATTGCACAGGCTCGCACACATGCGCGCAGAAAAAAAGCGTGGCAGGTAATGCAAAGGCTTGCTCTGGCCAGATAGCACCGGGATTTTAGGAGCGCTCGCAAACTTTTCATGAAAATGGCCTTTTAGGCAGGGCGACATCACCCAGATGTTTTTAATTACAATAACTCTGGAACTAATTTCTCTGCTTATCTGTTACGGCCCTCAAGCACTGGTTCCTGTTGATTAAACCTGCCTCGGTAACGGAGTACAACTTTGCTTCTGGATACAAAATGGCTGGAGATCTTCAGCTTCCTGGTGGTTGGGTGTTAAGGTTTCGCTGCCTTTTCGGGTAAGCTGACATGAGTAAGGAAGATCAGACCCAGAGCATGCTACCTCCTTTGCCCTGTTGTGGGTTCAGAGTGAGTTCCTGTCCCTCTCTCTTCTCAAAAGTAGCCCTATGTAAGTGTCTGCGCGTCCTCGCGCATCAGAAGCTTGTGGCTGTGGTTTCCAGAGGTGACCAGGACCCGCAGCTTCGCGTTGAAGAGCAAGAAGATTATCTCTGAACACAAAGCCCTGTGGCCTCATGAGCACGTAGCAGCCTAGGGTCATTCAGTACCTAACATTCAGTACCTAACACGGGGGCTGGGGTAGCCTGTATCTCTGTTTCATCCCAAGAAATCCCTTTGCACAGTAACGTTATTAGATTTTATGGACTTCCCTTTACATATTTAAAGCGACTGTAGTTGCACTAATGACTATAATTGTTCCAGACACCCATTAATTTTGATGTATTAACTTATTCAATTTCCCATATTGTAGTCTTGCCCACTCTATAAGTAATTTACTGTTTTAATATCGTGGGTCAATACTAATCATATAATCTTAAGTTGTTTAATTAATAACAATTAGCACCTCCCATCAAGAAATCATTTTCCTGCATGAATACTATTAATGTGATTTTTCAGAATAAATCTGCCTCTTCCCTCCTTCCCAGCTGCCTAGTCAACCTGTTTCACCAGAGAAGATGCTTTAAGCAGCCACAATAGCTTGCCATCTTCCATGATTTTATCAAGTATCTTGTCATATCTGCTTTTCTTAAACCCTTGGCCCTTCAGCTGAGTAATATCACAGGAGCCTAGCTTTCAATATAATAAAAAGTGTCGATACAGCGTAAGAGTGTAGGAAAAGCCCTTGCAAGCATAAACAGCAGTCACAAAAAACAGAAGGTAAGGAAGAACTAAATATATAGATGTATTCCTTTCATTCTTTAAGTTAACTTCTGTTTTTTTCTGAGCCTACCGTTATTTTTTAACATTGACCATTGGCATTACTGCAGTATTTAACAAGGAATGCACCAGTGTAACAGTATTTAAGCCCCTTTCATAAAGACCTCTGCAGCCCCTCTATGGTGTAGCCACTTAGTCTTCCACATCAGCACAGTAATAAAGAACAGAAATTAACATTCAAGTTAGTTAATATCTATTTATATAATATCCATGGCAGGGGGGGTTGGAACTCAATGATCCTTGAGGTCCCTTCCAACCCTAACCATTCTATGATTCTATTTGCAAACCAAATGCTCATCTTCTAGCAGGGTTGGGTGTTTTTTTTTTTTCCAGAAATAACTTAAATCTGGCTTCTGAAGTTAAACTGAAATTAACCCCTCCCTAAACCCCCACATTAATATGCAGTGACCTATGCAGTGAAAGGCAACAAGCTGGTACACACCAACGGGGGGGGATTGTTCACACTCGTTTTAACACAGGAGCTGAGCAGGAGTGGAAAGGAGCAAGCACGCAGCGTGTTGAAAACGGGAAAGATACCCATCTGCACCACAGTTGGCCACATCTCGTGGGGGCCCAAAGCCTACAGAGGTTTCGAAAAAGGATGGGATGAACTCTGGCAAGAGAAATCCCTCCGGCACTGTTACACGGCAGCTCTAGCTGGGGAAAGATCTTGCTGGGAAACCCCTCTGTACCTCCTCTTTCCCCGGGCTGCCCACCAGTGCCTCGGCCAGAACACAGCTGCTGCTGCACCTCCACCTGCTGCTGCGTGTGATTCCCACCAGCAGGTCTTCTCCTGCCTGGTTTTTAAACCCAGAAGTGGAGGCAAAGGATCAAAGGTCCTGCTGGAGGGTACGCGCTGCCCGGAGTGGTTCAAAAAAGCCCTGCTGGCGCAGAGCTCCCCAGCAACAAGAAGAGACAAAATAAAAGACAAACTACAGGTACAGCAAATTTCTAAAGCATGATTGTAACCGGAGCGATTGTTTCTCATCCCACTTCCTACCAGCGTTTCGCTATGAAGAAGATATCTGCTGGAGGTCACCAGCCCAAGCCACTAACAAACCACACGTTGCTTTTGCTGCCACATTCGTGTAAACATGGACTTTCCACGTGGTCAACAGAAAGACACTCGGGGCAGCATGCACAGCACCTATTACCTTCTCTGTCCCTCCAGAACCAGCCCCAGAAACCTGGTTAAACCTACACGTGATACGGCAACGCCAGCAGTGACAGAGACAGCATGGAAAAAAAAAGAAAAAAAAAAAAAAGAAGGTCAGTATCCCTATTTTTGCAGAGGTACGAAACTGAGGGGGAGAGAGATGCTCCTCGTGCTCCCCTGCTCTGCATGGTTTCACCACATCCTCGCCTTTCCTCCCCTAAAACCCTCCCTGCTCCCCAGTTTGCTCTTTCCCAAAGGAATAGGAGTCAAAGAAGCAGATAATATAAATACTCAAGGTTTCAGAAAAACACCAGACACGGGAGTCAACACTGAACTGCTCCCAGGAAGCTTTAACACCATCAAACAGATGTTTACCCCAGGAGGGCTGGAAAAGGTGCTACAATGCCATCCTTGGCAGTTGCTTTGTCTTAATCTTCCATGTTAAAAATTAAAGACTGTGTTAATACAGTGTCAGACTTACTTAATAGTACTCTTTTATCAAGTTGATATGACGGTAGCTAATTATTAAATGAGTTAATGTATGTCTTGTTATTTAATCTACCATGACTGATAATGAACTGTGTCAAATACGTATTAGACACTCGCTCCCTCTACACCTAGCTGACACTAACATGGCCCACAATTAAACACCACTGCTCCCTCACTGCCAGGCACAATCACGCTGTCAAATGCCATCCCACCAGCTATTCCTTGCTCCTGAGTGGGAGACTGTCACGTTTTAATCCCCTCCACGCAGCCACTCGCTCACCCCCCGCTTTCCCCAACAAGGGAGAAGTGCGAGAAAAGGAGGGGAAAGGAAAAAAAACACCTCATGGGATGAGATAAAGACAGTTTGATGGAACAATCTAACAGTAATAATAAAAATAATAGCAGCAGACACTCTCACCACCTGGTGAATTGGCACTGTCCCGAGCAGCGATCGCAGATTTCTGCCCCCCTGACTAACCTCCATTTATATACAGAGCATGATGTCTATGGTATGGAATATTTCATTGGCCAGTCCATCGTTCTGTCTGTTCTTCTATGGGAAGCTGAAAAAAAGTCCTTGAATAATGTAAACATCACTTAGCAACAACTAAAACCAATAGGCATCCCTTTCACAGATATCACTGGACAGATAAATTAACTCTTTCCCAGCTGAAAGCAGGACAGAGACGTATCATCTTCCGTTTGTCTGGTCCCAGAAACTGTCCAAGAAAGAAGAAAACCAGGAAAAATCTGATGGGAAGAGGTCAGACTGGGGTACGTATGCCCAGAGGAAGCCAAAACCATCGGTGAAAGGTCAGTGTCAAACGTGACAAAGAGTGAAATAGCCCCTGTTGGGTTGGAGGTTTCTGCTATGCCTTGTTCTGGAGGAGACATCGAGGTGACGTTCAGGCTAGTGAAGTGAAGGGCTGATGGCAAAGGGCACAGGCTCATCTCCTTTCCACCAGGCAGCAGGGCCACCTCCTCCCTGGGCACTGTCTTGGGGACACAGGTGGGAACAGACCAGGGTTCCACCTGGGAAACTCACCACAGTTCAACACTGTCTGGGAGCGGTTCCACTTGACTATATGGTGCCACCTTCTTTCAGCGGTGCCACTTGACTACATGGTGCACATATCCTTGTCACGCCGCGGTGACCATCCTTCACAGACCTCACAGCAATTTCATCTTATACTGACCTTCTTCCAGCCTCTCAGTCCAGCCTTACCCCCAGCATCAGCATGCCAAAAAAAAAAAAAAAAAAAAAAAGTTAAACCACCTACCAACCTTCATCTTCAGCCAAACACACTGGCCACCCCTTCTGGAGTTGCTGTCAACTGAGCCTGAAAGTCCTGGTTGGGTGTCTGCTTGCTGAGCGCCCGGGGCACACGGGGTTTAGTGAGGCATCTGTGTCTCTGTTTATACCTCTGGAAAATGTCCCGGTGGGGCTTTCACAGGAATCTGAAGGCTGGAAAAATGAAGAGTTTGAGTTACTGGCACACTGTTCTCCCTGCTCTGGAGAAGTTTGAGCAGCATCTACCAGAGTTAGGACAAATCTTGGCCAGCGCTGTCAGCCCCTACCTTGTAATAAGGCCGTGCAAGATGTTAGGGCATTTCAAAGTTCTTTCTACTGGGGAAAATCAAGGAAGGAATGGGGTGTTTTATTTTATTTGCTGGCTTACTTGGCGGAAAGGGCAGAAGTTAGAAAGTATAATATTAAAAACCAATCATAACTTCAGCCCGTACAAAGACCCAGGAACAGGTTTAGTCCTAAAAATGGAAGCAAGTTGTTTGTTTGCTCATCGAGAAGTCAATTGAAAAGAAATTAAAATACAGCCTGCATAAGAACAACGTCCCACCTGCTTGTGAACGCCTAAGGGAAATTACCTGAAAACGCAGAAATTGTTACACAGATCAAACAAAAACACTTATCTATAATTACTGGACTTATCTGTTTGTCTCGAGACTAGCAGCAACAGCTCCATTTGTTAGGAATAAATTTAGAGCTGTGATTTGTATTCTCTCCTTCTGTCTCTTCCACCAAGACCACTCAGGAAGGATTCAGTTTATAAAAGAAAATGTTTTCTTCAACTTTGCTAAATAAGGGCAGATTGAAGAGATTTGTCCAGGTAAATAAGGGAGGGAAGGAGAGCAAGAAAAATAGCCAAAAGCTCTTTAAGAGAAGATTTTCTTTCCTTTTAATAACTTCGCAGCTGGACCTGCTAGTATCTTGAAGACTTTGGAAGGTCTCCTGGGAAACTCCTCGTGTTTCTGCTATGCCCTGGCTCTCATCCTACCTATTCAATAAATAATTATTAAAGTCTTAAGCATTCGCAGAAGAGACTTCCTGTTGCTAAGACGGTGTGGGCTCCTGCCAACTTTACAAGCCAACCCTGCACTGATGACACCAGCATCAAAGCCAAAGGATAATTATCCGGTTTATACGAAGCTGAAGGAAGTGGGTGCCCCTGCTAGTTTGTAATCATTTGCCGTTGGCCAGTGGCCATAAGGACTTGCCTTCATCGTATGCCCTCAAGTTTACAGCTTTCTTCTGGGAAAAGCTGTGCCTGTGCAGCTCCCACTCAAGGATGAAAGTGGTTAATCATGATCTGCTAATCGTATTAGAACTAAGGAGGCAATTTGAAAGTGAATAGAAGAAATCTGTCTGCTATCTCCTAGGTATGCCCAAAATGCATCTTTAAAAAACAGAGCAGGATGGGCAGTGTACAGCACTGACATCCAGAACAACCCATCCGTGCCCTTCTCCACGAGCTGTTGTGCCTCCAACCGCAAACACCCTACAGCCACTGGGGGAAGACAAGTTGCTCCTTCCCGAGCTACTGGTCAGTGCTGCTGGATCCCCAGTGTCAGTGAACATCAAGGTCCTGGGCCAGAAATGAGACATCCTGCACCCCAGCTCCTGTGCCCACCCCCCCATCTGCTGGCACCTCCCTCCCCGCCCCGTGGGCTCAGCAGCCAGCCAGAGACCAGGCATGGCCCTTGTGCCGGGGCCAACGTGGAAGCCATTTGCCCCGTCTTTATGTCACATTTACAGATGTTGCAACAAGGTTCTCACGCGCAAGCGGGCAGCTCGGAGGATGGAGTGGGGCTGGACCATGGGGAACAACCAGGTCTGAGAGGAATGGGGATGTTGGAGGAGCAGGGAGGGACCAGCCCAGTGGGGTAAACCACATGGGTGTAGGGATCAGAGCTGCTCCTGGTGCCTTCTAGTCATTAAACTGTCATTTTGGAGAGGATGTAATTGCTAGAGGAATTACTTAGTTAATCATCAGGGGACAGATCCATTATACAAAAAAAAGGAAAGCTCTATCCGCGGGGCTCCCAAAAAAATCAATTACTGGAAATGGTCTGCTGTGGCTCCCTGGAACTGCTGTTGGCTTAACTGATTATTTCTCATTTAATACAAATCACACACTCCCCCTCACACTTTCATCCACCCGCTTCCTGGAGGTCGACCTGATGCCTGTGCCTGGATGAAATATTTGATGAATCCCAAATCGGTGTTGCTGCTGCCTTTCGGAGATGAGAATTCAGCTGTTGCATATTTCTGAGGGCTTGATTGCGCCTTTAGGTGCAGCGTTGAGCTCGTCCTCCAGCCCTCTCTGCAAGAACAGGTCTCAGGAAGCACTCAGACCATTATCCATTTCCAAGGATAGCTCTTCCATCTTTCTTTTTCCCCAAAGGTGATAGAAAGTCTGTCCTGAGGTGCATCAACAGCAAGCTGTGGTGCTCTTCCTTGGAGAAAGGTCCAAGCTGTGTTCACCTTCCTCCCGCTTGCTCCTCGGAGGAAAGGTATAAGCAGGGGAACACGTGTCCTGGCATTGCAAGTCTTCAGACAAGGGTTAGGATGGATTTCTGAATCAAACACAGTTTTAGGATAAAATTAGATTTTCCACTAAGCAATTTTTTTTGCAAGCATTTGGCAAGCTTGCTTTTACATTAAAGCATCTAAATTCAGAATCCTGGGATGAGGAGGAGGGAGAAAGCGAGGCATTTTGTCTATAAAGCTTTATATTTTAAAAGTCTCTCACAGGAGCTGAAATGTGTATCTCCAGTGCTGCTGCCTCCCCCATCTCAGGCTCCCCAGGCAGATGTATTCCTGCATTTTCCATGACGGGCTGTCCCACACCTCCCAACGCTAACCCTGGAGGTGGTCCTTGAAGGAGGTTGTGGACCTGCTTAGTGATGCCATGCCATGTGCCCGATGTGTGACAGCATATGGAGACCAGGGAGGTGATCCCACGGGTCAGTTTGAGGAACCCCACAGTTTCCCAGGACACAGCCACTATCTCCTCCTGCCTCCACCAGCAACAAGCCCTGCCTCGGCTGCTGAGGAAGAGCATTTTATCACACGCTATGGCCAGGGAGCCAACAGGGAAAAAGCCATATGGGAAGAAAGCCTCCAGATCTATCAGGATCCAGGTTTTCTAAGCAAGTATTTTTATATTTGTAAGGAAATCAGCTTCTGTCTGCATGCAGCTGTAATGGTTACTCGGGCCAAGTTGTGGCAGATGTAAAAACCATCAGTTTGCGCTCTCCCATCCCACGGGTTTCAGTCACTCACCCGCCAGCCTTCTCTCCTTGCTTTCTCCAGCCTCACTGCAGTGGCTTGCAAAACAAAACACTGCACACCATGAGGATAATTAGCAAAATTTAGCCGTCTCTGTCTTGTTTTTTTTTTTTCTTTAACAATGACTAAATTCACAGGCCAGGTGTATTTGTTTGGCGAGAGTGCAGTAGGCTGGTTGATGTCAATATTTTCCCCTTTGAAGGTGAGTAATACTGAAACTAGTTTCTTTTTCTTCACTTCATCTATTTTTTGCTAGCTTTGTTGTTGGTTTTTTTTGTAACATGCAGTAGGGAGTATTTTAGGAAACGTTTTCACAGCTTTTTTTTCCCCCCTATAGTAACCCTTTTTAACATGCTGAGTATACACTTGCTCAGATAAATGTGTATCTGAACACAGAAGCAATTATCCTATTTTCATATAATTAATTTTTTTTCCATGTGCGTTTCCTGCTCATTTGACCATGTAATAATTAATTAGCATTAATTATCTTAGATTGCACCTCCTCTGTCTACACACACATTCAATTAGAAAGGCAGGCTTTTTACAGCCGCCTTCTTTTCAGAGGGGACATCCACAAGCAGGGAAAACGTATTTGCGGTGAGGACACTTTTGCACCTGCTGGAGTACTCTGAGAAACTATTATTATTTTTCAAAAAACACTAAAGTCAAAATCTAGGCCACATCTGTGCTGGGGACTGGACTTTCCCCCACTCCTCTCCCTTGCCATTCCTATTCCATGCATCTGCAGGGATTTTTCCACCCCAGAAGGAAGGATGCTTCCTCCCTCTGGATATATCTCTACCCTCAAATTCCTCTCATTCTCTGGGCTGATCTCACAGCTCTTTGATCTTCACCTGCCCGTCTCCCATCATCTCCAACTGGTGCTTGCAAACACCCAGTTTAAAGCCCTCATGCCCACCCCCCTTCATTATCTCCAGAAGGTCTTTCTCACCACTTCATGGGCCAACAAGTACAGCAGAGGACCAATACCTGGCCAGCTTTATTGCTGGCAGCTGAAGGAGCTTCACCTCAGCACTCCTAAAAGCCAAGTGCGTGCTTTGTCACCCCAGGTGGGTGTTCTGGTTTCCTTCAGGGGGGACGTACCCACTCATTCCCAGGAGAGACATTTGGGGGGATTCTTCTGTCAATGTGAGACATTTTCAGCCAAACCATCTCACCACCTTCAGCCAAGTCCTGCAGGAGTGAGACTGGAAGATGCCGTGGCAATCACTGCCCNATGTTTATATACACTATATATACACCTTTCTTGCTTGAGCTGCCTTCAGGTTCCTCATTGCCAAGGCCCCAAGCACAGAACCCTTTCCTCCTGCTGGCTCCATCACTACCTTCTCCTCCCAAAAGAGCTGCTGGAGGGAGGACAAGCAGGTGCTGCTGTCACCACTTGGTGTCCTTGAGCAAGGGGGTGCAAAACCAGGGTGGGAGGGCAGGGGAAGAAAACCCCTCCCTGGAGCACACCCCTGAGCTCACGGCTCTCCTGCTGGCACTGGGGCACCACGCTCCTGACAGCAAAGGGGGTTTTGCTGCCTCTTCCACAGGTGGTGGTGTTCTTTGCTGCTTTCCTGGAGGAAAGTTCTCTACCTTCTGTAGATTTTCCTTTCCAGTTTCCCCTCCCTACGCCGCGAAAACAGCCCTCCTAAAAATAGCACCATGTCAATGTCACCAATGGCTGGGCTCCCTACATCTGCCTGAGGATTTTCAGTGAGTGTCTCCCTGGGAGTATGGCCACTGGGCAAGCCTGGTGTTCATTTGTTCTTTCAGCCTCCCTTGAGACCATTTTAGGCAGATGAGATTAAACCAAATGACCCCCAAGCTACCCAGCATTCCTCCATCTCATCGTGCGTGTGAGGACCAGTCCCTAGGCCACGTCCATCCCCGGTGCTCAGAGACGAAGGAGCGAGGGAGGATGGTTTTCACATGTTGGTGGGAAGCTGGCCAAAGGATGTGCTGCTACCCAGGGGTGTATCTGCCTCTGGTGGCTTCCCAGAACGCCCCTAAAAAAGTCTTCCACCGAGGAAACTGCTTGACAAAGCATCCCTCGAGTCCAAGAGCAGGAATTAGGCACATCCAATGGCTCTCCTTGACTAGGGATGCGT
The DNA here is from genome assembly GCA_033628505.1 of Tringa tobata. NCBI lineage: Eukaryota > Metazoa > Chordata > Aves > Charadriiformes > Scolopacidae > Tringa > Tringa tobata. Next base: position 27,415,497 of record JAHREE010000245.1, read on the forward strand.
GCAGCCTCTCCCAGGAGGCAGTCAATGGGATTACTGTGCTTCATTAAAGACAAAAGTGGGGTTGTCAGGTTTCATTTGCGTAAAGTAACACCAAGGAGCTAAACTTTGCTGGGCAAAATATTTTCCTCGCGCTAGGTTAACGATCTGTACACAGTTACACCAGGGTTTGCAGGCTGACAAGATGTTTTCAGAGGTGGTTACAGTTCACCACGTCATGGAGTCATGATCAAAACCAGACAAAAAACAGAAAATGTTCCCTCAGGACAAGGTTTTCCAAAACCTGGGGGGACAGGACCTGGGCAGCTGGTTTTTTGCTCATGTCTGCAGATCCTTCCTGCAAAGCAGACCTAGGGATGTAGAAGCTGGCCTCGGGGCCAGCAGCCCAGCCAAATCCTACAGGAGACCTCCTGACATTTTCACAGCGGTGTAAATGAGAGAGAGCGAGAGACTTATACACAAGCCTTGGAGGGTGAACTTATGTCCCTGCACGTTATAAAAGCTTTTAAACTGTGTTGCCTGTAGCCAAACGGCGTAAATGGATTCATGCTTCGTGCTACCACGGGCTGTGCCAGTAGCTGGCACCCCTGGCAGCACTTCACGCCTGCAGATGCCAAAAAGATGCCACGCCAGAAGGTTTCCAAAGGGAAATCTTTCCTGAGGCTGAACGGCAGCTCTGGGGGCCGTCGCTGCCAGGTGTCTCCAGCAAAGAGGGTTTCATCCAGGCTGCCCTCGGAAGCCGGAGGGGACGGGGAGGAGGGTTGGTGGCTCGGGAGGTGGCCCCTCCGCTCGGCTTGGCGACTCGCTGCATCCCTGGGATGTGCCACCGAGGGCCAGGGCTGCACAGAGTGCTGCAGGAAGGGCTGGTGGGAAGGGTTTGAGGAGGAGCAACCTCCCTGCTCATGTTAGAACAACACCTTCTCTTGACCTCCCTTTCCTCCAAAAAGTTATTTTATCCTCCTGCTTGACCCAAATCCCAGCTCCAGGAGAGTAGAGCTTCCGCCCTGTCCCTCGTGCCAGGAAACTCCCCCCAAAAAGACTTGGACCTCCCCAGGCTGTGGGAATGCTGGCATCCCCTTCTCCTGGGTCTCCTTGGAAAACAAACCCGATAAGGGACAGGGACAGAGGATGAGGATGAAGAGGCAGGTGGGAGCAGCAGGCTGATGTTCCAGACACGGAGCAAGGCTCACCCTCCCTCCCAGCTGCCCTTGCCGTGGGCTACACCAGCCCAAAATCGGGCTGCCAGTGCTTGCCCCCCTGGGAGATCAAGCCCTTTCCCAGGCTGCCCTTTGGGAACCATAAGGTTCTTGTCAGAGCAAGAAAAAAAGCCAGAAAAAAATAATAAAAAAAAAAAAAACAAAACCAAGCGCTCTCAGATTTTTCTAAATAAGAATTTAAAGGGCTGCCAGCCTATCTGCTGATAGCAGAAAGCAGATTGCAAGTGTAACAGGATGCAATTGAGTCAGACGATTCCAGGGAAAGCACCAGAAGGCTTAATATTAGGACTACTGGCATTCAAAGCCTTTGCTAATGACTTAACGATTGTTTGCACTGATTTGTGCTGGCTTCAATATGCAGAGAGCAACACTTTCTGCTTAAAACTGGGAGAGACCATCGGGGATTTTACTGACTATCTGACGGCTGCTTTTTCATAAATATATACTTCCAACACCTTAATGCTAAATAAATATGCTGAGGAAATGACCTCCCTTCCCTCCAAAAAAAAAAAAATAAGTTTGCAAGCTCAAAGGATAGGCATTTTTCAGGCAATTTCCTACTTAGCAGCACTACCTCGGAAGGCAAAACACACCTGCAGGACTCTGGAGGATTTAGTGAAATCCAGCAAAAAGCACCAAAAGCAGAGATGAGGTTTCTGCTGTGCAGGGCAACCCCTGTCTGCGGGGAAGTCCCTCTCTAAATGTCTCCTCTTGCAACTGCCTGCTTCCATTAGGGGGGTTTGAAGCCCGGGGAGGCTGGGCCACGCTGTCCCTCTCTGAGACTTCTCCTCTGACTTTAACTGAACCCGGCGTATTTAAACTCAAAGCATTCCTCCGCGCCTGGGACCCGCTCGCCGATGCTGGAGGATGCTCTGCCCTTAGGGTTCCCCCTTTAGATGCAGGGAAGCACTGTGGGAAGAGGTCCCCAGCCCTCACCCAGCACAGCAGGCACCTGGGGACGGCCACCCCGTTGTGTGGGTGGACACCCCCAGCCACACGTACGAGACTAATTAGCGTGCGCGAGGTAAGTAATGACAGCTACAGCGCCTATTGTTTGGTGCCTAACAGCAGGAAGAGTGTCAACGCTGCTTTTTTTTATTTTTTTTTTTTTCCAGGGGCTCGGAAATAGATGTTAATTGTTAATTCCCATTTAGCGCTTCCCTTGGGATGAGGCCTGGCATATTGCAAGTATGTTTTCAAAATCCGCTGGCAGGAGGAAAGTCCAAAAGTTAAGTGGGGAAAAGCGGAAAAAAAATCAATTTAAAAAAAAAACAAAACCCAACAACCTGGAAAATGATACGGCAAGCAATAAATCTATTAGGGGGGACAGCCCCAGCCCCTGGGGAGCCCTCAGCATCCCACCCAGGGCACCTGGTTTGCTCCTCCTCCTCTCACTGGGAGGTAGCACCAACAGCATCCCGCTTGCCCCACACTCAGCACAGCCAAAATTTGGGACCCCTTAAAACAGGGGGTTTTTTTTGCAACCCCTCACAGCCAGGAGGAAACGATACCCTTTCCAACATTTTTCAAGCTCCAACAGGGTAGGTTTAGACTGAACATTAGGAAAGAATTCTTCACGGAAAGAGTGGTCGGGCATTGGAATAGGCTGCCCAGGGAGGGGGTTGAGTCCCCATCCCTGGATGTGTTTAAGAGACGATTAGATGTGGTGCTGAGGGATATGGTGTAGGGGAGGACTTTGTAGAGTAGGGTAGATGGTTGGACTCGATGATCCCAAGGGTCTCTTCAAAAAAAAAAAAAAAAATTCTATGATTCTATGATTCTAACATGCCTACCCCTCCAGAGCAGATACACCACCAGGCTCTCTCCCTCTGGCCTCTACCACGGACGACCCTGCCAGGGACACGCACGACACCCGCCCATGGGGGCACCAGACCATCTGTGGAGAGGATGGGGAAACCCCTGGAGTGGGAAAACGCTTCTGCCAGGGACAATGTGACTGCTGATCCTTCCCTTCGGATGGTTGGCAGAGAGCAAACACAAGCAAGCCCTGCCTGCGCCCTTTCCCACGGTGGCCCACCCCATTGCTCCGGATTCCTGTCTCCAATGTCACCTGGGACCCTGAGGTGGCACTGTCACCTGAAAGGTACCAGCTGGGAGCTGGGGCTGCACGCCCGAGGGTGGCATCACCCCTCCCTCCCTGCCCCTCGGTCTCTGTGCTCTTCTCCTCTCCTCCTCACCCACGGATGCCACCGCAGACATGCACGGGTTGGAGACACCATTAAAACAGGCTGTCCCCTCCAGACACAGGGCTATGCACGTCAGGCACAGTGACGGTATAGAATCACAGAATCACATGGGGTTGGAAGGGACCTCTGGAGATCATCTAGTCCAACCCCCCCTACCTACAGCAGGTTTCACAGGGGCTTGTCCAGCCGGATTTTGAATATCTCCAGAGAAGGAGACTCCACCATCTCCCTGAGCAGCCTATTCGAAGGCTCTGCCACCCTCCACGTAAAGAAGTTCCTCCTCATGTTTAGGTGGAACTTCTTCTATTCAAGTTTGTGCCCATTTCCTCTTGTCCTATCCCTGGGCACCGCCGAAAAAAGACTGAAATAAGCAAGGTTCAAACAGGGATTTTTACCTCTCCATTGCCACTGATTTGCACGTAGCAAAACCATGGAGTTGGGAGAAAAATATTAACAAGTTTAAAGAGGCTGAAATGCAAAAAACATAAATTCTAGATGATGTTCAGCTCCAAGACCAGATCCTGCCCTCCTCACCTCAGCAAAGCTTGTACTCGGTGAGACTCAGACTCGGGTCTGTACTGAAGTCCCCATTGACAAGACATAATTTGTTGCTCAAGAGCTTTGCTGGAGAAGGTCAGTATGAAAGAGCCGTCAAAGGATGTGATGAATGTTATCTCCTGGGAAAACATTGCTTTCGAAATGCAGGAGGAGCAAAAGAGAAATTAAGACCTTGCTTGGAAAGTGTGGGTCTCACCTAAGTTTGGAGTGAAGGGGTATTACGTTCATCCACTGCAAATTTTTAAGCCGATACGTCTTTCCTGAGAGCACTTATGCATACATATGTATATGTACATATCGTGTCACCAATCTAATGTAGACACATTTGTACATATAAGGTGTCCACCTTCGCCTGAGAGAGGCATCTTTGCCTTCAGTGCAGCTGACCCAGTGAAATCTCCCAGCAGATGCCCAGAGTTGCTACAAGCACCGGCCTCCACGAACATCAGCTGTGCTGCCCGTTCATTCCCTCTAATGCAATTAGAACAAATTAACATGGGTGACTAGATGTGAAAGGCAAACGCACCTCACCGTCCCTGTCCCACCCGCATTTATTAATTTGAGTCCTGCCCTTTTCACAAACTTGTTGCTCTCTTGACCTCCCTCAGATGGAGCACTCATTTTTTTGTTGTTGTCACTTGAAAATTAGGAGCTCTGGCAGGGAGGCACAGCCACAGTCAGAGGAAGCCTGTGGAAATAGCCCATGAAGTTTCTTTTACAAGGCAAGAACCTGGTACCAAGCTCCTACCTACATGGGTAGGAACTTCACGGACTCAGTGGTGAGCCAGCAGCTGCCTCCCTCGACTCCTCCAGCAATCCCTGCCTTCAAAAGTGCTGAAAGGAACCGTGCAATTAACACCATTACCATTCTTTTGCGTGGGGCATCTCGCACTTTTCCTCTTGGCTCCTGAACTCCAGGCGTCCGCTCACCGGAGAGGCCTCCAGCGACAGGGCAGGCATCTCCAGGTTAACTGCTCCTGCCACGCTTTGGAGACAGTAAAGCACAAATGACATAAAATCGTGGTCCACGGACTAGATTGGACCACACAATCGTCTCGCCTGACCTCTCATACAGCACAGAGCTCAGGTAACCAGCTAAAGCACGGACATGTGTCTTCTAGACAAACCCTTGGTGGCTCTGGTTCCCCAGCTCTACAGTTTAGGAAAAAAATGCCACTTACTCAAAGCAAGAACCTTCCAGACTGAATTTGTTGAGCTTTAGGCCCCGTCTGCTGCTTTTTGTTTTGTCTTTGTCTTTCCTATTAAAGAAAAACCAAAAAACGTTTCCCTTTGTAGATCTTTGAGGACTGTGATCTTAACCTTGACTTTCTTAAAATAAATAGGTTGAGCTTCTTTACATCTCTCTGATGGAGGCAAGGTCTTCTGACCTCAGAAAAATGGTCAGGAACTGATGGCAAGCTGGCAGGTCATCTCCAAACCCTTTCCAACACGTTAGCACCATTTGGGTGTGTCCCTCCCACCCCCAAACAGGTATAGCCCTCCAGTTATTACTTTGAAAGTCCCTGCTTCCCTATGTGTTCCCTTCTGTCATTCTGTGATGGGAACGTGGGTCGGAGGACTGCAAGTGGTTTCCTGGTGCACCCTTGGCCTGTGTGGGTGGACGTGCCCTGACAGGCCCTGCTGTCTTTACAGTCAGAGATTATTGTCTTGGCACAGTAGCTGTGGATGTGCCTCGCTGCCCCAGGAACCCCAGGTTTTCCTCGCTTTATTTCCAGTGGATGGGAAGGGCAGCCGACGCTCGGTGTTTTAACAGACTTTAACACAGAGGAGAAGACTGACCACGTCCTCGTGTCTGCCAAAACCCAGACTCAGCAGTCCCAAATCCTTCTGCTCGTGGGAGAGCATCACTGTATGAGCTGTCGCTCCTGCCCACCACCTCCGAACACCCTCATCTCACGTGTTACTGCACGCGTGGCTCTCCAGCAGTGCCTTCTCTCCACCCTGAGGCTCCACCAAGCCGTGAACAACAGCGGAGACCTCTCCGTGGCAAAGACCCCGCGGGGCATGGTTTGCCCCTGGACGGCACCGTCTGGCTGCTGGCTCCAGAGCAGCCCCCGCTCCACCTTTGGAGCCTTTTCTGCTCTACATCCCAGGTGTCCCCAGGCATAACAAGCCCGTGTCCCCCTTGGGGACTGTCCCCCCGTGGCAGGTGAAGTCGAAGGTGACTGCCCAGGCGCCTCGTGGGTGACTGCTTAAGGGCTGCTTACGCAGCACCTTCCCAAAATCTCCCTTCTGATGGAGCCGGCCCTAACAACCCTCCTCTTAACACCCTCCTCTTTTCCTTCTTCATCCATCTCCAAACCCATTCATTAAATCTTCCTCTTGCTTCCTCCTGGATGTCAGATGAAGAATAGCCTTTCTGGGTATTTGCTCCAAAATTTAACCCCCGTTTTCTCTCCTTAGTTTTCCTAAATCAGCCGTGCCCTTCCCTACCCGTCTTTCCAAGCTGCAATCTCTCCCCCGGAGTCTCCGTGGTGCCTGCTAAATCCTGGTTTGCTTCTGTGCTGAGCCTGCAAATACTTCCTGTTTATTGTCTGTACTTCTGGCATGATTTCTGAAGGAATTAAAAGCAAATCTGTTTATCTTTGCTGAATCCCTCTGCTGATAAGGGTATTAGTGGTCTTATTTACAAACGGAAAAGCAAGGCAAAGTTGGACCGGGAGCAAAAATCTCATAAAGCAGGTCCCTAATTTGAGATGCCCTGAAAGCATCCAACAGTTGAGTTTTCTGAAAATGCCAAGGAACTGTTCTCTAAAACTCCTGCCCCTTAAGCTGCTTCAGTTGAGGGACCTCTGATCAGTTGCACCCCCCCCACACTTTCTTGGCACTGCAGAAAACTGAGGATGCTGTCACGCAGGCGGAGAGCTCATCCACAGCTTTTCCTGGAGGGAAATAAAGTAAGTACATTGCAGAGTCTGTGGCAATCAGAGTCTGCGGCCACAGACAATCTCCTTCCCTCACAGCAATCGCTTTTTAATATATCTCCTAATTTTTCAGAGAGGGAATTAGCAAGGCAGAGATTGTCCCAGCAGCTACAGTCGCATTTTCGCTTTTTGCCCAGCCTCATAAAATCATTTTTTTTTCCTTGTCTCTCAACACCCCATTAAGGGAAGGAGAAAACAGGGCAGGTTGTCACCGCCGAGCAGCACCGCAGCTATTTTTCATGCTGACAGCCAGGGGCATATTACACCGGAGGCACCGGCTGCAGGGGAAGGTGTGTGACACCGGTCAAAGGCTGACCACCAGCCACGCTTTGGCCACTAGCCCTGCCCCGAGGCACCTGCTGACGCCAGCCACTGAAAGCGAATCCCACCTGCCACCATGTCACCCCTCCACCTGCCAAAAAGGGGTGCAGGATGGCACATTTTTGCCCAGGCAGAAAGGCTGGCAAGAGTGAAAGCTGCACCGACGAGATGTGAAAAGCTGCAGCTTTTCCCCACCGTCCAAGCCCCCTGAAAGAACTCGGAATTTGGGGTGGGGGTGGGTGGTTTATGTTCCTTGGGGTGGCAAGGGCTTCTGCTGGTGCCTCATAGCTGCACACCCCTGCCAGGCTATTCCTCTTGTTTTTTCAAACCCTCAGACAAAAATGTACCTTTTAATACATATAATGGGGTGACTGTGGGTCTGATGTATGTCTGCATCTTTCAGAAGAGCTTTTTAACAGCTTTTTGCAGGAGGGAAGAAGGAAGACCATATATAACATCTCCACATTCACCTAAAAAACAAAATAACCAAAAAACAACCAAAGGAAAAAAAAAAAACAAAAAACCAAACACATAGCTCCTTCCCTAAGCTGCAGAACCCCAGGGTATTGCCAGGTTATGACCGAACCCAGACCTCGTGCCCCTGAGGAGCTATGGTGCCCACTCCCTGCCGAAAACAGTAGCAGGCATGCAAGGGAAAATCCAAGCAAGCTGAGAGCTCAGCTAGGACCACGGACTCAGTGCTCTGCTGCAGAAGGAAATCAAAAGAGGCAAAGACAGCTATAACATTTATCTTCTTTATACATTGCTTCTAGATTAGAAAACCTGCACTAACAAGATCACGGGCACACAAGCATTTACATGGCTTTTGAACACCATTTAGCTGCTTAAATGCATGCTGCAAAGCAGTTAGCTCTGCACGTAGCTTTTATTTATAGGGCAACGTTGATTTAAGCAGAATTTAACTCAATATAACCGTGCTTGCACTAAGGGTATGAACAGAATCTGGTCTGAGGCTGAGAGTTTCCAAATCATGGGGGCACAGAAGTGACACAGTCGTTTCTGGTCTGAGGCTGAGAGTTTCCAACTCACGGGGGCAATGGCAACCCCGTGATTAAGTTTGGGCTTCTCATGTGGATGAGCTGGGAGAAGGGAAACCAACACGCCAAGTCCCACAAAGCTTGTTAAAAAAGGCAAATGACGATTAAAAGTGAAGAAAGGTAAAGCTTGTTATGAGTCGCCCAACCATGAAACCCCTGCCTTTCCCAGCTCCTGCCAGGACACACAGTGAAGGCTCCTTCCAAACGCCACCATTCTCCATACTGCAGCCCAGGTCTCTGTGTGTCACCAGCTTTAGTTGTTCCATCACCCCCTGATGGTTTTCCCTCAGTGCTTTTCCTTTTGCAGGACTTTCTTAGTAGCCAACTTTAATACCTGCCAGGAAAACACCGACTGCACTGTAAAAGTGGCAAACCTCCTAGGCTTGTCCAAGTCAACAGCAAGACTTTCTCCTTTCTACTTGCGAGATGAACTGCAGAAAATGACCAGATTCCTGAAATCTAAAGTTGTATGTTTATATATTGGAGTGACTAATCTAAATAAAAGTGACTAGTATTGATTCTCTTAGACTGTCACTAGTGACACCAGCAGGCATCAAGCTCATCTGAAACAAAGCCACCTTTCCTTGGTGCCTAAACTACAGACACAGGGAGCCTGTCTTCAGACACGTAACCTGAAAATGCTGTTGCAGGAGGTAAGTGCTCGATCACTCCTTCATCCTCTACCCCAGTTTTCCAAGGAAGCCAGAGTCAGTTTGCAAGAGAGATCAAACACCTCCCGGGGACCAGCACCCACGGGAATTTAGCCTTCCATCGTTCCCCTTCAATACACAGTCAACCACAAGTCATGTCCAGGGACAGAGGGCAGGGGCGGCTGCTGAAAACAAACCACCTTTCAAATTGAGACATGTTTTGGTAAAACTGAGGAGAAGGTAGGGCCTGGGAGCAACATTGTGTTGGCTGGAGCCAACGCTAACCATGTCCACAGCGGAGACAGAAGCACCAACGCCTCCCATACCTGTCCCCCCTTCACATGGCAGACCCCACGGGCCAGTACGGGAGGATGCGCGCCGGGATGCCAACTGCAAGGCTGTGGAGGGCTTGGGGGATGAGGAGAAAACCAAACGTCAGTAGAGGAGGCGGGGGAAAATTTCAGTAAAGGGACCTGACAGCTGGTAGCTGCCTCTTCTGGCTCCATCCACCCGAGCCCCGAGTAAAATGCTCACAGCTTGGGGGTTATCATAGGATTTTAATTCCTCCAACAATCAGAAAACCAATGAATACAGCTCCCCGATGTTGCGCTAGCCTGGAAGGGCAGTGAGAGATGCACACTGTTACGTACAGAGCCAACCTAGACAATTCTATGATTCTATGACCAGTGGCACCAGGCAGGAGCACTCTTGGTGTCACGTCGTTGCTTTAATGACACGGTGGAAGGCGAACGGCGCGAGCTCGGCACCGGGCTTTCCTCCCCGGACCTGGATTGATGGTGACAGTAGGGTTCCAAGGCTCCTGAAGGCTGCGTAATGCCCTTGACAGAAAGGCAGCACAGCTCACCACGCTTTGCCACGCCAGGCGTATGTGTGCGGGAGAGCATTCAGCCACGGCAAGCAAGGCTGATGGAGGCAGTTGTTTTGGGGAAGGGCTCCCACCCGCTCTGCTTCGTCCCCCTGCGTACCTCGGTCTGTGGTGGCAGGAGGATTTGTTGGCTTTCCCGGCTTTGCTGCCCTCCCAAAGGTCCTGCAGTCCGGGAGAGGAGATGCCCGAGGGATGGTGGCAGGTTGGGGAGCTGGTGAGCAGAGCAGGGAGAGCTGACTTGGATCCTGAATGTCACCAACTTGGTTACCGCTGAGGACACTTCCTTGGTGGGTCAGCTTTTGGGGTTTTTTGGGGGAGATCATTCCCGGAAGTCAACAAAGTAAAGAGCCACTCCTTGGGAGAAACCAGAGACCAGTTCTCCATCCTTCAGGTCGCACCTTCTCCTATGAGCTCCTGAGAGGAGTCTCCGCTTCCCTTGCATGAAGGATTGAGGATTTTACTGCCACAGCCATGGAAAAGCACGCCTGGGACCCCAAAAGGACGAGCTGTACCTTCAGACCCCCTGAGGGTCGTCCCTCATCAGATCTCCTTAAGCCTCCCTTACTTCTGCTCTGGCCCAGGGGCTTCCTTGCGCCAGGGCGTGTGTCCCGGCCGTGGTCCTGGGGGTGGGTGCTGACCGACGGGTGCCTGAAATGCCCAGATTCAGGCTTTCCGGCCACAAATGCCCAAGAAGCATTCACAAGGCTACGGTCACCTTCAGAGCCACAAACGCTGCGGAGCAGAATAAAGACATCTACAACCATCGGCAAAAAGCCAAGGGCTGAAAATGCGAACCATCTGCAGCACGTCTCCAACACCGAGTGACACACACCTCCCACCAGCAGAACGACGGTGCTGGGCTGATAATACACTGCAGCTTCCATGTCGTCCCAGCAAGGCATCCGAGCCACTGGGCACCTTGCTCCCCAAACTTCACGACAAACTACCACAATTCCTCTGCACTGCTTCATCTGTCCCGTCCTGGAAAAGCCCCCTCTTGCCCAGGGAAGGAACACCAAGAAATGACAGATAGTGACCATTGAGGAATTTGGAGGAAAACACAAAGTGGTGGCCCATTGTGTCAGAGGCCTGGGCCACCTCCAAGCCCCATTGACCGGGCCACCCTCCTGCTGCCCAACAGCATGGCTGCAGCCCCCATATCAGTCTGATCCCTCAGCTTTGAGGCTGGGCTCTCAAGCACAGGGACAGACAGCTGTCTTGGGACCCAAAAAAAGCCCCGCTGAGCGTATAAACTAAAGCAAAATGATGTCTTGCTGAAATGGTCCCGCCGCCTTTCCTACCAGCAGTGTAACATCTTGTCCCTGTAGGGCTTCTGGTGGATGCCACCGT
>JAHREE010000245.1:27436339-27544600 GCA_033628505.1 Tringa tobata
TTCGGCTCGCGGTTTGAATCTTGGAAATTTAGCAGACCCGTTTCTGCTAAGTAATTTTCCTTTTCGGAGAGTGAGGTGAAGGGAGAAGTGATGTGGTCTAGCGTGCTTCCATCGAAATGTTGCAACCAAAGATCTCATCACAAGATTTGTTTTCCATGATGAGCGGCATGCAAATGTGCAGGCTTTGAGCGGCGATCAGCAGCTCTCAATATCAGTTCAGCACATATTATTATTTTTCTCCTCTTTTTTTCTTTTTTTTTTTTTTTATTTTCATGTGAAGTTCAGGAGTTTCAGAGATAGGGAGATATTGTCCCTAGTGAAAGCAGGTCAGTGGGTGTTGTTTGTCGGCTAATGAGGCCATTCTATTTGCATGTTAATGGCAGGTTGACTTACTGCAGCAGGGGGTTGAGTGTAGTAACGTGTATATTCACTTGTGTATCTGCATGTGTATTCCACCACGGCACTTTCTCTGGAGGCTGTGAAGTGCAAAACAGGACGTGGTTGCCTAAGATATTCGAGAGGGAGATGTTAATGGTCGGGTCAGGTATAAACTCGAGTTAGAGAGGGATCTGACTGAATAAAAGGTGGCAAAACCAACACCGCGGTACATGCAGTGTCCTTTTAAGAGATGCTCCCGGCGTGGCAGGCTGACCATAGATTATAAGTCGTTCCTTCCCTTATCTTTCGGGAGTTAGACAAATTTGCTTAAGTGGTGTGTGATGAACGTATTGGCTCCTTTTACCAGTAGCCACTGAAAATGAGCGTGTTTCTTTGAGCCCTTAGGGCTGCTTGCCCCTCAACTACTGTTACATTCCCCAAAACTTCTTTCCTTCTTGGTGTTTTTTTTTTTTTTTCTTTTCCTGGTCACCTCACAGTTAATTTCTTGCACCCCTCCAAATAAAGGTAAGACACTGTATAGATTACCACTTGCTTATTATCGCTAAAGGTCCATGACTAGCAATTTTCAGGTAACACTTTTTAATAGACTGTCATACAGAAACACTACTTCTTTCAGCTCTTTCTGTCTCAAACACATGGCACTTTGATTGTTGGTGTCCTTTGGAACTTCAGTCCTCGGTTGCTAAATATCTGATTTTTTTCAAGACTCAAATAAAGGACTCAAACACTGATAATATTTTGCTGCATCTGTGCTAAGACAGTTTTGTATATTTCTTTTCCTGCTCCCAAATTATATTCTTTCTATTATATTTATGTCGGCTGTCTCTTGAAAATGTTGGTAAACCTAGCAAGTCAAGAACTTTTGGCCTGCCAGATCTGCTGCTGTTAATGCTTTGAAAGAATGTACATATCTTGGGTTTTATCCTGCAGAAGAACAACAATTTAGAACCAATGTAAATAAATCACTGTTGGGCAATGTTTTGTCTCTCTTCCTCAGTGTCATGGAAAGTGTAGAGTGAACCCTGCCAGTGAAGTGAGAAAACATTTAAATCTAGCAACCAGGGCACAGGGAGGAGAAAAAAAGGGAGGGCAAAGACATGAAAATTAACAAGTGCTTAGGTGGTGGGACTGAACTGCTGTTTATGTGAAATGAAGAACTCTAAAGTCACCTTTTAGTGAAAATAGTTCTTTCATATTGGGAAGTGACATCAAGAAACTTTGTGAACGCATCCAAGGAGCCTCAGAAAGTGGGTTTGTGTTGCCCATTTCGGAACTAATTATTAACAAATCTTCAAAAGAAGAAAAGGTTGCATGGGAGACACTGAGGCTCCCGAATTTGCCGAACTATCACTGCTCGTAGTAAGGCTTTTAACAAGGACTTTGGCATTGTGCTGATTCCTGGCTTTTAGCCAGGGAAACTGGTATTGTTTTGATATAGTAGGCATGGTCCTAGACTTTGGCATGTCAACATTGTTTAAAGAACAAGAAACGTGTGCCTGCTGAGGAGTTATTATGACGGACAGATTTCCAAGGTCTCTTGTTGGCACCAGTGCTGTATTGGGTAACAGAAATAGGAGGCTGCAAATGTTTTGGTTTCTGTGTGCAGAATTGGGAGACCCTGTAGTTGCTGTTGGAATGGGGATATCAGCTGCCAGAGTTGGAAGGGACTGCTCCCTCTTGCCCCAAGCACTTCAGATGCTGCTGGGACTCCGTCTCCCATATGGTTCTTTTAAATACTACCAACAGCCAGACCACGCTAAAGGAAAAAATACGGTGTTTTGGAACAAAGCTGCTGCTCAGGTGTTGAAAAAGATGAAGTTTTGGTCGGACTAATGTTACCAATCCTGTTTGGGACCGCAGAGAGTGCTTCACTTCTAAGTTACTTGCATGGGCAGTAGATTGTTTTTCTCAGAGTGTGCCTAAGCAGTGACTTTAAATCCCTTGCTCTGTTTTGTTCCGAGTGGAAGATGTGTCTCGTGTTTCTTTGGGAGCCAAATAAAGTCCTTTTTAAAAAAACTGTCTATTTTTCAAGGTGGAATTTCAGACGAGCTGTCAAATTTGGCTTGTCACAGCGAATGACCCTTCTACCTCTCTCACTTGACTGCCACACAGTAGCTCTAAGCGTGGTAGCAGCATCTGTAAGCCAGCTTCACAACTGGAGTCTGAAAGTGGTAGAACAAAGTTGCCAAGTTTCAAGTAGAATTGGTGGTTATCTTGGAAACAGTGCTGGAGAACACAACCACAAATGATTTTGCCAAATAATATACAGTATTTATTTAGTCCAGCTTTCTGATTGCTGTTAAGGCAGTCAGCCAGCAGCAGTAAGTGTTGTGACATCATTTTGAAAGGCAATGTGCTGGTTCTGAAATGGAGTGGGATGTAGTATGAATCATTATTTAAAAAAAAAAAAAAGAAAAAAAGCTGTAGTCTGAACAGAGATAAAGCATATGACTGCATCATGGCTGAAAGCCAAAAAGGGAATTATATGAATCAATCACACTTGTACCATTATTCCGATCCCATACTCCATAAGGCAGTGAATACCTTCTTAGTCATTTAATGATACTCTGCAGGAAAAATATCCTTTTGAACACTGAACAAGTAACTAGTAACAAGTTGCCATAGTTCCGGTTGTTACACTTTCAGATCGTCACTGCCTGCATGTTCAATTTGCATAGCTGGTCCCAATATCCTAGATAATAAAATGTTACAAATGGAAAGTACCATGAGTAATCATCTTCTCAGTCACCCACTGAAAAGAAGTCACTTCTGCCTTCCCTTAGGGTAGAGAAGTCTCTTTTAAAAAAAAATCACCCATTTTCCCAAGGAATTGCTCAGTGGGTGGAAACAGAGGTGGTGGGGTTAAGGAATAATTCTGAACCTCCAGCATCAGATGGACTAATCCCAAGGACAGCTGATGACTGACCCAAAAAACGTTGTTTGGATTAAAATACTGGGAATGTGTCTCACATTACGTAGCAGGGAGTAAGAGAAGGAAGGCAGAAAAAACACAAGGTTTGAGAAATAGGAAGAACAGCTAACTAATTTTACTCTCATATCCCACACTGTTCTTGAAGTGTGGGGGGGGAAATGTCCTGCCATATAAGATGATCAGAAAGAGTGTTCTACTAGTTGTTCATAGTAAAGGATTTTAAATCTAGGGACAACTGAAAGAAAGTTGTTATGCTTTGAAAAACACTTTAAGAATTAAAAGCTGTAAAGGTTTAGATTCCTGTCTGTCTTTTCAAGCAGGCTTGTTCATCTCTGTCAAAGACCTTCCAGAAAGCTGAGTCATCTCAGCAACCTGAACAAAATTCAGACTGTCCTTGAAAAACAAAGTTTTCTGTGGAGGTGTGGGTTTCAAGTTGGAGTGTTGTTTCCTTGTAGGATACATATGGTGAGAAACCCCAGTAGGATTATCCTTACAAATAAATAAAGGCTTGCAGTATTGAGGCTTCAGTTTGACCTAATTCTTGGTGCATGTGGATTTTTCCTCTTATTAAAATAAAAATAAAGGCAGCATTTCTCTCACGCTGTGCAAAGGAATAGGTTTGTTCTATGCTCAAGTTCAGCAAGGAAGAAAAATTCAGCATTTTAATCCTAATGAAATCCAGCATGTCTTTTAAGACAATGTCAAAGAAGTGAGCAGGTGATTGGTTAGATAGCTAAGATCACCAGGAGTAGCTAAATAACCGAGTACCCCTCGCAAGTATCTTCCATGGGTACGGGGCAATAGCCTTGGCACTTTCTGATTAATTGCTATGATGCAATTTAGGCAACGCGGAATGTCTTCATGTGTTCTACAGTTTTGCTTCTAACCTCAAATAAATTCCACATGGGTTCCCAGCATACGAATATTGGTTTCAGCAGGTGGATGCATGAGGGAGGAGAAGTTTCCAGGCTTAAGTTGAATTTTTCACAGGCATATAAAGAGGATAATGACTGCATTCTTTATTCCACATGAGCTACCTTATCCTTACGTTTCAGTGACTTAAAATTTAAACGACTTCTCTGCTTAATCTCGTTTCTAATAACGCATAAACAGTCCGAGCTTTGTCTTCCAATGTCCTGGCGTGAGCTGCTCTAAGTCACATCGTGTTGGAAAGGGATTTGGCTCCATTGCAGTAATACCCCGGCTTACCAAGTGGGTAGATGTTTAGGTCAGGAGGATGACTCTCCATGCGGTTGCACGCACGTGGTTAAGTGTTTACAAACAGTGTCCCAGCATCCCCAGCAGCTGCCTTGACGCAGCCAGCGAGGACAGAGTTCTAGGAATGTCCCTGGTCCTCACGGGCGGCAGAGTGGGGTGAAAGAAATAAAAAAAAAAAAAAATGCCGAGTTTAAGAAAACATATCGTAGTTTGGGTTTTGGCTGAGCTTTCTGCATCTGTGTTGCATTCTGTGTCATTGGTTCCTCTGTCAGATGCCGCTGTTTTGTTGTGTGGGTTTTTTTTTTTTTTCCCCCCCAACTCAAGCGCAATCTGGGCTGTGTTGACGCGTTTGCCTGGAACGGACTGACCCTAAGTACAAGATGGGGGTTAAGGGAATTGTTGCAAAGGTTTCAGATGGTTTCCCTGCCCCCTCTCCCCTTTTAAAAAATTTATATGGAATTCAATCCCCAAAAGCTTTCATGACAAAACAGCTCTTTGCAATAGAAGAATCCCACTGTAAATGGTTATATATTTTTTCCTTAATTAGGCATGACTCACTGCCTGTTAGAATACTAGAACAATTCCCTTTTTAAAGAACAAAAAAGAAATCATGAATCCTACTAACTTTATAAGTAAAATCAAATAGCTGAAAGTCTTTATTACTTAATGAGACGTGTTGACACAAAGAGGCATTGCTGTTACGAAAGCTAATACCACTGCAAGGCAAGTTTTGGATCTCCATTAGACATAAGAAGCTTGGTGGAGATTTGTGCATTTACTCAACTGAAAGAATAATGCCACCGATCTGTTGTTCAGAGGAAAAAAAAAAAAAAGAGAGAGGAGAAGCGGTGGTCATTATTGGGGTTGTCTTGCCCGTATTGGTTGAGGAATCACAGATGAAAATACATCGTAGCTGGTCAGAAGTACCCAGCTGACAATGTGTTTCACACCCTTCCCTGTGGACCTAAACCAAAGCTGTCAGACAGGTTCTGGTCTCCAGAGACAGCCTGTGCTACGTGTGCACTGTGGGGCCTTGTTAACAGAGGTTCTGCTCCTCATCCACAAATGTTATTTTCCAGTCCCATGTGCATTTTTCAGACTTTTTCATGCACTTTTTGCAGCAAGCACTTGGCCTGGTGTGCAAAGCACGTTGCTTGCTTTACAAAATGAATCCCAAGAACTGGTTTTTCCACATAGGGAGGAAGTACTTGGTGCAAGTGTATATTCCATATGCCGAATTTGTCAAGATGAGTCATGGTATTCACCATCATAAAACAGAGTACGAAGGCCAGTCTGCAGATCTTGTTTTATATGTGACTTCTGCTATTACTTCTACATTCACATATTGGTTGCTTCCATTTTGCTTTAATGTTGATTACAATCACTGTGTTTTTGTTATCAAACTCCAGTGGTTTCTTTCTCCCTGTCCTCTCATTTGCTAGGTAGAATTGTTTGGGTCACATCCAGAACTTGCTTCTGTTTCACTAAGATCTTCACCTCCTTTTGTTTTCTTTTCTGACTTTTTTGACCCACAGTTCCCATTAGTTTTGTAGCAGCTGGGTAGCAGAAGGCAGCAGGCAAGAATAAAGAATATAGAAGAGAATATGTGAAAAAAGCATTTCCGAGTTTGCACTGACTATTTGTTCCTTCTCTCACCACTTTTAGTACCGTTAGAGAGATCAAAGGGTAAATGTTAACCCTAGGCCTGATGCTGACAGGAAAGTTTTGCCCTCAACTTTAGTGTCCTTCAAGAACTTTCCGTATTCGTCCCTTAGCATGAGAGACAACTGTTGGTGCAGCACTCACCCCCCTTCCATGCCCCTCATACTTTTTTTTCATCTTTGTTTAATCTGTTTGTTCTTTCAGTGCTACTCCACTTGTGTTTGAAGTCACATACTTTGAAGTTATACAATTTTTATACTTGCCAAAGGACACAAAACTCTTTCAGCTCTTATGTAAGCAAAAAGGAGAAAAGACTGATTGCGTATTTCCTCTTGTGTACAAGTAGCATTACTGTCCTGCTGATGGTAAAATGAGGAAAATGAGGAATTGTTGCAGTAAAGCGGGAGTTGCTTCCCTTCCCCTAAAGTTACTAAAGGTCACAGAAGTGAGATATTTCCTTGAAGCCTAAAGTGCATGTATAGCTTTATAAAAGGAATGCGTTTTGTCCCTGAAAGAGAACATAGGAGAGCTGCTAAATACGTTGGAGTTCCATCTCCCTGGGATTTGGAGAAGTGAGGGGTATGTGTGTGTATGTATTACAGACCTTAAAAGACTTTCTTTTCAAATGACCAACTTTTTCTTCCCACTGTACTCCTTTGCTTGCTTGTCTGATTTCAAGTTTGTCTGCCCCAAAAGGTCTGAAGTATTACCGAAATGGCAGCAGTAAAAATCAAAAACATGAAAGCTGAGCAAAACTGAAAAGGGTCATTTAAGTCATGTAACCAGTAGACATTTTGGGGAAAGTAAATCTATTCTAGTGAGCCTCCATTCCACACACAGTCAGTTGGAGAGTGTACACATCACATACCCAGGAGCAAATGAAAATACTGACCAAATAGGGAAGAGCACTCTTGATATTTATAAACATGAAAAATGCACAAAACGGAAAAATACAGCCTTTCTCTTCTCTGTTGTTTCTATGGCGCTCTCCATACTTTCCACGGAACATTCGATCTCTTTAAATAAGTTTATACCTGTACTTTTCTGCTTCCCAGTAATCCTTAATGCAGAGAAGCAGCTTTTGTAGGTGTGAAAAAGTAGTAGGAAAAACAAGATTTGAGCTAATCTGTTTTCTGTCTTACTGCATGCAGTTCCTGAGAAGTGAGAGACCAGGTAGGAAAATGCAGATTTACATGTATTTTTCCACCGTGCCTGTGTTGTGCAGTTGACAATACATTAGGTATAGGTGGCTTTCCCCCCCCACCCCGTGCTGTCAGCTGACTTGTGATCCTGCAGACTGGTGGAAGCCCTTGCCATTTCCACAAAGCCCTATTCATTTTCCTTCAGCTCACAGAGCTGTAACAGTCTGCCTATGTAGAGACACTTGCAGGAGTGAGGCAACTAGTCAGTCACGTACTTTGTAGCAACTGAAAAAAAAAAGAAAAGTAGGTTTTGGGGGTATTTTTTCTTATTTGAGTGGGGGAGGGAGAGGAAATGACTTAAAGGCAGGTATAGAAGGTAGAAACTAATTCTTACTTTTAAAACCCCAAACTTCTAAAAGCAGTTGCAAGTTAACATGATTTTTGCTACAAAATATAAACCCTAGCCGGTGGACTGGAAAGAAGTTTTGCTTGTGGAAGAGCGAGTCTGTAACTACCTACTGAATAGCTGCTTTTTCTTGAAACAACTGCTACTAGCTGGTTAGAGATACTTTGTTGGACAAGCTGGAGCATGAGTCTTAATTCAGGATGGCAACCCTGATGCTTCTAAATATAAGGAGAGTGGATAGAGAGAAATTAATTATTGCACGTTAGGAGGCACCTCATATTCCAGCCACGAAACAGAACCCCACTGTGCTTGGGGCTGTACAAACATCAGCCATTTTTGTTCTGTTTTGCTACTTAATTCAGTAAAGGAGACAGAGAAAAGGGGTCTGGCAGTGCACTAGGGGCCAGCGTTAGTAACTCTTGTTTATAATGCAAAGCAGAGGCAGGCAGCTCCCTTCTAGAAAACTAAATATTTGCAGTAAATAAAGCAAAGCTGCTATTCCTACCTGCTCTGTGTGTGTGTTAAGAGGAGTTCCTAACCAGCATTGCTGTAGTTTTTTCCCTAGGGTGCTAATATTAATGAGCAGGCAAAACATGCAAAGAGTAAGAGAAAGGGTACAAAATTAATCAGCAACAACTGAGAGCCAAAGCACACACAGATCATGCAACGCGGTCCAAACCCTGCTGGAGCCATTCATTTCAGTGCCTTTTTTTTTTTTTTTTAACCCTAAAAGACATACAGGAAAGCTGTGGTATAGCTGGGAACTGAACCCATATCTCCTAAGCACCAGTGCATTACCCATGATACCCTCCTTCCTGCTCATTCAGAGGTTTACAGATAGTTTTCTCTGCTTACTAAGATAACAGAAGTATCAATTTTAAGAAACAGAAACTAGCCTCAGAAACAAGTAGCTTTTCACTTTTTTTTCAGAAGTTGGTTTTCAGTAGCATTTTCTGTTGACTGACAACGTGTTCTTTTTTTTGCTGCACAAGCCTTCGGACCTTTAAACCAGCAGTGCTCATCCAAAGCAACCCAGCAAATTAAACACTGTTGTTTATCTCCTCAGCGAAGAGAGTGGCTTTTTGTGCACTGCTTTGACTGCAGCACTATTGAAACCCTCTGCTCCAAGTGAAAAAGGGTGCAGGAAGGGACGTTATCTCAGTTTTACTGGCACTGCAGATGTCTCCTTGCACCTTCAAGCAAATAAGCAAAATCTCACAAGGAGCTAGTAATAATTAAAAATAGTGTGTTGTGTCAGTAAATTGCAGTGTGTGAAACCAAGTTGTGTAATGTCATTTCACTAAGTAGGTACTCCAGTAATTCCCATTAACCTTTAATACCCTTGATCCTCCTATCCATTGAGGCAAGATTTCCCACAGTCTGCAAACTGTTCCTGTACATCAGCTCCAACCTACCACACGACTCCCATTTTGATCTGCTTTATCAATTAAAGGTTTGTCAGGGTTCACGAACCCTCACGCTGACTTCATACTTGGTAGCAGAGCCAAAAGGGGAAAAACAAAACAAAAAAAAAACAAACCCAAAAAACCCCAAACCTTAACCCCAAACAGTTACCAAAACGAACTTTAATTAGTCATCAGAAATCTCCCTGCTGGGGACAGGGTATGCAAAGCCATGCAGGTGACACAAGCTTAGCAGCATTCATAGCTTTCTATGCAACAGTCACCTGTTATCTCCTAGACCTGAATCAGAAACAGTCATTAATGTGGCCTCTCTCCAGTCTTCTGGAGTTCCTTTGCTGTGGACAGCAGCCATAGCTCAGGTGGCATGGTTTGGTACGTAGTGCATTTAACCGGGAGCCTACCCTAAGCATTCACAGGCTTGTGGTACAATCCATGATGAAATGCATTTGGAAATAAAACCCGATGGGTAATTTAGCTCCTGCAGCGTCTCTGGATGCTGACAGAGGCACTTGACCGTGAAGGACAGATGGATTTTTCTCTGCCATGTTTAGAGACCCGCTAGCGCTGCAGACTACTTGGGATGTGTGGCGGGGGGGAAAGATGGAGCGTGAGTGTTCGGACGTGCCTCCTGGCTTCCCCCAGTCGCATTTTGGAGGTTCAGCCGGCCGAGCCCCCACGTGGCTCTCGTGCACGTGGCCACGCTGTTTGCAAACACCCTCCTGGGCCGTCCCCGAGGCGCCACGTAACCGGCGAGAGGGTTCCACGCTCCCTTCGCCAAAACCCCTGCTTTTCACCCACGTCCGCGGCTGCTGGTAGCAGTCGTGGCCAAATGTAGGGCTCCGCCGGGCTGGCGGGAGTCTGCTAGCTCGGTCGGGTTTGCTAGTTTTACATTTAAGCAATATTCAGGCCAGGGGTTTAGAGCAAGGTCATCCACAGTGAGTCAAAAATAGAAACTTTATTGCTCGATAGAGTCGTAGCGCTGGAGAGCGCTAGCTAGACGTACACGCAACAGCGAGGAAGGTACTTTTCTGCTTTCCAGAGATGCTATTAGGGAATTGGGTAACATTTACAGTAGGGCACGTTTTCAGAAAGTCTGTGGAAATGAATGGGGACGTTTTTATTTATTTTTTTTATTTCCCGCTAACGAACCGGGGACCGTTTTTTGGCCAGGTCTAAGAGATGGGTCTCAACGCAACGCCAGGAGCTTGGAGCAGCTAGTATTTGAAACCATAGTTGCATTATGACTTGCAGAAGACTGCCTTGGTTTTGCTTTGTTTTAGCAGGCCGTTGGCATGCAGCAAGAAAGGGGTTTGAACAGCTGGTGTGGCTGCGTTAAATGGCCTCCCATAGCTGAGGCACAAAAAGACAAAGCGTGCTTCTTTCCAGCCGCTCAGCTAAAATTGTATTGACTTACTTTTTGCTGCTCTCCTCGCCAGTTCAGGGTTCAAGGACTGGCGTACCTACTGTACCTTGGGTTCAGATAACGAGATAAAGCTACGCGGAGTTAAGCCCGTGTTCTTCACAAGACGAGCGATTTTTATTTTTTTTTTTTCTCTCCCCGTTCCCCCTGTTTTGTTTCGGGGTGTGAGCTGTTTATTTTTCTCCTTCCTTTTGTTTTACGCTCCCTCCCGCTCCCCCGCTGCTGCCCGCACACCCTCTGCCAGCCCCCGCGCTCCCTTCCCCGCCACCAGGACTGCAGACTCAGCAGCCACTGGTAACACTTTAACTCTTTGTCCTGTTCTCAGCTCTCCCACCAAAGGTCAAAGCCAGCCAGACTTACAGCTGCACTTGAAACAGAGCTGCTACGGGAGGGAGGGAGGGAGGGTCGGCAGCCAGAGATTGTCCCCTCCCTGCCCCCCCCACCTTACTGCCCTAAGCTTGGGGTGGCTGTATCTGCTCATTTCTCGTTAAGAGGAAATGAAAGACTTGTGACTTTTGCATGTACTGGCCGTATCTAGCTTCGTGCAACCTCTACTGATAAACTTAAATAATTTAGGAGTTACTTCCTCAAATGCCTGAAACGTGGTCTAAATTTCATCAGTGCAAGGCCAGCGAAAAGCTACTACAGACACGAAGTCTCGGTTATCTGTCTTTGAAGTCATTTTGGAAACTTTGGCGACGTGCCCTTATACAATTCTTTTTCCTAATAGCCATAGTTTTGCATTGTGTTGTAGGACCACGCTGGCTCCAATTTCAGCGACTTGGGGCAGAAATGAGTTTTATTTTTCTTCAGAACAGTTCTGCGCTGCCGTTGGCTGAGGGAAGGAACCTGCCTGGGTGCCATCAACACTAGCGCTTGTCCACGTGTGCCACGTATAGAAAAAAGGTCCCCGATTGCCCTTCAAATAACCCGCCGCGGCGTTTGACGGGGCTGCGAGGGGCGCGGGCGCCGGCCGGAGCCTCGGCGCTGGGTGGCTTTAACGCGGTCGACGCCAAGGTTTACCTCTCCGCTCGTCACCGCGGGTCAGGCTGGTGTCTCACCACGTGCTTACGCGCACATGGCAGCAGTGTTTACAAACATGACCCCAGAACTCTTACGGGCACTTGTGAAAGAGCCGGCGGCGAGCGCCGCATCCCGCCCGCGAGGGTGACCTAGATCGGCGGTGCCGGCAGGGAACAGCGAGGCGCCCGTACCAAAGGCAAGGCTCCGAGAACACGTCGGACGGTCGAGGCAGATGATTGTGCTCCCAAACTGTTTTTTGAAATCTCATTGCCACCACGAGAGAGTTTTCCACCGTAAACTAAAAATAGCTACTATTAACTAGCAGGAGTGGCGGGTAAGTGATTCAGCAACTCGGGGATAGAAGTGACTGTGTTCTTCGGCACCGTAAGTCTGTTTCTGCGTCCAACTGACTCAGAAAGTACATACAATTTTCAAAGCAGGAAGGAACTGCAAAGCTGGCTTACTTTGGCTAAAAGAAAAGAACACTGCGTAGTCGTGTGGTTCCCGATCGACAGTTCCTTTTTTATTCCTTTATTAACACTTGCACTCAGGCAGTAATGAATGCTTTGTAGTCAGGTTGTGACCATCCATTTAGGAAAAAGGTGCCTTAGTAGTTCCAAATGCCACACACCTCCATCGACACAATAGGAATACCACTCTATGGCTGCCTTGTTTTCTTGACATGGGCCTTCAGAAAAAAATGCAAAACGCCCCTTTAGCAAACCAGGCGTTGTGTGCTCAACTATCAAATGTCCACATTCTATCTTGATACATGTTTTTTAAAAATCACTTTGGGGCACAGTAGATGTCTACTTTTTTTTTTTTTCAAAAAGTGTCCCCTCCTTACCCTTGAAGTTCTTCAAAGAAGTTTGTATTGTATGCCAGATTACTCTAAAGCAGTTTCCTTCCTAGAAGTTAGCAGGTTTTTGTAAAATGGAAGTAGGTGGCCAGGCAATTAGTTTTTGACAGATTCTACCCGCCTTGAAGTTTTCTCAGAAATACATGTATGTGGAGGAAGAAAGGCTATATAACTGTGACTGGTTGCCAAAGATAAACAGAACTTTCTTGAAAAAGCTGCTAAACTAGCAAAAATAACCCATGCTTTTTAATAAATCACTTCCAGTTTTTACTTTTGGAATCAAAGAATTTAATCCCAGCTTTGCAGAGGCCTACTAAATGGTGAAGGATTTTTTTTTTGCCCTCCCAAATAGAAAGACTGACCTTTCAGAAGCAGACGAGATGGTAGAAAGATGGTAGTTCTATTTTATATTAGTTACTATGATACATCTCAGTGTTTGTAAACACTGACATATCATAATGACAAAGTCCCTAGGAAAGCTGCACTACGAGCTTCTCCATGCCTCTTCTCTAATGCGACTGAATCCCATTACTGAATAAAACTTTTTTAAGTCCATAGTCTTCACCTTTTCCATCCATACCCATGGCAGCTCTGCATTAGAGTTGTTAAAGCTCCTGCAGAGTTTCTTTCACTGTGTAAACAAAGTCAGAGAGGCCAACATGTGTCCACTCTGGCCTGGTCCCTAGCTCATTCCACGCGGTCGGATAGCTCTAACCTGAGCAGATAAAGTGCTCTGCAGGTCAGCCCCTGTCCCATCACTGGTTTTGTCCACTCTCCTGGCTGATTTTTAATGTTACATTCGGAATGAGTGTGAATGTGCTTGTGTCAGTTATTGATGTCTTTTCACTGCTGAACGTTCATTACAGTGTTCATTACACTGTATGTAATAGACCTAGAAATAAGAATGGTAGTACTGAAAATAGGTCACTGCTGTTCTTTGTAGCATTTCTCCTGCCTGAGGAAAGCAAATCTACCTTACTGTGAAACTGTACAAGGATGGGCAGACTCAGAGAAAGGAGAAAGAGAGCCTTACTATAAAATCTTCTGTAAATGTGTATGGCTTTTTTCATGGGTACATCATTGTACATCTTCTGGAGTCTTTCTCCAGAAGGGCTGCAGTGCTTTTCAAAGTGTTCTGAATCAGAAAGTACTGAGGTTTATGGGGACTGTTTTATAAGTATAGATGATGTCTTTGGGCTTTACCAGTACATTAAACTTAAGCTGTGTAAGATCTATACAGATACACAAATGATGTGTTGGTGCATCTTTGACTCAGAGAATCTTCTTATTGTTACCATTTATGATGTTTTCTTACATTATACGAAGAGCTTCTTTTAGTCACCCAGTGAAGAGAATATAAGGAAAGAAATGCTGCTTATGATGGAGGTTATTTTATGCAATGCTTTTAGTTGGGGGCAAGATGGAAGCCAGTAGTGTAAGATTACCATTGTATGCTACAGGGTGAATACCGCCATTGTGTCAGTTTAGATGAGTATCTCAAAATAAATACAGACTCTGTCATGGGTTTGTCCTCTAGGTAAAAAAGTAATGGAAATCTTGTTTAACAAGTTCAGCGAAAGGCACACCTAAAGTTTAATTATGTCTTCGGAGGCATGGGTGCAATTCTTAATGAAGAGTTTTACCTAACTACCAGAGAACAGACTCGGGACCTTTGATTTTTCTTATAGTTAGAACATATGCTGATCAATAATCATGTCAGTGCATAGTTTGGGGAAAAGGATCCCTTGGCATAAGAAAGAACTATCCCCAACCATAGCTTTCTTCGCCACACGTGTGTCAGAGAGAGCAAGAGATTATTCACCAATTTGTAATTATCTGCCAATCCCCTTCTCTCCCCTGCCCCCTCCAAAAGCCAATCTACTAGAAAAGCATTTTTAAAAGATGGAGAAGAGATGTAACAGCGCCTGTAGTATTTACCTGAGGGATTTTTCACTTGGCCGGGATCTGAATTGTGCTACCAAAATTTGCAACTCTGAACGGGGCAGCGGGAGGGCTCCCTGGCCCAGGAGGCAGACAGACAGGGACCACGTTGTTCCTCTGTCTCTCTTACTCACTGCTTTCTCAGCAGAACGCAGTTCCTTAACAGACCTTATTCTGCTTATTCTTTTTGTGCACAGAGGAGAAAACATACAGAACACCTGCTGGACAATACATTAAGTTACATTAACAACTGCCCGCAGCAGTCAAAGGCAAGGTAGGAACATGCAACAGGCCTGCAGAATATCTGCTCAGCACAAACCACAGGCAGAAAATGCTTCCCATCACCCTACTTGAACACAAAGCAAGTCCTGTTAATTTGAGAGTCACGACAACTACAGTGTGTGGCAAAAGAGAACAAAAACAGTGAAAGGAACAAGGAGTATTTTAGATTTTCACAGTGCTGGGGAATGTATGGGGAAAAATGCCCAGAGGTATTCTTAGGATAGCAAGAAAACCCCATGTTACAGAGTAAGTTTAAAAAAGATAAAAGTTCACTAAGCCCTGCCAGCAATGGCTCTTCTTCATGTTCACAGGATTAAATCAGTGAGGTGCTGATGTTTCTTACCGCATCTCTCAGTATTACAAGAAACACTACTATGCTTTGCCCACCAGCCTGCCTTTGGTCAGGGCCAACCTCCAAAGCTTCAAAATATGATGAAACCCCCATTTCTAGAAGCCAAATCAACAAAAGAGAACAGCCTTTATTATGTAACAGGCAAATAGGAAAAACTCTGATCTATGAATTCAAC
The DNA here is from genome assembly GCA_033628505.1 of Tringa tobata. Lineage (NCBI taxonomy): Eukaryota > Metazoa > Chordata > Aves > Charadriiformes > Scolopacidae > Tringa > Tringa tobata. Next base: position 27,451,575 of record JAHREE010000245.1, read on the forward strand.
AGAGATACACCATAGGCCTTCTCTTCTACTCAAGTTCCACTATCCTGGCAGGTTTTTTTCTTAAAATCTAATTATTTTTCCTTGCTGTAGGTCCATGAGCGTGGAGAGAATGGTTGTCTTGAGCACAGCAAATACCATGAAACTCCATGCTCTGGAGTGAAGTTTTGATATGGAAAACTGGGGTTTGTTTAATTTGGGGGATGAAGAGTGGGCAGCGTCTTCCCTTTGTGAGCCACTTATGGCCTGTGCAAATTTACTTGCGCCCTCATCCAGGAAGATTCTCTCCAGGGTATACTAAATGGAGTTTCCCTGTAAAAGTGCACAGCAGTGAGAAAGGCAGACAAGTTGTTCCTAAAAGTTGTCTAAAATAGCCATGGAAGAGACAATTTAATCCATCTTCTTCTCCCAAGCCAGATAAATCGTAACTGTCACTTTTGACAAATACTTAGATAATCTGCTCTAAAAGACCTCTGCTAGTGGAGATTCTGCATTCTTCCAAGTTGTCTTGTTTTGATCAACTTTTTTCTTTTTGGACAGATATAGCATTTCAGCTGAGGCCTTGCCAACGCTGAGAATAAAGGTAACTTAATGTCTGACAAAGCCACACAAACAGGGCTATAGCATGTGCAAAAATTGCCTTTTTTTCTCAAAAGTTGATTGACATCAACTGTTCAGCTTGATATTCACTGTAACTCCGGGAACTGCTGTTCCTCATTCAGTGATTGTGCTCACAATTGTTCCTGCCTTTTGAGACATTGCCCTTGGGTTACCAATACGAGAAACCCCAGAAGAACTTCAGAAATAAAGCTAGTGTGTGAAAACAGAGAAGTTGGGGTCATCAGGAGGAGGAAATGCATACTGGGGGAAATCTTAAAATAAGTAATTATGCATTTTTGTGAGGGTCTGGTGATCCACTAGACTGTGAATTTCTTGGACAAGGACCATGTCTGTGTTACCTGGGCACACTGCTGCTATTCCATGCATAATGCAAGGAGTTGTCTCCTGCAGAAGATCTGGACAGTATCATGAACAGCTTAGTGTAGGCATTTGCTCAATGTGGCAGTAAAGAGAAGTGGGAAAACCAGATGCAATACAGTAGTTGATCTTAGTAATATGTATGGTTTTGTTAAGCTGTAGTGGATGGAGGCAGAAGTGTGTTTCAGGGAGCCCAATATACTTCAGAAGGTTTCTGTGAGCTACAGTGCCGGCCGTGCGTGGTTTTGCCATGGAAAGATTCCTTCCAGTGAAATTGTCAGATGAAATTTGCAAGTTATGAGGTTTCATATATTCTGGCTCCAAATACATTTGCCTGTGCTGGATCAGGGGCTCAAAATGGGCACAGAAAAAGGGAGCAGGAAGTTACGCACAGTGAAAATAACATTGGAGGGTGAGCTAGATACCATATGTTAAAGGCAGAGCTCTCAGGAGCTTACCTTTTGCTCTCTAGCCCAGTTTGAAGAGAGAGAGTATTTGAAGAAGTAACAACCAACATATTTCAAATTGCTGAAAGGACACAAATATGCTTGGGTGTGCTTAATCTAAGGACCTTGCTGGCACAACCTGTTGCTGATGCAGGTTTTTTTTTGTAAGTAGCGTTTCTGTGAATTAGGACAGCATCCAGGCTCCTGCTCCTTAGGATACAATCTCTAGGGTTTTTAAGTCTCATGGTTTTGGCTGTAAACTGGAGACTGGCTGAACGCATTACTGAGCGTTTATACCTTTCTCTGAGGCATCTGCCCTTTAGCAGACTACCATAAAAACAGTTGTTTGCTCCAGTGTGGCACTTCTCAGCTGCTGCTGGCTGTTTCCCTGTGTGCTCCCTCCTCTAAAGGCTTTGCCACGGCATGTCTGAGAGTACTGCTACGAAAGCAGGGTCAAGGAAATCTGTTTTTGGGAGGAACGTATACAAAGTGACCACCTACCCCAAGAAGCTATTCTCTTCATTTGTTTTTGCAACACTCAGAAAGTTGTAGTTTATGCCGCCGGCGTAGTCACTTAAAAAGTTCTTTCTAAAGCAATGCATGAACTGTTAAATTATCTAAAAAGAGCAAACCGGTGTTGGGTTTTTTTAAAAAGATCAGATTGAAGGAACAGGAAAAAGCACTCTCCTGTAGCTCTCTCCTTTTGTTTCTAGTTTTAATATTTAATGAACATGTGATATTGTTTTAAGCTAGTCCTGATGGTCTTGTGAAGTTAATATTTAAAGCAGATGGCTGCAGTGCTTTAATAAGATGGTTACTATAGAAACACAGCACTGTGAAAGCACTAGTTTCTGTAATGCATGGTCTCCTCACTAAACATTTTAAAGACTCTTGATCTACATGTAGCAGACCCAAAGAGGACTGACCGAGAAATGGAAAAGAAAGATAGTATGCCTGCGTGGAGTATTTACTTCAGCTGGGGTCCACTTAAACCTAACTGGATAGCTAACATTTTTGTGGCTTGCTAAAGAGCTGCTTGAAACGACATGAAACACGAGAAGAGAGATAAGAAAAAATATTGATGCAGGAGAGGACTGTGGGCAGCAGACAGATCATTTCAGTTATCTTTTTTTGGAAGGTGAGTTGGACTCAAACGTTAATACAAACAAATTTAAAAGCACAAAACACCCACAAACAGTTAGCTAATACAGCCAAATATTTACTTTGCAATCCTCAGGCTTTTTGTTTACTTCATCCTTGCATATCTAATGTTGCCTATCAACACACTTGTTGCAGTCTAATGCATGGGGAAGGACACATCATGTACTTTCAGGGATTTGGGCTTTTTATTACTGCTTCTGGTTTTCTTTATTCTGCCAAAACTGTTTTAACCTGAAAGTACCTAAATCCCTCTGCATGTGCCAAAGAATTTTATAGGCTATGATACAGACCTTAGAAATTCTTTTAAAATGTTAATTATGTATATGAATATGAGTTTGCACTAAATCAGGATATTCGGGGTGGGAGTGGTGTAAATGGCAGTCTTTTTGGAAGGGTTACTGGTTCTCCTGTGCAGAACTGGACAAGAAAGTGCAGCCTCATCTGCCTGTGTCTCTCCCTCCAGGGAATTAAGTAGTTTTCATCAGTCACAGAGGATGAGTACATGGAGATATTGGTTTACAGAACTGTAGAAACTATGAAACAAAGAAGGTTTCAAAGCAAGAGTAACTTGATGTAAAGATAGCACTTGTGAGAAATATCCATCCTTTTATAAAATCTGGAACTTGTGGTATAACTAGCAACAGCACTGACCTGGACTAGGTTCAGAGGGAACTAGAGACAACCTGGGATTTTTCTTTGCTTCATCCTTTCTTTTGTTTCTTTCTGTTCTCCTAAACTCAGCAGGTGGTTGTGCTTGCATTTTTTTTACTTCCCTTTGCACTTTAAAACACCTAAGCTGGGCGGGCCCAGTTGCAGAGTTTGCCTCTTTTATGAAGTTGAACACATCATCATTTAAATAAAAAGAAAGAAGGGAAAAAAGCTGTGAGAAACACTCAACTAATAAGGTTTTCCTCTACCCCATGACTTAATTTGTTTCATCGTTTCCTGTTTCTATATGGTCATATCTGGTTCCTCTACAGGCTTTTTCTATGACTTAAAAATTTCAGAGGAAGAAAACCACATCCAGAAAACCATCTAAAACACCTCCCACCTTTCTGCTTTGTCACTACAGTCCTCACCACTGCCATCCTTTACACACCAGTCAAAGTACATCTTGCCTACTTTGCACTCCTTTAGTTCTTCCCTTGGAAACATTCAAATATTATACCTCATCTCACTCGTAAGGCTTAGCCTGCCTCATTCCTGGTTGTATTTTTCTCTCTCTCACCCCTGTGAAGTATTATTGTGAGCAGCACTGCCCGCAGCTTTGCAAGTTCAGCAAGTCTAGAAGTCAGAGGTATTCCCTCCCCTGCTTTACATATTGTCTGCTTTCATTTAGATGTATTTATAGTGCAGCACTAGAGCTATAGACAAATACTCTGAAACAAACATCAAGTCCCTATTAATGAAGCTCACTGCTTTACATAGTTCTTCAGTACAGCATTCATGCTCCATGGATGAAAAAGCTCACCCTCAGACTTACCCCACATGCACCTACACATACCTAAACACCCAGGCACAGCACACAAAACCAGACATAGTATCTCTGTCTCTATTTTCATAAAAGGAATATTTTTAGGCATGACAGATATTATGAAGGAACTCTGCCCAGCTGCACTCAGGATGGATGGGGCAGGCTATTTTAGGTTATTACATAGCAGTTCCCAAAAAAGAAAGCTTTGTAGCATGCAGGCAAAAGCTTAGCAGGGAAATCTGTCCCTGGGACACCAGCAAAAGGAGCCCTGGGAGAATGGGCAACCCTGTGTTCTGTGTGTAGATTTAGCCCTGGACCTACTCGGTGGCTTCAGGAGGGCTTGCTTGATGTGTGAGCACCTGTTTCCTGTCCTGGCTTTTTGACTGCTGCTCCTGCTCCATGTGGGATTGTAGTCCCAGCACTAAAAACCTTTTTTCCCCTTTTCCTTTCATTAACTGTAGACCTGAACATGAGCATTCTTCCACAGCGATAGCTAGTTAATCTCACAAATAATGTCATTGACTGCAGTGAGATCACATGTAGTTTTAACTGCATCCCTGTAAGAAACTCACAATATAGCCTTTGGGAAGAAACAGATAACAGTGAGGGGATTCAAAAGCATGCTATATATCCTTACAGTGCCTAACGAGGAGTGCCTAACTGAAGACATTGCCATGGTACATAAATTGCACGTAAATATTTTTCCTGTATAATATGTTAATTATTTGTAAGTGCAAATACTGGGTAGAAGTGAAAAAATTTAGGATCCCCCCAAGTGAGACAGTGTAAAGTTGAGAAAATCCTTGCACCCTAGAGCTTAAAATACTGCTTTTAGAGTAGAATGCAAGAGTCAGAAGAGGCAGAGGGCTCTCTGTAGGAGGACAACAATGGAAAAAAACAAACCCAGACTTAGCACAACTTGCAGTAGTAACGTTTTGCTGCTTGTCTGTGGTGCAGTGGCTTATCCTTCACACAAGCAGAAGCAGCAAAACAGAGTGATGATCACAGCCCCCGGGAGCACTGCTGCTGCCATTATCTCATAGCACTATCGGCGTTAGTCCTAAAGGGCTGGAAATCTTTTTACGTTGATGCAGTCATAATTAAATGTGATCCAATTGCAGTCAGTGGAGCTATTTGTGGAATTAACTAATCACCGGTATGAGTAAGGGGCTCATAAGTCAGCCAGTAGTTACTGTGGGAAACCTCTGTGGGTTAAACTGAAAGCTGTTGAGAAATGTTGATATTTAAATGGCAGACGCAGTAGCTTGAGAACACGGGGAATAAGAAACCCTTGCTTCTAACGTTTCCTGGCATATGACAGTTTTGATAAAGGGATTACTCTAAACAAAATTCTCAGTCTCAAGTATGTTCATAGCTTTAATTAGACCAAGCGTAGATGGAAATTCACAGTCTGCTTAACCTTCTATTTAAATCTCTCTGATACGTTCCCTTTGCACACCTGTTTGAAATAAAGTGTGAGTGGAAAGAATAACCTCGTGGTGCTCTTTCGGGCTTTCATTGTACAAGATAGGTGGCTGTGTCTGCGTAAGTTGTCTTAGTTGCTTAGTATTTAGAGTTTTGGGAGTTTTTTACTGGACAACTGGGATCTGTGTATGGAGAATGCTTGTTAGTGGGTGCCGTGGGCAGCTGCAAGTCACACTACAAGAGGATACTGTAACCTAAGTAGCGTGAAGATTCTCCACGAGCTAAGTTTCACAAATTGCCATGATAACATGCAACTAATATATGTCCCAGTTCTGTCTGTAAATTGTGTTTTCTTGAGTAAAAATACACTCTTCGCTCTTCTAAAACCACAAATTTGAATGCTATGACCTAAGGAGGTCACTTCTGAGCGGCAGGACCTACCCTCGTAGGTGAAAGTGTGAACATGAAGTTTTTAAATGTGATTTCACTACGCTATGCAGTACGTTCTGTGTTTGCTAAAGAAGGTCTTACATGTGTTTAATCTTGAAAAAATTATACGTACGTGGGTTGAAGATCCTTACTACAAAATAAAAATTCACTGTTTTGTGGTAAAATTAAAGGCCTAAAGTGGCAGCTGACAGATTATGGCATCGCAAGGATTATGCAGCTGTACCCACCACACCTACCAGCCTGACCGAGGAGACCACAACCCGCGAGCTATGTTCTAAATTACAGGCGTTGCACATGTGCTGACACTCTTTTTATATACATAAATTCTGAAAAGACCTTCTCACAAGAAGATGTAACCACATGAGAAGACTCTTGATTTATTAAAAAAAAAAAAAAAAGCACGCTCTTTAAACACCCCCACTGCACCCCCATAAAAATGGTGCTTTCTCAAACAATCCTAAACTCACTGAAGTGACTGAAACAAATCTGATTTCAGTGATCTTGGGATTGAATCATTAAGTTTAATGAAGCAAATGCTGCCCGAGTGTAAGGATATGAAGAACTGCATTGACTTTTCATTAGAAAGCTCCCATTAAAACCCCACCTGAATTGTGTCTGTAATGAGGGAGGTAAGCCCACCAGCCTTTGGGATCAAAGTTTCTGCCAATTTATATTTTAGCAGCAAGCTTGCCTGGGTGCTGAGTATTCTCTTCTCTGTGCCTGCTGACTTCCCTTCTCCCCCTTCTCCCTCCCCATTATTTACTCTGTTCTTTTCCTATCAGTACGTGCCACTGTACTGTACATTGTGCAGTTACATTACCATTTATCTGATGGAGCTGAAAGCCTAGATCTTTCTCTGTAACTTTTGTGAGCCAAACTTTAAAAGCTTCTCCCCCTCCTTCCCCTCCCAGATCCCTTCAGGGAAGAAGCAATATGAACAAGAATATGCACAGATCTCTCAAGAATACAAATTATGTTCTGAACAGAAAGTTGGCTCATGCATGTCAATTACTTGTTATAAAGAATAAAACGTTCACCTATAGTTAACCTTTAGAGGGAATGGAAAAAATAAAGTTATTGCTTGCTATATGCTATTTACTAAAGTGGCAACTGGCAGGATGAACTGTAGAGAGGAAAAAAAAGTTGCTCTAGAGGATTCTGGGAGAGTAATTTTGAGCCAGCGGAGAAAAAGAAAGTCTCACAGCAAAAGACAAAATTGATTTGTTGCCAGGGTGTGCAACATGGGAAGAAGAGACATGCTCAGCAGTGGTGCTTAATTGTCCTTTTTATACTCTCTGCACTGTCTGTAGTCAGGGGGAAAAAAAAAGAAAAAAAAAAAAGCCCAGTCTTGAGTGAACTGATGCAAACGCAGAGGAGTTTTGGCCTGTCTGATCTAATGGCCCTGCTTAAAGCTCATTGCTTATGTATGTTAATAAAACACTTGTGGTTTTGGTCACTAGGAGATGTGCCATGGAATATTTATTTCATGGAAGGCTTGTTTCCGGTGTATCTATTAGTACGTGCCTTTTCAAAATGCTTTTGCTTTTTTATTGAAGAGGATCCCTCCCCTTCTATTAATGCAAGTAGTGTTTGAAGCTTGCTTTATTTATATATTGGGATTTTTGACCTCTATTGCGGGTTCTTCAGGAGAAGATTGCATTGGCCAGTAGTGGGACAATTTTAAATCTGTCATTTTCAGTAGATAGGATTAGCATATTCCATGACTTACTAATGTAAACATCTGGAAAAGCAATAATTGGGGGGGCAGGGGGAAGAGAAATTGCCTGGCCAGTAGTGAAAGTATCAGAGCTGTTGGACAAGGTAGGGAAATGTGCTGCCAAAGAAATCAGGAAAACCTTTTTTTGTGAAGATGCATAAATACATCTAGAGGAACTAAGTTTGAAACTTTTTTTGCCCAGTGTTCATGAGAAGCTGAACCTTACTCAGTTCTCCCCTTGACTTGAACTGCTACTGCTCCACAGTGCCAGGGTGAACAGACTCACACCCTTCTCACTGAAGTGTTGTGCTGTAGACCTCTTCACACATGGCAAGGTCCAAAACATCCACTACAGTTTAGTGGATAAAATAAGCCTCTTGCGACGTACTACAAGCTACAAATTAAGTGACTTCTTCTTTTCTTAAGAATAGAAATATTATTTGCTTGGGATGTCTCTGGTGTCTCTGTACGGGTATAAAGTCTGGCTTAGTAACAGAAGCCAAAGGCTTCTCTGTTCACAGTTCAGACCCAAGTGGCAAGTTGACATGTGAGGTTATTTAGTAGTCTAGATCTTGATCTGATGATGTGTGCCTCAAAAGGCACGAGGAGTAGTTCAGTCCTGCACTTGCTCTCAGATTCCTGCGAGAGAGAGGCTGGTACATAACTGTAATATTACCCATGGTGACCGTCAGGTGATGGGGATGTTGTTGGGATTGCTCAGGTCTTTATATTACTCTTGACTCCTAGTCACCTTCTGGAGGTGAAAGCAGAGCACGTGAGCCAGTCATCCAGCTAGACCACTGGGATATCAAGGGATGCAGGAACTGTGATAAGTCATTCCTAGTTTGTTCGGGGTGGAAGGTGTTAAACAAGAGCATTTCCTTCTTTGGGAAATGGGTACTTGCTATAGAAAGTTATTTTTAGTCACTCTGTGCTCCAAGAGTTGATACATAGAGCCCTGACCTGTCTGCTGATAACACATTACCTCATTTGCAGCTCCACTGTTGACGTGCGCTCCACTATGTCCTTGCTTGAACCTGGCAGGCACCGTGTGGTACAGTTGTCATGGCATTGTTTGAAGGAGTAAACTGCAGCAACGAGGTTGCTAACTGTTCAAACCGACACAGAAATGCCAAACAAACTCTCAGCACTACTGTATCCTAGCAGTAGTGCATGAGGGGACAGGCTTACATCTGCGTTACGCCAGAAATAATCTGGAACGGTACTGTTCCACGGCAGCGTAGGAAACACAGTTTCATTGTGCTAATGCCCTTGTTCAGACCTGGAGCCAAAACTCAACTGGTATGGCTCTGCTGACATCAGTGGAGCTACCCTGATCTACAGCACTGTGACATCTGCCCTTGTCTCCTCCATTTCTTGCAAAATTACCAGATTCTTTTGGCCAAAGCAGACAGGGCATCTTCGGCAAGCGTTCGGTCTCCTTAGAAAGCTGGTCACGAACGGCCAACGAGTACCCAACAGGCTTCCTTCCTCCTCTCCGCCAGGTTTTCGCTGCTGCCAGCACAGCGCCACATCCATCTGGACAGCCAGACGAGTCGCTCCCTTCAGAGGCGGCCCGGTTGCCTTTCCATGAATTGGCGCGGGGACGGCGTGGCGGCGTGCCGATCGGCTGGAAGCCTTCCGCCGGGAGTACGCGCGTCACCTCTGTGGCACGCTCGACATCCCTTGGCCCGAGGCCCATGGCCTGCAATCCTGAGTCAATGCTCAAACTAGGTTTGTCACCCAGCTGACAGTGTAGTGACCTTACTCCGTGACACAGATTCGGTTCCACGGGTCACAGGAAAGATATCGTATAAGCCATTTGATCGTTTTGAATGGGACGTTCATAGCACCTATTACGAACTAGCTAGGTTGGTAAATTCATCCTCACGTGTATTTTTGCCTGTGAAGTCACTAGAGACCTTTCTGTCATCACGTTCATCACTATTACCATTTGGTTACACCACGCTAGCTCAAGAAGTAGGTAAGAACAACAATCTTCATTCACAGAAAGCCAAAGCTTACAATTTTGTTAGTGGTATGGCTTTAAAAGGAAAAAAAACCCAGAAAGTCTTATTTCTTCATCATCTCCATTCTTTGCTATATAAACTTTGTTTCACCTCTCGCTTGCTCTGTTCACTTTCTACAAGCTGAAAACCATCACTGCTTTATTTCAAAACCTGCTTTCGTAAGCTTTTTCTTCCACTGTATCCAGAACCTCTTTTTTCATCTCTAGCTTTTCCCATTTCACATTCTCACTCATGTGTTCTTGCTCTCCTTTAAGATCCTTCCTTTTATCTCACTGCTTTTTTTCCCTTAGCCAAAGAACACCAGACATCTGATTTCTCTAATCTAACCAAGGTCTGCGTGTGTATCTGGATACACACAGCACTCTCCTTACTTCATTCTTTGTAGCACTTACCCGTTTTCTGCTTGTTACTACCCTGCTTCCCTTCAGATCCTTCAAGCTTCTCTCTTCAGTTCCCACCCCCAAACTTTGCAACTACCTGCAACTTTGTTTCGAAACAGTTCCCTTCCTAAATTAAACGTTAGAAAGTCTTCCTCTAGCACAGTCCCAGCTTCCAGTCCCTTTTGATTCTGAGGCTCTCCAGCCTTTCACGTGTGTGTCACTTTAATGTGCGTGAAATTGTTCTCTGGGAAAACTTGTTGACTGGCGCAGAATTCCTACCCTGCAGTTGCATGACTTAACATGCATTGAAACAAACCAGAATTTTTCTAAACTGCACCACCTCCCTGCCCTGCCCCTTTCTGAAGCGCTGCTCTGGGTGCTCTGTCAAACGCTTCTGATTTGCTTTCCCCAAAACATCAGTTACCAAGTTTCTCTCCACAGAAGACAAGAAAGCTATCAATCCAAAGTTCTGTCCTCTAGCCAGTCCCAAATTGCAGTAAGTCTATTGCTTGAAAAAGGCTTGCTTGGTTTTACTTCTTACCTTCTCCCCTCTCTGTGTGATCCCAAACAGTGAGCGCCTTCCATGAATCAATTCCAGTTGACTCCAGAGGAGCTCCTCACATAATCTCCACTGACCTTGCAGGGTCCAAGAGTCAACTACTGTCCAGGCTTGTTTAAAAATTACCCTTCTCTGTTGTCTCCTCTCCACTTCCAGTTCTTTCAGATAGTGTTCCCTGGTGTCCTCTGACTTGTGGTTAAGGTGTTATGTCTGACAGCTTTCTGCTCTCTGGTTTACCCATTATTACTAGTGACCATTCTGCTCACTACCACAAGCTACTGCTGTCACACATCCCTCTTGTGACCAGAAAAATATATGTTGTAGTTTCCCAGCAAAATGAATAATATGTGATGATACTGTGCATGTGCGCTTGTCCATCCCCCACAAAGAGAGTCTGAGTCAACCGGCTGGTTTCAGCCATGTGTGATAGATTTAGTGCTCCAACTGTTGTGAAGATGGGAAGCTGGGTAAAGGAGAAGAACCCTGTAAACATCCCAAGCGAGGGAACAACAAATGCATAACTTCACATGTTATTAAATGCCAGAGAACCCTCATGGGAGAGAGCCCTTATACGTATTCCAGCCACGGGAAAAGCTTCTGCTGAAACTCACAGTCTCCCAAAAAAGCAAACCCATGGGACTCTCAGGCTTCCTGAGGCTTGCAGCTCCCAGAACTATCTGCTTGGAAAGCATGACATGGGTCCCAAATCAGGAATAGTTCCCACTCCAGTCAGAACCATTTAGCTTTTGCGTTTCAGCTCGGGAGTAACAAATACTAGTTCACAGCATTATGTTCTTCAACCTCAAAATACAAGTAACAATACTGAAACCCCTTGTGTGATTGCATGGCCTGGAAAGGTCTTACTTCTTAGCTTAGTGTTCACATCTAAAAAGCTCTGTAGGTAATTCAGGATAACAAGAGGTATGCACCAATTCTGGAGGAATTATCAACCTGTTGGAGTTATTGATCTACTGACTCTGACATCATAACATCATAGCTCTTTTACTTCTCCATCAATGAGGTTTTTGTGTAACCTGCTCACTGCAGAGTAACCTACTCCAGTGGGATGGAGGTAGAGCTTTACAAGATCCTAGTAAAGGTATTTATTTAGTAGAAACTGGAAGACAAACTGGGAGGTTTTGAGGAAGTCTCAGACTACGTAGTAATCGTACAGAAAGAACTACCATAAAAGGCAAGAAAAAAATATTTTAGATAATGCTAAAGTGATTTAGAATAACCTATGCAAGGCTAGAGGGGAGAAGGAAAGCACATGAGTGAAAACACTCGGGAATATTCTGGCTTGCATACAGCGTCACGCTCACTAATACAGTTACTCACATTTCTATATATAGCTCTGTGTATCCCAAAGATTGTCAAGGTGTTCTGTATAGTTTATATAAATAAAGCCCCGTCATGTAAAGATCACTCCTTTCAGCCCCTGCCCTCTCTTTACTCTGAACAAAAATGTAGTTAACTATTTTAGAGGAAGACAGTTTTTTGTGCCTGAAAATCAAGCTACTTTGTCTTTCTGTGTTGAGGGTTTGGTATTAACATAAGGGGAAGGTGGTTTTACATATGGAAATATGAGCCCTACTTCCTGCAGAATGTGGCTTTTCCTCGTAACCGAGTTAATTTACCTGCCTAGCAAGGGAGGTCCAGTGTCACAGCTCAAGGTGGAATTGCTACTGCACCCTTTTCTGCACAACACTTTGACCTCAGCTTCACCAGGCTGATTCTGGCGACTGTCCACGTATTGACAGGATCTTCTGGAGGTCAGCGGCAGTTCCACAAACTAGGTACGGGACTGCCGACGGAATGCCAGCGACAGGCGTTTGGGAGAGCTGGCTACCCGAGCCCCAGCAGCACACAGCAGAGCTCAGGGACCTTGCAGGAGAGCTGCGTTCACAAACATCTGATCTGTGCGTATTGTGGTCACCAAACCTGCATACCTGAATTCTGGTAAAACAGGCCCTAAGGACTGTCACTGCAGAGGCATTTAAATGTCTAGAAAGCCAGATAGGTACTCTGTAATTCTCATGAAGTTTCTTATTATGTTAACCCCAGGAGGCGTCCGTCTGCATGTCTGTGTGCTTAAACGTCATTGCACGTTTTGGCTATCTTTTCACTGAATTTCACTGAATTTTTAGAGTTGGAAGGAACCATAGAGATCATCTAGTCCAACTCTCCTGCTGAAGCAGGATTGCCCAAAGCTAGAGCATGTTACTCAGGGCGGCATCCAGGCAGGTCGTGAAAATCTCCTGAGAAGGGGACTCCACACCCTCCCTGGGCAGCCTGTTCCAGGGCTCTGCCACCCTCACTGTGAAGAAGTTTTTTCTCATGTTTGAGTGGAACCTCCTGTCTTCCAACTTATGCCCGTTACCCCTCGTCCTCTCACTGGCAACCACTGAAAAGAGTCTGGCTCCCTCCTCCTTCAAACCACCCTTTAGATACTTATAGGCATTGATAAGGTCTCCCCTCAGCCTTATCTTCTCCAGGCTAAAGAGTCCCAGCTCTCTCAGTCTTTCCTCATAAGGGAGATGCTCCAATCCTTGAATCATCTTTGTTGCCCTTCACTGGACTCTTTCCAGTAGCTCCCTGTCCCTCTTGAACTGGGGAGCCCAGAACTGGACGCAGTATTCCAGTTGTGGCCTCACTAGTGCAGAGCAGAGGGGGAGAATGACTTCCCTCGACCTACTAGCCATGTTCTTCCCTCTGCAGCCCAGGATTCCGTTGGCCTTTCCTGGCCACAAGAGCACACTGCTTGCTCATTGTCATTTTGCTGTCTACCAGGACGCCCAGATCTTTCTCTTCGAACTTGTCTCCAGCAGGTCCATGCCTAACCTGTATTGGTGCCTGACATTCTTCTTCCCCAAGTGCAGGACCCTACACTTTTCCCTGTTGAACCTCATGAGGTTCTTCCTCGCTCAGCTATCCATCCTGTCCAGGTCTCGCTCATTTCGCTTTTGCTCATTTCTTCAGTCTCCTACTTGAGTTTTAAGCTTTCCCGAGCAGTTGCTGAGAGGAACAACATCCACCAGCCACCTGCAGGGTGGGCCCTGTGCCGCACCGTCCTCCCTTCCTCGCCTCGGCAGGAATAAACAGGGCTTCCCCTCCGTGTCCCTGTGCCTCGCTGGTGCTGGCCCAGCAGCCCGGCCGCGCAGGGAGCCCGGAGCTGCTTCCTCAGCATGTTCCTATCGGGCAGCTGGCCCAGGCCCAGCGAGGAGGCTGCCTCCAAAGCACGTGGATGCACATGCAGCTTTTTCCAGCACAGCAAAGCTGTTCCTCTCCAAGTCTAGAGATCAAGGTCCTCGCAAGGAGCCAACTCCTTTCTCCCCTGGGGTTTTGTCCACTCTGCCTACAGGAAAAACTCTTGCATGCTTGAAAGTTTCACAGCAATTATTCCCAAGCTTAGACAACAATGAACGCACACGCGGCGGAGTAACAGTGAAAGCAGTTCCTCAGCGTTTCGTGTACGCACAGAGCTCGTGTTAGTCACGTACAACTGCCAGATAAAAATCCAGCCTGTTGCTTCACAGTCTCCGATCAGCGTGGAAATGGTTCCGTTCCCTCCGTTGCGGCAGTCGCCTCACCATTGCGTTCTTCTCCTGCATTTGCTGGTTTTCCCCATTACACAACCCGGTTAGCTATTTTTCCTGAATTAAAGTTACTCCAATTCCTTGCATGTTTCCGCGATTACGCCATGATTAGCTATGATGTAATTAAGAGCTCTGCCCATTTGGCATCATGTGTGCTTTCTGGAGTAACACAGCACTCGGCACTCCTACTTGGTGCCTTCTGGTTTCCAAGCGAGGCCGTGGGAGGACAGACGCTCAGCTGAGCAGCAGAACCCGAAGGGTTTCCTCACTAAGACCTAACCTGCTTGGCTTCACAGAAAACCTGTTTATTCTCAGATCGAACACCCAAAGTACTTTTGGGGCAACAGAAACAGAACTCTTACGCTTAAGCGTATTTCCTCCTTTTTCGTAGTTAAAAGTTGCCTGGAACAACCCACCGTTCCCCACACACCCCCTTCTTGCACTTCCTCCTGGTTTGTACCTTCCCAGCAATGCAGGCAGCCACTAGGGCGTGGGGGAAGAAAGGACAACCACCATGGGTATTTGCTGCATACAAAACTGTTCCTGAAGTGCTTTTTCCTTAGCGTATTCGTTATTGTTGTCCATAAAATAATGAAAGGAAAAACGTGCCTATGTTAACTTGTCGAGGGAAGGAAGCAGGGCAAGAGGCTTGGTTTTAATTAGTCATTTTGTGAACATTTGTGCAAGGACAGAGTCTGCTGCCAAACAGCATCTCAATTAGCCTGTCCCTGTGGGCAGACCTTGCTTGGGCTGATCTGTGGCTCACAAAGGTGGCAGAGGGAGAAGATGCAGAAAGGATTTGTTCACGTTTTTTACACACACACAAACACACCTTTCATGTTGCTAGAGAGGAGACTGGTACAGTGGGTGGTGTCTAACTGGGACCAGTGACCCAGTTCGATAAACCTGGCTTGGCTTCTATGGGATTGAGTGGGGCTGTGCAGAAGAGCAGGCTGGGACCCCACCAGGCGTGGAGCAAGAAGCTGTTTGTAGTGCTTTGTTAGGGAGGAGAGGTGAAACACAAAGCAGGAAGAGAAGGAAGGATCTGAGAAAGGACAAGGACACCGAGCAAAGACATGCAAACCCAGGCAGCAGTTTGTGTCACTGACCAGTATTTCTTTGCAAATACCACTGTACTTATCAAGTTCTCCAAACTTGGAGGGGATATTGGTGGGGGAGGGGAATTAAGGAGAGGAATATTTTTTGCTTCAGAAAAAAGTTCAGGAAGAATACTTTTTCCTGATGAAAACAAGGTGTACATCGAGGCTTCAGGAAACACAGGATATTTTACCACACAGGATATTTTAAAGGTTTTGGCATTCTTGTCAGACAGCAAAACAGTGTTTTGCATCACTGAAACTCCCCGAGGAGTGCAGTAGCATTTCTCAGTATGTTAATTGTCAGATAATGCAGCCGGTAGCTTCTGCTCCAGAGAGGGGGGTGGCAGTGTAGAGATTAAAATGATGATTCAATCAGGAGACTCAGAAATCTGCCTAGTGACAACTTTTTTTTTTTTTTTAAAGACTCAGGCTCTGTGGCATAGTTACAAAGGAGGAGTCTTAATTAAAATTAGCAGGCAGATGAAGCATTTGAATGGGCATCTTTCAATTCTTTTCCCTTTCAGCTCACAGTAAACCCTCTTCTCTTTTTCTGTCTTTTCTCACAAGAGCTTACGTTTGCTTCAGCAGTTTTGCTCGTCCATTTTCTTTCCACCACAAAAAAAATCCCTTAAATTATATTCTTCTCTAGAATGCGATGCAAATAACTTGCATTTCTATGATTCCTTTCAGCCAGGAGCAATTTAAGAGGCAGTTCTGCTTCTTATCAGCCTGCAAGTTAGTCTGTGTATCACTCGCTATCCCCCGTTACAGCTTGTGAAACAGGCACAGAAATTAACTTAAGGTCTGCATCATGATTAGCTCTTGCTGAGCGTCCATAACAGAAGTTACATGTGGTTTATTTGCAAGTTTATCAGATCAGAACAGAAATGTTGTTCAGCTCTGGCTCCAGCTGCTTCTGTTTCTGACACCTGTTGACAGTTAGGGATAAAATTTCCTGCACTAGGAAGGGCAAGCAAAAACTCAAACTGTGCAGATCATAAAGCTAAAATAAGCTGTTGAGCATTCATATGTATACAAATATGCAAGATTCTACTGTTAGTGGGAAAAATCATGTCCTACTACACAAGTTCAGACATAGGTGTTATAAATGAGGGTAATCAACAATTTAATTTGCACCCTCTGTTTCACTACCCATTAATCACGCAGGAGAGCAGGCAAAGCTCCATTGCCTGCTTTCAACAGAGAAATGAAATGGGTTCTGGTTTTCTTATTAACAGTGTCACTTCCTTAAACCAAATTGTCATGACAGAGCAGATAGCAAAGAAAGCACATACTCTTACTCAAGTGACAACATTTAAAGGACCGACTGATGAGTATCATTTTCTGACTATCATCATCGTCCAGTTAAGCAGCACAAAGCCAGGTAACTTGGCTTTTAAGTTCGTTACATTCCTGGGTTTTAGAACAGCTTTACGCTCGGCAACTTGCTCTGTGTGTACTTTGCCAGGCAGAGCAAGCCAGCTTGCTTCATTTCTTGCTAGGGTTTGGAATTAAAATGTAGATTCAAAGCAGATGGGGATGTTTCTGCAGCAGCTGAATAGAAATGTGCAGAAATTGAGAAAACTCCCTCCTCCCCCCCCAACCAAAGTCAGCTATCATCTCATTCTGACAAAGGCCTATTCTTCTGCAGACCACATAAAATTATCTATCTGGTGAAGATCTGAATTTATGTACTATCGGGGCTTTTTGGGAAGTGCTGGTGAGCCCTTCAGCGTTGCTCACAGTGTTGTTATTACAGAGATGCAGGGTGACCTCTGTTCAGGAACTTCTCGAACGCTTGTTTTACATACAAAGAGAGGGGAAAACAAAACAACAAGAACCAAAATCAGTGAAACAGAAAATGACTTCCTAGATGGCGGGTACCTCATCGGCATTCAATCTAACCTGTTCTGTATGGGAGCAGCACAACAAAGCTGTCCTGCTGGATTAGAGGTTAGTAAGTACAGACAGCTGGTCTCCCCATGGATCTCTCCCCCACACTGACCTTGCACAGGGAATCCCTCCCTCCTTTATCCTTAGATAAACTCCCATCGTCCCTGAAACTGGAATAACTGTGCCATCTCACAGTCATATTGCTTCTGCATCTGTCACGCATCATTGTGAACCACCTTTGTTTTCAGCAGGGAGTTTCAAGTCATTACCTGCCTAAAACAGGATTTATTCTATGCATTAGTTACTCTAAGGGTTTTCTTAACCCAGGCACATGAAGATTTCCTGTATTTGCATTTTTCTTCTCTTCTCTATTAAATAAACATTTCATCAGATGATGATACCAAAAAAAAAAAAAAGCCTCATCCTAACCTTTCTTTCTCTAAAAAACCAGGAGTTTCAAATCTGAATGCTGGCCTCTGCCATTCTACCCTTGGTGGATGCATTTTCCTTCTACAAACTTTGGAAACACCCCCTCCTCCCATTTCTTTTTCTTACAGTCTTTTAGGTGTAATTGATCTCAGCTGTGATACTATGTATTTTCTCCTTCCCTAGGCAAACATCTTCCTCCAAGCAGTTTCTTTCTGTTCTTTCCCTCCCACCCTAAATAGTAACTCACCTTTTAGGAAAATACATCTGCCTTCCCCTGTGATACTGTCCTTACCTCCTCCACGCACAGCAAGAACAAGAACTTCTACTTGAGAAAACACCCATAAACTCAAGGAGAGAAAAGGTCAACTGTGACAAGGATTATGAATTTCTGTAACTCCTTTTTCTCCTAATCTAGAAAGATTCCTATTTTATGTCTGAACTACAGAACTAGAGTTTACCCTTGCAAAAACAATAATCTTGTTTCACTGCTTGCATCGCCTACTGCAAAGTGAAGATACTACTCTTCATTATGACAGAGGTTTGTTTTTCTGGATTGCTAAAATGCCATTTAAAGCTAAGAAATAATCCCTTCCCTCACTGCTGAAGGCAGCCAAGAAAAATCTTAGCTCTGTTTTAAGATTGGGAAGAATAAAAGAAAAAGAAATATAAGAACTTTTTCTGTAGGACAAAAAGGGTAAGCATGAGATTTGCCTAGATTGTCTTCCTTCCTCAGCAGCTCTCAAATACAAGTAATGTTGAAATGAAAACAATAAAAACAACCAACTGTGAGGACTGTGTAACCAGAGAAAGAAAGAGATTTCTGCCCATCTCTTACTGATCCAGTTTCCAGCTGTAAAACATTTTGCAATTCTGCTTTTAAGACAGACACTGACCACGGACCAAAGTCATATGGGATATGAAAATACATACCTCTCTGGGTATAGGGTGTCTTTTAGAAATATCCCTCTTATCTAAGACCTTGCAGTGTCATTTTGACTTCCCTGGGCTTTGACTCAAATGCTCAGATGCTGAATTGTCATGAGCAAAAATGCAGCAAGACACAGGAGTGGAATTTTGGAATAGATGTTCAGGATCAGCATTGTACAGGGCAGGAAACTAATGCAGCTGCTTTGTGCGTGTTAAAATCACAAAAGATTTTAAGTGAAGGAACACTGTTTCTCCTTTGTCATCTGTGGTGACTTGACTTTAACTAAGCTTTGTGTCATGACTAAAAAATACAAGTGAGAGAATTGTGTAAGTCTTCCCAGCAGATGATCTATTTGACAGCATAACTTTGCCAAATGCACTTTCTAACTATAACACCGAAACAAAAAGCTGATGATCTTTGCTCTTTGGAGGTGTCAGGTACTTAATATTATCCATCGTCTTTTCTTCATTCAGATATCATAAATCTATTTTTTTTCCATTTGAGAAGACAAGAAATACAGAAACTAGACTTCAAAATTAAAGTGGTTGGGTTTGTTGTGTTTTTTTTTTTTTTAAAAAGGCTCACAGAAGAGTTTCCCTTCGAGCAAAAAATACAAAGAATGCAAATAAACATTGTCAAGCAATGAAAGACTCAGTATTACAAAAGAAGAGCACTGTGGGAGTTACTGGGGCATGACCAGTATAAAAAATACCACGACTGACTACTTTTCCTGTTATTGAAAGTAGCACCTCTAAGTTACTAGAATCTGATGTTTCTGCATAAAATCTGCTCTCTGTTCTAGTCAATACCAGTTTTCCTGTCCGTTGCAATGGGTGCAAGTTTATGGCCCTCTTTTCCATGTATAGTACATGGAAATGAAAATAATAAATAAAATAACAAATCACTTTGCACTTATTTGAGTAGTTGTACCTAAAACTAAACCTAAATATGGCCACAAACGAGTACAAAAGTTAACGACAGATGTTACGGCTGCTTCTCTTTCCAGTCTGCTGATTGAAAACCCACTAAATCTCAAGTCAACAAAGTTAATCTAAAACTTAAAAGTACAGCTATTTCTTTTACAACGGCTATGAATAGTTTATCCCTGAAGTACTGGTCAGAAAAACCCCACCCTATATCCTGTACTGTGTGCTCTACACTTTGCTGTGCCGGGCTGTACGTGGCCTGTGGCCCCTGTTTTACACACACACGAGCTGTGATTTCAACAGGCAGATGCACAGCCTCCCCACTTCTCATGTTAGGTCCTAAGTGTTCAAAAAAAGAACCGTCCATAGATAGAGCCACAGTGCCTACCATGTGCCCGGAGGGGAGCCAAAGGTGGGAACAGCATTTTGCAAGCTGCATTCCCCAGGGATGGAAAATGTGCCGAGGTTTCCCAGCCATGTCAGTCTGGGATGCGGTGGCAGTCTGGCCACCCTGAATCCTTCAAGGAGAGTTACTGTTCAGCAGAACATGTGCACTAGTTACTGTCTTCATGTCTAAAATGCAAATCTGCTCTGCAAATATAACGTTGGCAGTCCTTGCTTTAATTAATCTAGGTCTGTATATTATAAATATGTATCTGTACCTTTACAGAAAGGGGTAACAGTGAGTAATTAAAGTGCTTACAAAATGTGTTTCCTAAATTTTGCACATTGTTAGGTATTGTTTACTGTAATTTCCTGTGAATCTGTAACTGCAGTGGTGACCTGTATGAGCAAAATAACTGGTGAAGGCTGATGCCCTCTTTCAGCTGGAACGTAAAATGAAGGCCAGGTGGTGCCACACGCGAGCCCCGGTATCGTTCAGTAACCCACTGCTCTCTGCGGGGAGTGGGAGGGCTCCCCAGAGACGGTTAGCCTCAAAGAAATGGCTTCATAAATCCTACAGTTGGTATCTCGGGTCAAATGAGCACGTCTCCTGGTACCAGGCTAGATCAGAAGAGAGGATTTCAGTGCAAGTCGGCAGGATCAGGGAAACAGACAGAGGTGCTGTGCTCGGGGAGATACAGAGGGCCATGTGGGCAAGTTCCTTTAAAGACTGATTTGAATCAAAGTTTTTTCAGTTACTTGGAAACGAATGCCATAGTTGCAAAGCAAGAGCTTAACCTTTCAATTAAGAAGGAAGGCTTTTCTCATCAGCCATACCTAGAGGAATTAGCTTCATTCTCCCACCTTTTTGGGCCCTTGAATCACTATTATAATTCTAAGCAACAGACTGAGCACAGATAAAATGCTGCAATCATTTCAGCCAGAATTTCATTACAGTCCTCTGACTCCTTTGCACACACAGGTATTCTGTATATATCCTTTTGTTGTTTATTTAAACAAAAGCTTTTTATAACCAATAAAAATAGTGATAACTTTTAGTTCCACAAACTATGCAGTAGGTTCATAGCTGACCTGAGCAAGGGGGAAGCCTTCTGCAATAAACACCCAATGGAGGTCACTGTGCCAGTCCCTGGGGACAGGCTAACCCCAATGGGTGCTGCAGGAGCCTCCCTACACAGGGGGAGAGTTGGAGTCCAAGTCAGTTGGCAATCCTCACGGCAATCCCTAGTAATTTCATCTCCAAAAACTACTGTCAGTGTTTGTATTCGTCAAAGTCTTTAGCTTTAGTCTGTAGTTGCTGTGCTGCTTTCCTCCAGCTTCAGCTTCCTGCAGCTCCATGGAGAACATTCCCCCGTCCCCATCCACTTCCTCTTGTTAACCTTGCCATGGAAAATCTCCCTCAAAACCTCTCTCTCTCTCTTCCTTGCTGCTATCTGAAGTACACCGATCTTTCCTCCAACACAAATACAATCTGAGACAACAAACAGAAGGAGAGTTACTACTGCTGACCGCGTATTTTAATCTTCTGTAGCAATTTCCTTTATAATCCCAATCGAGCTTTTCGGTATTCAGTAAATGCAGGCTCTCCCCAACGGGTCTCGTGTAAAAGGGACTGCAAATCTTTGAGGTTTGTATTTCCCTCCTCACAATCTAAAGCAATAGCAATGCTTACTCTAGTTATTTGTATGTTTGATCAAATCAGGATTTAAAACCTAACATCAAAGAAGCTTCTCTTATATCATGGAAGTTTTATTCTTTTACAAGGCTGTGTACATTCTTATAAAGTAGTTCCTCAGCCATCAGCCCACAACACCAGACTGGTTTTAGCCTAATCTCAGGAACTTTTCTCAAAGTTACTGGCAGCAGCACCACTAGAGTTAAAGTGTTTTACTTTTTTCTGTTCTAGCTTTAACATCTTTTTGCTGATTTCTGAGTATCTTGTTTTACAATAGCCTCCTTCAGGCAACAGAGTCCAGAACAAAATTTAATCTTCAGAGAGCATAACAAAAGAAATCAGCCTTAGTTACCAAAAGATCATTAAGTAGTAGCAGCTGTTTTTAAGACATTGAATTTTTTCAATGAAGCCAGAAAAACTAAAGCGTAGACTTTGTACTGCCTGATTATATTGCTGTGTATGAGGAAGTGGGAAGGAGGAAAAAGAGCAAACAAATATTTAACATAGAGTAACCGGCATCCTGATCATACAGGTCATCTGTTGTAAGCTTCTGACAGCTCTGAAGACATCCCTGTCTCCATACCTCTGGGAACAAGGGCTGGAGCAGGGAGCTCAGGCAGGGGGAGGTCAGGAGTTGCTGGGATCCCCATGGGTTTCCAGGACAGGACTGGGGCCCTCCAGGGCAGTGCTGACACACACCTTGTGTTGCACGCTTGCCCCGGGCCCACGTGCCAGGTGTGAAGAGAGCAGCATGGTTTTGCTAGGACCAGCCAGTGAAAGGACCTTAACGGTGCCAAAGGGAGAAGGTAGGAAAAAGGATGGGCTGGGAGGCACCAGCACCCTGGATATAGACTCTAAACAGCTTCATGTTGTAATTCCTCTGAAGGAGGTGGCACGCTGCAGAGTTGATGCACGACAGGATAGGAACACATACCAGTTTCTCGTGCTCACCTGATTTGCTTTAGTCCTCTGCGTGCTTTTTTAAAGGTTAACTGCAGGTACTCCAGGATATTTTTTTCTTTCTGCCCATCTCATCTTTAGTTCTAATTTTAGGTGCAACTAACTTTTCAGAACATTTGCTAAATCATTAATACCCATCATAAACTTCTAAGATCATTTTGGTTTGGGGAGCCGAGGCGTGCTTCTGATTTATTACACATCAATTACACACAAGCTTTTGTGAGCTAGATGAGGCTGTTAGGAAGAGTTGTTTGCTGGGGAGTGTAATGAGCAAATAAACTTTGCCATTCATCATTGTCCCCCACCTTTCCCATAGTGAACTTATTAGCTCATTTTCTCATAATCAAGCTGGCGCTGACCCTCAAATTGCTAACAAACGAAAGATAAAGTGTCCTTATATTCGTTCGACAGCGGCACGCATGTTAGCTTGAATGACTGCATTAGACATGTAGTATCCTGATAGCTGTCTCCTCTCTTCTCCCAACCTCCCTCTCCTGGCTCCAGCCTTTTTTTAAAGGAGAAGCAGCTGTTCATTACCCCAAAAGGCTGTACAGAAGTAATACCACCAAGCGCAGACTGCCTTGCAGTTTCTTCTGAGCGAAACCGGTTGCCTATGTCAGAGCTTAATACCCATCATCCTTGTTTTGCCCCCAACCCTGCTCTCTCCTTGCTGTGATTTGAGGGAGAGGGATGGAAGAGGGAGTGAAAGTTTGCGTTGGCGTGAACAGCAGTGACTGTGCTGTGCAATCACACTTCACCTACAAGGATGTACATAAAGCTTACGGGAACTGGACCAGCACAATGCGAGGCGTTCATCCCTTCACCTGCATTCCTGAGCTCGGGACCACCGCAGCTGTTAGACTTCTGGCTGCAGGACTAGCCTGGCAAACACTCCGCATCACCTTGCCAGCTAGGAGCGGTTCTGCAGGACTTGCGGGATCAGGTCCTCCTTGCTGGAGGTGTGGATTTAAATAACGAAAAGTCACCTGATCCTTTTGAGGAGAGCTCACCTGCCACCCTTGCAAGGAAGAGTGAAGGGAGGCGTTTAAAATGCCTCCATTAATCTTCACCGTCCATAGTAAAGATGTTTACTTAAGCTGAAAAAGGTCTCAGCTATGATTTATGAGTTCCATTCAAAGTACTCCTGTATCTCGGATTTGTCTATAGTTCCCAGCTTTCTAAATCCAGTTGAGTGTGTACTTTACAATGGTGAGCTTTTCATCCACACTGCTTCTTTGTGCACTAAGAGCATGACTCCGTTACGGACAGACAATAATCAATTACTGAAACGGTATCTCGTGACTGAGAATACGAAGAAGGTTTTGCGGGAACTGACAACAGCTCTTTTAACTCATCCATTTCTGTATGTCTCTTAAATATCCCCAAATATCAAAGGTCTTTCATTAAAGCTTCAAACTCTCAACTCCACGCGGGCCACTGGATACCTCTGAAGACTATGAAGTGATGTGAGCCGGCAGCAAATGGCGAGTTGCCAGAACGAAGAACAACCAACTGTTTTCAAAGCTTTGAAAATTCATGAAAAGGAAGGACAGAGAGAGGAGTGTTGCAGTTCCCTTCAGGACTGCTCAAATACCGCTCTTCCAAGCGTCAGCTGCGGGAGTCTGAAAGTCTTAGCGAGAGTTAAAACACGGTCTGCCAGTTTCCACACACACACCTCTTTTAGCTTGGCGGCAGCGAATTTTCTGTCTCTTCATGTTGCATCTCGCCATAAAGAGGAAAATTTAAACAGGAGAAAGAATGTGCTTTGAATTGTTGGAAATTAAAGAAAAGCAGGAATGCCAGCTTGTTCTGGGATCCCAACCCTTTCTCAGCATAGCAATCCCAAGTTTTTAACCCAGTCTTGTAATTTGGTTAAAGGGATAAACCTTCATGTTAGAGCTGTGTTTTTAAACAAACATCCTGTTCACAAAATCCAGACGTTTTACTGGTTTCCAGTTCCCTGAAACACCAAAGGGAGTTTCCACAGAAAGGCAAAGGCCTGTCTCCTTGTAATAAGCTTTTTTCTCTAGTAGCTCTCTAACTAAATGTTTCTTGCCACAAAATACATAAAATCCCCATATACTGTCCATTTATGCTTAAATGTGAAGAAGTTTTAAATGGCTATAGAGAAAAACTGCATTCTGTGTAAGCAAGGACATTACAAGTTAAGAAAGAACTCTGAAATGGCCTCAGTTGTGTGGAAGCACAAACTAGAGCCCATCACTTGATCCTCAGAACAGGATTAACAGTGGCCTTCTAAAGAAAAAGCTAAAAACTCTCTTGCCAAGCAATAAAATGCTTAAATTAGAAGCAGGGGGAGACGACAGGGACGGGACAGGAGGATGGCGGGGAAATGACTATACCCAAGATGGTACAGAAAACTACAGAAAATCTAGGTTTCAAGCCAGCCTTAAGAAGCTAGGCTGTAACTCCTTGGTAAATACCGGTATGATGTGAAGTGGGTGTCTCTTGACCTACAATTTGTTTGGACCTCGGGCCATTTTATCTAAGATGAGTCAAGGATCAAGTTCTTTCCAAGCTCACATGTTGAGTATTGAAAATGAAAATGTAGTCCCACATCTTCATCTCCAAATTGAAGGGGATGGCAACAGCACCCGTGCCGAGTTCCCTTGTGTGCTCAGAACCGTGGCAAGGCAGCGCCACCTCCCACCTTTCGTTTCTCTCCCAAAGTTGTGCTTTTATCAAGGTTAGATCTCGACTGCTCTTAGGTCGTCAGCTGGCTCTGGTCATCAAAAACACCTTGTCTTTCATCTCTTGTACATCTGGAGAGGCAATTGTAACTATTTTTTCAGATGTAGATTTCAGCACGATAATCCATGCCATTGTTGTGTGTAGATTGCAATAACCCACATGAAAACTGCTCCTGAAGACCACACACGAATGCAGAAAGAAGCTGAATGGCAACCATAGCTCCAGGGAGCATCTTCTAATAGGCCTCTGAAAATGCATTAGATTCTTATCTTCTGTGGTGCCTCAGCAACAGTGGAAGTCAGAAGAGATGTTTGTGCCAGTAGCTCACAGACTTAAACGTACTGAAGGCAGAAGTTTTAAGGAAACAATCTCCTCTATAAAGCTCTGCTAGAAGTAATGAACCTGTTCCATTGATTTCAGTGGAATTTATACAGTCCCTCTCATGCTGAGGGAATAAAACTGATTTTAGTTACTGGGGGGAAAGCCAAGTTAATTCATACAGTTATTTGAAATATTATATAGGCAGATATTATAGATGCTTTTATATCAAACATCTGAACTCAGGGAAAGTCTAGCAAAATGTGCCATGTGCATAAGGTCTCCAAAGAGCAGACTGTTGCATTTGCTTTGTGACCTCCGTGCATCTGGTCAGGGAACAAATGGTATGGATATAGATCCACACAGGGAGATCAGATGTCATGAACTGGGTTGTTTATTCTGTCTAAGAGGTGTCTTCAGTTCCATGGGAAGAAAGAAGCCATAGCACAGAAGGGAAAAATAAACTGTTCTGTGAGTCTCTGGTAGATGGGAAGAGACTACCTAAAGTCATGTTTTAGATGGCAAAAACTTTCTAATAAGTAAGGTTAGTAAAGTACTGCATGTAGCTGTGGGTTATTATGCAACCTTCATCATTAGAGGCCTTTGAAAGCAGGTTGGAGTGAACTGGTACAGTTCTATCTGGTGCTACCCTGGAGCTGAGGAATAGGGCCCTCATCTCCTCAGGCCCCTGACAAACCTATGTTACCCATGCGTTTATGAGCGATTGGTTTGGTTTGTAACCCGCACAAGGCAGGAAAAAGTAAAAAAATCACAAGTGGGCGTGAAAACACACGTTTAAATCAAATCATGCAACAATTAAGCCAGCGCGAGATCTTTCCAAAGCAAGTACCCTTGCTTTGGCTCAAGTCCTCCATCTTCACCATCTGGAATTAAATCCCCAGAAGGACGTAGGAAACCACGCAGAAGCTGCAGTGGCATGCAGCGTCTCGCCTGCGGACACATGGATATCTTGTGGCTTCCCACCCCCGGCAGGGATCCCCAGCACCTGCCTCTCATTTCTCAACGGCCAAGAATAGCAGCCGAAAATTGAGTTCACTGCAGCATCCCAGCCTAGGTGTGGTGGAGGCATGAGAAAAGCAGAGGAGGAATATGTCTCGGGGTGCAAAGGCTACCATAGCGAGTCCAGCGAAGGGGCTGAAAGCTCTGCTTGATCATCTGGACGTGCGGGAACAACAGTCAGAGCAATCCTCAGGGTCATCAACCCCTGCTTCTGCATTCTCCCCACTCTCCTCTTGGCACCATCCTCACCTTCAACTTTTGCAGAAAAAATTTAAGAAAACTGCATTTCATCCAAAAATTTCTGTTTTCATCAGAACTGGGAGACCAACCGGATTTCCTATTTGAAGTTCAAAGGATAATGGAAAACAGAGCTGTGTAAACAGGCTGTCTGAGGAGGCTGCAGCCCACAGTGTTGTACTCTCCTCAACCAATTCTTCCACCCACGTGCCAAACAGGACCGGTTTTGTTCCTATTTCCTAATGTTACTGTCCCAACATGATGAAACCCTGAAACCTTTAGCTTGCCAGTGGTTTTTCCTTTGGGTCCTCCCTTTCTTCTTTATAGTATGAGGTGAAGAGCGCCAAGAGAATCTCTTCCACTGCTTCTCGTTCTTGAGGAGGATGTTCTACTTAAGAGCAAATTACTGAACTCTGCTGACAGCTGTGATGAAATCATCACGGATAACTGACCTTCGACTGGTGTCAGGAAGTCATCAACCCAAGAAATCCACGCTATATCCAGGTCTGAAGCCAGATGGAAAAAGATCACAGAAACTGGAAGATAGCGATGACGCTGACCTCTTGGTAACCTTCCCTAAACGGCAGGTTGATACCATCAAGTGTGTCTTGAAGAAGGGTTCAGCCACCAACGCTTGCTTATTCTGGCGTGCGCACACAGAAGCAGACTGCACTACACAGCTCGGTCAGAACAGTGTGAGCAGTTAGCTGTTCCTCTCGGATAGCTGATTTTAATCAGCAGCCAGTATCATCGTTACCGTTGGACACGTGGGGTAGCTGAAGTACCGGGAGGAAAAATCGGCCCTCAAATTACACCATTTCTCCAGAAATGAAAACCAGGTCTGAGCACTAGCTGTGCAACCCAATAGTACTGCCCACCCCACCTTGTCGACCTGTGCTCCACACACCTAACCGAGCGCGACAGCTGGCTGAGAGGAAGGGAAAAAGAGACTTGGTGCTGTTTTCCTACCCCAAAATGTTTCCTGATGTTGAATACCCAGGCGTAGAAGCATCTCACTCGGCGCACGCTCATTTGAGCATCCCCAGAGTTTAGGACTGTAACTCCCATCCTCACAGCCTTCCCATTACACTCACCAACTGCGGCGACTCTCAAAAACAGCAAAGGCAAAAGGGTGTTTTAGTTCAGCTTCCCTGTATTTGTGAAAGATGTATAGTAGTCAAGGTGGTGCTCAAGAAATTGAGCCATACTGGTCTTAAGAGTATGTTGGCGTATAAACAACCAAGGTAATGTCAAACAGGTTAACTTGGGAAGTAATACCGCTCTGTGCGATGGCCTGTCAGTATAAACCACCTGAATCCACAACACTCCAAATCCAAACCACAGAAACGAGCTTACAACCGGCAAGAACAAGCGTAGGTGCCAACCTCACCTTGAATGTTCTGGTTATTACAGCAAGATGGTCCTTTTGCCTCTTAAATCCAACCTGGTTCTGAAGTTCAACCTTTCAGGAAACATTTCTAATCACTAGATTGGAAATACACTGCAGTGGGTGGCATTGCAGGTGACTTGGAGGGTTGTGTTCTTCTGTTAGAAGTGCTACATGGAACAATAGGTGTAAAGTTTTTATAGGACATAAATCACAAAATAATAGGAACTGGAGAGAGCTGTGTGATGGGACATTATAATTCCTATTTGCTTGCATTTTATATTCCTGAATTCATTTCCTTCACATAATTGTTTTTTTCCACCCGTATTGTAGAGGCATTTAATTTTCACTCCACTTGATTTTATGCAATTGTTAAAATAGTGCAATTTTTCATGTCTGGATAGACATTATGCAGTAGCCAGTCTTGTTGATGGCTATATGATGCAGCAAGGGGAAAGGGGCCAGTTTAGCTTTACTCTCTTGCCCTCTGTATTCAGGTCAAAAATCAAACTGATTCAAGTGCTTTTGCAATTAGATCATTGCATCACTGAAACACAAGAACTGGTGTCAATAAATTGAGGGGGGGGGAGGTTAGCACTAGTTGATTTAAAAAAGCATGAATTATGAGGCTTCTGGCTTGGATAAGATTTAATGAATTATTAATCCTCATATTTCACAGATCCCATGCTCTTCATTCCCTGAAGTCTGTTTATATCTATATTCACTAGTCACCATTTTCCCTGTAAATTAAGGATAAATTAGCTATAAACTAGGTAAGAAATTTTAGCCATCCCACATTTTCTTTTCTGTTTGACACAGATTATTTGTAGATCTAAATGCCAGAGAAGACAATTATATTCATGTAATATGACCTCCTGCAGCATACAGTAACAGAGTCTCATCCAGTAGTTTCTAGATTAACCTCTTAACTGCTCTCTAAAGCTACAATGAGAAAGCAATACATATATTTTAGAAAGAAATGCAGCCTTAAATTTAAACCTTCAAGGGAAAGAGAAGGCACAGCATCCTTGTGTGAGTTTTTTCCAAAGCATTGCTAATGCACTGAATAAATATACTCTCCAAATGAAGAGACAGCTGAATGCAGTGCAAAAAGACCCCATTGTAAGCCATAGAGCCCAGCTAACAACAGAGTGTCCTTGTCCTTCTGGGGCCTCCTTTACATCTGCCTTGGAGTTTCACTGTGTTTTCCTCAGCCACCACACTTGCAGCGAGGCAGCAGTGATGCCGGGAGGGAGCAGAGCAAATCCTTAGGGTGGGTTCTGAGGTTCAGAGCCTCAGTTCACCTTGGACATGAATGCAATCTCTCTTTCAAATCTGCTTTGGACAACAGGGTTAAAATTCTCTTTCATGGGTGCCTTGACTTCAGAAAAGCACGTTAAAGCCCTGTTTAAACAGCAGGCCCACACGGGGTTTGGCTTCTGATGGTTTTGTATTTATTACAAACTACCAGCGACCTTGGCTTGGGAAGAAGCTGTTCTGCAGACAGCAGACCATCCAGAGCCTGGGCAGGCGTTGTCCTGGCCTTGCCTCTCTCATTAGTTTCCATGTGGAAGCTTGCTTTGTTTCTCAGTGTATAAACACAGTGCACATTAAGCGCAAAACATATAGGAAATCCTTAAACTATGTCACTGTTTTCATGTATGCAACATTTTACCCCAGCAGTAATGGAAATGCCTCACCAATAAGGAGCTTTGATGTGTTACATCGCCCATTAGCCATCTGAGTTAATGGCACAGCTTTTCTCCTCTAGTGACATTTGCAGCTTGCTGGTAGGTGTTAACCCAAGGCACAGCTGAAGCAACTGCTACTTAGATAGGCCAGAGAAAAATGACATCCCATGATAACCACACAGCTATAAATCGTGGTGCTGAGCATCATTATAACTGCTTACACTGCTTCTCGTTCTGAAGTTTAAAAAGAGAAAACTTTGACACAGAATTAATCTGAAATAATTTCAAATGTATATGAGTCCAGAAGATTTAGATTTTTAGTGCAGAAATTAAGCTTTCTGATAATACCATGCATGAGCGTCCTTACTTCGGAATAACTCTACTCATGCCTTCTCTCAAGTTTTCAGTCATTTTTGAAATAGGAAAAAAAAAAAAATCCCTTCACTTAGGAGCTTTTTCTCTTGGAGGTTCAGGATTTAGACCTCTGCCAGAGGCATGAGCTTCAAAGGAGAGAATCAACTGCACATACATACATAGCAAATTAAGCCAGATGTGAAGCCAACTACTGTACCCAGGTGATAGGAGCAGGAGAATGTAAGCAGAAAGTACAATTTACCAAACTGGAGCTTGGCAAGACATAGAGGTAAATTCACCTCCTGTCTAGAAAGTGCTACAGGGGTTTCTTGTCCGGGAGCAGTTTACAGCTCCGTGTCATCTGGCAGTGGCAGAAGGGTGCCGGCAGGACGGAGGTTGTGGCAGCGCTCCAGGGACACCCCAGTGAGCCATTGACTCCAGGTATCTGCCTTCTGCCTTCTTAAGTCTCATCCTGATAATCACTCAAGCACAAGTCAGCTGAGGTCGGGATCTGAGGAGATATATTGCTGCCGGGGAGAAAAACCTCCGAGGAAATATATTTCTATCCCAGCTAACCCCAGAAGAGGAAACAACCCATCTGACATCCCACCTTTTGGTCCCGTTAGGGCCACGAGCGCTGTAACACAGCATCCTCCCACCTACTTTTATCTACTGGGAATCTTGCCCAGCTTTGCAGAAGATTGTACTCCCCTGCAGTGGGTGTATTTGTCCCTCCATTCATCTGAGCGGCTTTGCGTTCACAAACTCCTCAGATACAGGTGCTATATAAAAGAAGGTACAATCCTCTAGAACTGGCTAAAACAAGTAAAGAGAGATTTTTTCCATGAAAGAAAGTGACGTAACTTGAGTACTTTTGTTGCCGCAGAAATGTTTGTTGCGCTCGTAACAAAACCTTCCACAGTCTTTTGGTATTCTGGCATTGATAGAGGTGGCAGGAATATGCCAAACTTGCCCATAAAACAAACAAAAAAAAATTAATCTCAAGCTCTTTCAGTACCTGGTTTCCAATTTGTTTCCCATATGTGGCAAGAAATAAATGTACGTACATTGCTTGCATCTGAAAAAGTCAAATGCTGGTGGACTGAATTATAACTTGAATGGGTATTGGTGGGATGAGATGCTGATCCACTTGCACAGTAATGTGCTATATTTAAGTCACGCATCGTGGCATCTTCAAAGAGGCCAGTCATAATTATGATGGATTAGACTGCAGAGTCAGTCCTAGATGCAGTAATTGTTTCACAGATGCTGCTGATGTGACTTGAATTTCTAATGAATTATAGCTGAAGAAAAATATGCAGAGCTCCTAAACAATCCGGATAAAATACAGTTATGGGAAAGAGAGAAAAGGCTAACTGCTATGCTTAGGGAAACGTGGATTTACTTTGAGAGGCAGACAGGTCACCCCACAACAATTATAAAGAAGAGCACAGAGACTTCGTAAGGCACAACCGGGTCTGCTTAGTAGTAGCATTAAGAATATCTTTATGGTGTCCCAGTTAAAACCAGTAATAAAGGTATCATTGCCATTTGTCTTTTGCCAGCTTTAAATTACAAATAATTGCTGTGATTTGTAGCTGCTCGAGCAAGATTTGTACTCAGGTGTGACTCAAGGACTGCAAATAACTGAGTGCAGACAGAGAGAGAAATAAATATAATGCAAAGTCATCACAATCCTAGATGCATTTCAAAGAATGCAAATCTGGCACTTTTAATCGATGAATTAACGTTTTATTTTAAAGAACCAAATGCCTCCCATGTCCTTTGCAATGTCTAACACCAGTGCCTGTCAGTGGTCAGAATTTGGGGGAACTGGTTGACGCATACCATGAGGTCTTTGAGAATACCATACGGACTAATAACCCGTATCACACAGTGAAGATAACTTTGTGTTTTGAGGACGCCATGAACCTCAGACTCTTTTCTGAAGCACAGATGTGCTCCTTCAAGGGGTTTGCAAGCGAAGTTTAGAGAAGTCGGGCAGCCCCCACTTCTAAACAAGGTGGTGTTTTTACCCGTCAGTAATGAGTTGAGAAGGATTGTCTGGGAACTCTTGGAAGGAATTTAGTTGCAACCCACACGATACACCAGAACGCAAGCAGCAAGGCAAACTTTGAGGGCCAGAGGAAGTTTCTCATGACTCAATCACACAGACTAAAACTTTTTTTAAAGAAATAAATATTTTAGAAGCGGCTTGACAGCACAGTGTTAATTACTATGGTGCCTTTTATTTCATTTCATGCTTGTGAAATACAGCAGCCTACACACTCACGTCTGAGTTGTGGTTCAGCTACAATTTCTAGGTATGAAAGGTGTGAAGGCAAAGAATGGGTTCCAAATTAGGCTGACATTTTATTTTTGAGACACTCTGGGAGTATCATTCTGCCGCCCGGCCTAGAATGACACATCAGAGGAATCCTTTTCACGCTGCTTTCTGTTAAGCGTGGAATATCGTCTCCCTGGGAAAGCTGCAAAGGCTTGTGTCTTGCGGGACTTCAAAGCTAGGTTGGGAAATATACTGAAATATATCTAGAAGGGAAGAAGCCTACCTTACCTTGTCAAGAAAATAGGTAAGATGGACAAACATTCTCTTCCATTTCCCTATTCTTAGCCTTCCTTTCAAAAACTCTTTTTTTAAGTACTGTTAGTTGCAGAGATAACTTCTCTACTTCTGTCATACAAAACATAAATTGAGTACAGAAAGAAAAGAAAAAAAACTTCAGGAGGTCAAAAGTAAATCTAAAATCAAGTTTGGGATAAGGAGGAAGTAGATACAAGTCATCATATAGGTGGGAGCCAGTCAAAAGGGATGTTTGAATTGTCCTGATACTGAAATCAGAGCTGCAAGCAGAGAGGGGATTCTGCTGGATGTAATGAATCCCTTCAATGAATATTACTGTTAAAAGCATTTTTGAATCACATTACTCAACTGAGTAAGGCAAAACTACACTGAAAACTGTATAAATTAGATGTTCTTTAGCATTAAAAAAAAAAAGAGATTAGTGTAGGATAAATATATAAGCAGAGCAACCGCTATGGGAGAGATTTTTCAGTATAGTAGTTCTTCCTAGGCGGTGGCAATAACAGCCACGTGTGGTCCTTCTCCTGACTTTGCAGTCCAACTGGGGATGACCTGGTACTGGAGAACCCTTCAGATTTCCCTTTATACAAACTAAAAATAAAAGCTTCAGGACAGAGACACGCATGTGTCTGAATTTTCTCTGTGCGATCTCACATCTGTAAGACCCTCTGTCAGTCTGTCTTCTGTTGTTTGTGACTGGTTGAGAACCATAAAGCCAACAAAGAATAAATTACAAGCAGAGTCAAACAAGGGCTTTATCTATGTTAACTGGGATTGTGAATCCTGGGAAGATCCATGTGAACAGGATTAGCTTGTCATTATGTGGAATTTGTTCACTGCGTATTGTCAGTACTTTTATCCAACGAAAAACTTCATTTTATAAATAAAATATAAAGAGTATAGGAGGAAATGGGATTTTCCATCCAAACAAAGAAGAAAAAAATCCTAACTCCACAGCTGTGGTGCTCAGTTCAAAACCCAAATGCGTAGTTTAAGCCATACTTAATTTCTGTATGTAAATTTGAATGGGTATTAATACCTGAAAAAATACCACTTCCATCAGACCTTTCAGAAATCTCTCGATTTGTTTTTGTCAACATTATGAAGATGTTGATGAACTATGGACAGTAATTATGCATGGCTTTGTCTCACATGTGCATCGTGCCACTTGCGTGGTCTTCAGGAATGCCAATTTTAAAAGACCTCATCAGACTGCTGAAGACAGAAAAAAAGGGGGGGTTTCCCCTCTAATTGGCAGGCTTGGTGGCAGTAATCCTTCAAGTCACACAAAAGAGGTTTGGCACACTTAATCAAATAACAGGATTAGCACCAAGTCTGGGAACCACAGTTTCGGCATGACCAAGGAGAAAAAGTGACAATAGAGGAGTCTATGCAAATCATTCAAAAGCGGAGAATATTTTTTGCACCATTAGGAGATATTTTTTGGTAAAATATCTGCTTGTGTGTTGAACGGGGGTAAGGGGCCACTCTGTATTTTCACTCTCTTTTCATCTTGAAGAGCAAACCTTCAAGGAAAAGGGAGACACGGGGCTGCGAAACATGACAAGATAGTGAACCACCCCTCAGGTGCGCCTGCGAGCTCACATTGTGTGGGGGAGCTGCTCGGGATGATGGGTGCTTGAATGCTGCAGGAATTGTTGGTAATTGGCTGTCCATCAACGGAAACTAAAATTGACTTAGATTCTCTCCCGTTTCTTTTCTCTTTCAGATACGTTCAGAGGGTAGCCTTGTGGATGGCCCCGGAGCAGGCCAGATGGAACAGGACAGAACCAACCATGTTGACGGCAATAGATTGAGTCCATTTTTAATACCGCAATCTTCTCACGTTTGCCCGGCAGAGCCTTCTGCAGTGAAGCTACAGAATGGAAGTCCAGCAACAGAGAGGCCTGAAGTTGAAGTAAATGGAGACCACAAGCGGCTATTCATTAAAAGCAGCTATGGAGTGCCCCACCTGAAGGGAAATCCAAACAACCGCGTTAGCCCTGACCTTTCACAAGAAAAGAAAGTATATTCCAAATATATGCAAAACGGTGGGATAAAACGCACTTTTAGTGAACCCTCTCTGTATGGACTTCATGAGAACAAGAAAGTGAAACAAGACAAAGAGGTAAACGGAGAAAAAGCTGAGCCAGAAGATAATAACGAAAAACCAAGCGTCTCCAATTGTTACAGTGAGAAGAAACCCGAGAGTTTTACAAGAGAAGAAAATGAAGTTTCAGATTTGATACAGTCTACAAGATACAACAGTGGTGGTTCAGAAAACCCTCGTGACCTCCTGATTCAGGATGAGCAGGAGCAGGAAAACGTTCATTGCCACAACAGGGACATTGTCTTACTACTCAAGAACAAGGCAGTGCCAATGCCTAATGGTGCTACAGTTTCTGCCTCTTCCATGGAAAGCATGCATGGTGAACTCCTGGAGAAAACACTGTCTCAATATTATCCAGAACATGTTTCCATAGCAATGCAGAAGAACACATCTCATATCAATGCCATTACCAGTCAGGCTACTAATGAGTTGTCCTATGAGACGACACATTCATCCCATACCTCAGGGCAGATCACTTCCCCACAGACCTCAAACTCTGAGCTGCCTCAAGTGCCAGCTGTAGTGGTTACTGAGGTCTACAACGCAGAAGACTCCAGTAACCCACCTGTATTGCCAGGTAGCTGTTCGCTTCAGAAACCAGAACTACAGCTACAGCAACAGATTCCAGGCTATGATCCACGCCAGTTACCCGTAGGAAACAGTACTGTTCGTGGAAGCGTAGGGCAGGTTCCCAACCCAGACCTCTCTCTAAGTTCCAGCAGTAACCTGCAAGCTCAGAACGCCGCTCTGGAAAGGTTTTCTGAGCAAGCAGAAAAAAATGGTGCTTTCTTTAAACAGAACTCAACTTTTCACAAAGATTCCTCTACTCCTCCTGCTCCAGAAATGAACAGTGCACTGTCCGTCGTGGTGCGAGAAGGACTTCATTCCTTTGACAACAGATGTGATGAAACTCTTCCTGGGGAGATAAAGAATGAAGGGCAACAGCAGGGACCAATGTCAGAAAGTCCCAGCCTCAGCCAACAACAACTTCACCCTCAGCAGAGACTTCCGCAGCAGGCACAAACGTCACAAGATGCTAGTGAAAGCAACCCCCAAGCTGCTGTGGCCGCCTCGATTCAGCAGCCCCCAGAAGAAATGACGCCGGCGTCAGAGCCTCCCCTCCAAAACCTGCCAGGGCGCGGAAGCGAGGGTGAGTTGCAGCAACACTATCAGCCTTTCCCAGGACACAGAGAACCTGAGATTCCTCCCGACAAAGCAAAGGACCAAGCGAAAGAGCCCGCGCAACAGGCTCAACATTATTCAAAACCAGCCTGGATAGAACTGGTTTCCACCCAGTTCCGCCAGGGAGAGCCTCCCCAAAAGCCCAGCGAAGCTTTATTGCGATCAATTCTGCAGTTCCAGGCAAACACAGCCGAAGCAGCCTATACAAAACAGTATGCTGGAAGTCCTGAGGCATTAAAGGGGCCTTCGGGGCAGCCCCAGAGCCAGAAGATAATGCAACAGGAACAAATTCCTCCGCTCTACAAAAGCGAGACCTCCCAGCTGCAGCCGCGTCCCACAGCTGACCACCAGCAGCTGCCGTTCCAGAAACACTCACCGCAGCCACAGCTCACGAAGATGGATTCCCTACTCAAGTCCCAAGTGCAGCAACACCCTCCGCAGCAGCTCCATTTCCAGCAAAGACCAGAACAACAAGCCAAACAGCCTTTAGGGGCCCCGTTGAAACAGCAGCACTTGAATCCCCAGCCAGGGGAAAACGAGCAATTCTTGCATTCACACATTTTGCAACAGATGCTTCAAAAACAGGCACAGCAGGTGCAACTGCCGTGCAGTTCACAGCTAACCCCAAACCAGCAACAGGCTCTGCAAATGAAAAATAAAGACCTGCCCCAAGCCATTTCCCACTCCCAAAGCAACGCCGAACAGCCGCTAGACAGGACATCCTTCAATCAGCTTAAAGCAGATGAATGTTTTCAAACTGGGAATAAGTACATGAAATCAACTGCGTTCCCACTGCATAGCCCTCAGCTAGGCCTGGAGCAGGTACAGAGCGTGAACAACAAAGCTCCCCTTTACACTCAGAAAGCAAACGCTGGTCTGCAGCATCCCTGCCCAAACAACGTGCACTCGATCGCTGAGAAGAAAGAGAACGCCACCAACATCGAACGCTTTGGAGCCAGCAAAATGCAGGACTTGCAACACGTGCAGTATTTTTCAAACAACTTGACGGCCAAGCAAGATGTGAATCACTCTTTTCAAGAACAAGAGCAACAGACACAACAAGCTTCAGTGATACAGCTACCACCGCTCCAGCAAACACAATGCTACGGTGGTAGCCTGAACCAAGACCCCTTGAGCCAACAAGCCACGCAGATTCCTCAGCGGTACTTACCACACAGCCAGCAAACTGCCCCACACTCCCAAGACCAGAGAGGCTCTCATTTGCAGTCCCAAACCCCTAAAGATTTTCAAAAGCACGCTGCTTTAAGGTGGCATCTCTTGCAAAAGCAGGAGCAACAAGCATACCAGCAACCCAAACCCGAGATTGGTCCCAGTCCAGCACGCAAGCCTATAAAAATCGAGGCTGGCACAAAGTCTAATGTCTGCATGCGTCCATCAGCTGGACAGCTGGAAAACAAAATGTGGAAGAAAACAATTAAACAAGAGAATCAGCACTTTGGCTGCGAGAACATGCAACAAAAGAGCATCATCGAGACAATGGAACAGCAGCTAAAACAGATACAGGTCAAATCACTGTTTGATCACAAGACTTTTACTATCAAATCACCTAAACATGTGAAGGTTGAAACAGCAGGCCCTATTACCATCCTATCAAGAAATACCAGTGCTGCAGATTTTGACACTCAGACCCCAATCTTAGATCAGCAAGCAAACCCGTCTGCTGAGAAAACCCCGACCAAAAGAACAGCTGGAACTGTTCTCAATAATTTTTTAGACTCACCTTCCAAGTTATTGGATACTCCTGTAAAAAATTTATTGGACACACCTGCCAAAACCCAGTATGATTTCCCATCTTGCAGCTGCGTGGGTAAGTGCTGGGATGTACTAAAAATGTACTAGTTCACAGGAAGGAAATGAGCCTTCAAGTTAGGATCACGGGGTTAGATGGATGTTTTTGTTGGAGGATTTTTTGGGTTGGTTTTTTTTTTTTTAGAATAGTAATTAGTACAGACTTATAAAATTGCAATTTTATATACATATGCCTACTCATCCAACCCTACACATGGGCAATTTCTCAATATTTTATAAAGCAATTGCCTATTTGCTTTTACAGTCAGAATGCTTATGGCCAGTAATGTATCCCCTCACATACATTCTCCTTGAGCAGCAGACATGTAATGACAACATGCTGATAAAAAATAGGTCATAACTTTATGCTCTTAATTTATTCACCAAGGTTAGATATAGCATTTATAAAATATGTCCTGGGTCCAAAACTTATGCCATTTTTTGCTTTAAGAGTGAAATTGCTGAAGTTTCCCTCAGTAAAGCCCAAACAAAGAAGGGATGGCAGATTATTTCTCGCTTGTTGCAAGTTAATCTTAACTTGTTGTTTATCCTCCCTTTCACACACTTGTCTCCTGCAAGGCTAAAGAGAGCAGCAGTTTCTTAGAGAAGCTATGCAAGCAGCTCCAAAAAAGCAGCAAGGGGGACCCCTCAGTGTTTCTTCATGGCACACCCAATCTCCAGAAGTTGGAAGAACAGAGCAGAGGGAAGCAAAGCAGAGTGCCAGGCAGGGCTGTGTAGCCCGAGCTTCCATACAGCACTGACACTGCACGCAGCCAGGTCTAACAGGCACTTTCAGACTCTATTGGATAAACTATTGAGGCTGAGACAAAACATTCAGTGCCAAAAAGGGGAACAAAAAAAAAAAAAAATTAAAAATCCTTGTTATAGTTTCACTAACTGAGATTTCATACCAACTATAAAAGAGGAAAGTTGAACCAATGCTCCTCCAAAACTGCAAAATGGACCTTTTCGCCTTTTCAGCCACCTGGGCCTATGTCTCAGAAATGATCCATGGGAACAAAAAGAGGAGGTTAGTGGATCTCCAAAGCTCCCAGGAGGAAAACTGGAAGCCTGTTCCTTGTTGTTTTATAAGAAACAACTTACAAAATACAGTTTTTTTCAAAGTTGTTTGGGGCTTGTTGTCTTGAGACAGTTTCTGCAGTGTAGTTGGCACAAGACGTTCTGGCAATCATTTCATTATTATTACTATTTTTTTAGCCAGTACTGTAACCACTAGCTAAGCAAAAGAGCTTATTCTCCACTTGCTTTTTAATTCTTCAGTCTTAGCAGACCCTCTAGGAAATAAAGGAGCACAAAACTTAGTTCTTTGTCCTCTTTGAAGAACCCAGTGCCACAGCATAATCG
This sequence comes from Tringa tobata, assembly GCA_033628505.1. Classification (NCBI taxonomy): domain Eukaryota; kingdom Metazoa; phylum Chordata; class Aves; order Charadriiformes; family Scolopacidae; genus Tringa; species Tringa tobata. The sequence continues at coordinate 27,490,891 of JAHREE010000245.1, forward strand.
GTAGGGTTTATAGCTCTTTTCTACCAATGCTTGTTCTTAGAAAGATTAAATTAAACTATTCCCCTGTCGACACGTTGAGGTTTATAGCATGCCTTCATCATTCTTCCAGAGGCTGTACGTCAAGAGCAGCATCACCTCATCCAGCCTTTGGAGTTAGCGTGGCAGAAAGCATAAAGTCAGCCCTCAGACAAGTCAGCACAGCTCCACCGTCTCCTCCTGAACCCAAGCAGAGCCTGGCCATTTCTTTCTCACTGCCAGAGCCTGCCTTCTTGTATCAAACCACACATATAGCATATATTGTGAATGCTGACATGGTCCTACCTACCTACAGTAAACCAAGGGCACATTCTTAGCATATGAGCATTTTGATTCAGCCTTGTGCAGGATTTCTTTCAGCAAACTTGCTTTTTTTCATTTCACAGAGTCTTTCTGTGGGTGGCAGAAATTCTCTATGTAACCTTACTGGCCGCTTTCTCAAGTTGTAGGTTCCTACACTATAAAATGTCTGCTGAAAAACAAGTACTGTACAGCTCACTAACGTCAATGTTTACCGTTGTTATCCCATTTATCCTCCTTTCTAGATACTGGGAGAGGAGGAAGTGGGAGAAGGAGAAACAATTGTTTGGTGATAACAGGAAAATGCCTTTTGAATTTCAGTTTAGAGTCCAAGATGTGAAACAACTGTTTGTGCTAGCAAAAGGCACACAGTCCGTATCACGGCTATTTGCAGGATTAGCCACGTGCTTTGCATGTTTTGTAGAAATTGCGTGAGCATACTTTAGGCATAAGTGTGAAAACTCTGACCCCAGACCCGTACAGCAGTATTCTAACGAGCTAGATGTAAGCTTTGCAATGTGACTTTTTACATTAAAGAATTAAGCTTCAAAGTAATAACCTTTATTTTGTTTTAAACAGAGCAAATTATTGAAAAAGATGAAGGTCCTTTCTATACCCATCTAGGAGCCGGTCCTAATGTGGCAGCTATTAGAGAAATCATGGAAGAAAGGTAATTAGTGCAAAGGCACAGGGCAGATTAACGTTTATCCTTTTGTGGATGTCAGAATTTTTCCAGCTTTTGCACATAAAGAAATAAACAATTGCAAATCAAGTAATTACTTGTAGGCTTAGCTACTCCAGTGTTGCCAACATTACGCACTGTGCTATTCACCAGAGAGTCACAATATTTGACAGGGCTAATAGTCTGCTGGCTGGCACGGGCCGTGCACTTTGAGACAGATGCCAGCAAACCCAAGCAGGAACAAGTATTCACCAGCCTGCCAAGCAAGACGGTTGGCAATGGCTGCAAAAGCAGGCACGGACCTGGTGTTCCCTCTGGGTAGGAGAATGCCAAGGTAGAAGGAAGACGAAGAGCAGAATACCAAACTCCAAAATCAGTGCCCCTCCTCCCCACCCAGATTACAAAGCGTGTAGTAAAACCCTAAAGGGCTAAATCTAACTCGGTCACGTCCAGAGGAGCGCCGCAAAGTCGTTGGATAGGATTTCAGCCCAAGAACTGATAAATAACTTTGTGGAAAAAAACATCCCCCTGCCTCAGAGTATTGCACAAAACTAGCCTTATCTTGATTGTGGACAATCCCTGTATCCCATGATACATTTATTACATAAAAGCCAACCAAACCAGAATTTTGAATGGCACAGAATGGATACATGATCAGTGCTATTTATATAAAATATATACACATATATAAAATATGCATAAGCACAAAACCCACCAGCCTTTCTCAAGTATTTAAATTAAAAACTGTCACAAAAGTTACTTCTGTACTGTGAATTCTGCATTCCTTCTATCTTTTGGCATGCGTAGATATCAACGGCCAGATTTTTAGAGGCATCTGGGAATTCAGTTCCCCTCTGAAAAACAAGCAAACAAAAAGCTCCCCAGTAAGTCAGAGACAGATGGGAATTTGAATACCTTAAAAACTGGACTCCAGAACTGCAAAGAAGCTCCAGCTAGTTGCAGAACCAAAAGTAAATGGGCATTATCACAGTGCTCTGAGCTAAGGAGCGCCGTTTCTTGGCAAGGTCTGTTAGTTTATGCTCATCCCTGCATGACCATGGGCCACTTAAGGCATATTAAACCCTTCAGATTACTTCTAAGTCCTCAGGTCCTTTCTCTTTTCTTAGCGCCTCCTTCCCTGTCAGGCCTTGCCCCAATACTTGTTTTCAGCTTTGTGAGCAGCTCAGATGCATGTAACCTACACAAATCAGCTTCTTCCTGCAAAGGGGCAGTGAACACTGACCCTCCTGAGGAGCTTCTTACAACTTGTTATCTCCAGAGCTCTCATTGACCAGTTAATTCTTTAGTATTTACAAATAATAAATAAAAGAGGAAAGTCATTCACGTCATGACGTCAATTATTAGAGATGAAACTTTTTTTCATTTCTTTACTTTGGAATGTAATTTTTCATCCTTAATATTGACCTCACCTTTTCTCTTTTTTTTTGGTTTCTTTTTTTTTTTTTTTGCATTTAATTTCATTTCATGTTGGCAGAAGGAAATCCTGAGAGATTATAGATAACATGCATCTACTCAGCCAGGTTCAGCAGAGTATAGCAGCAGCCACTTGAATAATGGCTAGTTTTCAACTGTTCATATGGTTTGAACTGTGTGATTCCCTGACTGAAGAACTCCAGAACTCCTCCTTATTAGTTAATTTTGTATCCCTAAGTAAAAAAAAGCACTTAACTCTAAAAGATACTCTCAAGCACACGTGTGCAGTTGGTGACACTAATGACAATTGAAGCACACTTAAACTGGCTTCCCATGAATGTGGATTGACTTTTAAGGTATCAGCACCACCAAACAAACCAGGATTTGGATTTAGACTTGCAGTTAATATCTTAGCAGAACAAATTCCTTGCAGAATCCATGGTGGATACGTACATATTACCTCTTGCTTCTCCCAATCCTTACTTCATGCTCAGTGAGTTGTGCTTTGGTTTTAAAGCCAATCAGCTCTGGCCTGAAAGCAAGCATGACAAATATCAGGCACAAATTCCTTTGTGACAGTTGAAAAGATTTGAGAGAAAGTTCATTTCACTCCCAGTGTGTAATGTACAACGTATTTCTATAGCAGCATCTGCACAGTTGTCCTGCAATCCAGATTAGAAAACTGATAGAAATTGTTAAGATTTTAAAATGTTGTTTTTAATGTGGTTAATTAAAGGAAGAAATGTATACTAACATCCGAGCCTAAGTAGGAAAAAGTGACCTAACAGTTGCCTGCAGAACGTGTGTAGTACAACTTGATTTCATTTGTATAATTTCCTGTGACACTGAAATTTCACAATGAGATCACATCTAAAAATAAGCTTTTTTTTCATTTCCTTTACAGGACAGAAGTTTAAATACAAATATTTACTCTTAAATATGTCAGCAAGGTTTTAGCGCAAAAACAAGAGGGATGAAAGGTCAAAAGTGCTCAAGACATCATTAAATGGCTGCATAACAGGAAGGAACTATCTTGATTGCTCTATAGGTAACAGGCAAAGAATAAGGAGAGGGTGATTTAGTCCCCACGAGTTTCTAAATTGAGTCAAGGTTTGCTTGACTTCACATTTCCCACACGTTTCCACCTGGTCCATCAGAGGACGTGGAAAGCGGATCCCATTTGCTCTGGGTAACAGCACTACCTGCACGTGGGGTTAAAGGCACACACGAATGGCATCATTTGAGGGCATCTTGTGATCCAAATTCAGTACAGATGTCAGGCAGAAGTAAAGGAGTAACAATTTATGAGCAGATTATAAGGAAATAGATATGATGCAAATTATTCATGACTTAACCGATTCACACTGTATCTAAGCCAGAAACAAGCACTGAAAATTAATAGTGACTACTGCATGCCAGCTGTTCCATGACAACTGATTATATACATTTCAGAGTAATAACTTTAACCCAGAAATTAAAGAAAAATGTCACATTCCTCCCCAAATTAGAGAGACTTCAAGTCCACTTGTCAAAATGTCATTTATAACAAGTTCTCTACAGAAACAGTTAAAAGGTTTGGGAATATAAATGTGTTATGGATAATTTTTACTCTATTCTGTGATGTATTAAAGACATTTACCTTTCTTAACGTATCAATCCACCGCTATAATAAAATCGGCAAGATAAACCACATTGCACATCCCTCCCTGTAATTCACAGTGTTTATTTTTTAAGATAAGACTAGCAAACGTGCTCCATCTTTTCAGTGTTCACGCGGCTCCAAATGAATCTGCTCATTGTACATATTTTTGTTTGTTTAAGATTTGGACAGAAGGGTAAAGCTATAAGGATTGAGAGGGTTGTCTACACTGGGAAAGAAGGCAAAAGTTCTCAAGGATGTCCAATTGCTAAATGGGTAAGTGATGCACACAAATGGTAAGACCAACCTCGTTGAGTGTGACGGTTCGTGTAAGCAGACAGCAGTGACATGTCCTTCTGTTAGCTGCTGACGCTTTGAAACCTAAAATAGCTCAGCAGCAGCAGCGGTACCGCAGGATGCCCGTAGCCTGCTCCCACCCCTCTCTCTCACACTCCCATTTATTTATTGCACGGAGAACGGAAAGAATAAAATTTGGCTTAAAGGAATGAAAACCTGAGAGGGAAGGTGGTTTCGCTTAGATTTAAGAGTCACACCACCAGACATCCTCATTGCTGGTTAATTTTAGCTTACAAATAAGTCAAGTAAGCACACCACTGTGATGTTTTTAAAATGCACTCCCAGTTTGAGAGAGGCATTAGGACACCCTCTTAGCAAACACTGTTGTACTGTGGTGTGGCGCAAATTACTGAGCGGTTTGGGCAGGCTGGGGAAAGACAGGATGAGGAAAAATACATGAATACATGATTATAGTCTCTATGCGTGCCAGACTGCACCTTTTTTTCAGAAATACCCACAGCAGCACAAGCACCGAGAAGCAAGGACGCTTTTATTTGAACAACATCTACTGCTTTCCTCTCATCACTGCAATGTTTGTTTGTAGTAAGGGCAGGTCACAAAGCTGAGCGGCCGATTACAAGTTTTGCTGCTTAAGTTTGGGAGGGAAAGGGAGGGAGCTCCCACGTAGGGTTACTCAGTCCCTTTCCTGAGCCATCTCCCTTCCCCCACGTGGCTCCTGCCCTAGGCCCAGGTGTCCACCATCCACCTCTGTGCGGGGAGGCGTCACACTGCTCGCTTCCTTTAGCCCACTAATTAAACTGGACCACAGCAAATATTCACGAGGATATTCCTGCAGAATCAGAACATGGGGGATACCTTTACAAAGCTGGTTTCTACCACCATGGCTTTCCATCCCATCAGTCAAGCTTAGCCTCCTAGAGTCAGCTTCATTAAACAGAAGGGGTAGCCCCGGCCCGTATCACTGATGAGACAGAAGTAGAAGTCACCTCCCCACACACGCACTGACTGATGCTGGGGTTTCCTATTCTCCTGCTCTTCGCATTAAGAAACGCGTTGTTTGTGTTGGGGCCCTGGGGGTGTGCTTTGCCGTGCATGCAGGTAGTCCGCAGAAGCAGTCAGGAGGAAAAGCTACTCTGCTTGGTGCGGGAGCGAGCGGGCCACACGTGCGAGACGGCCGTGATTGTGATCCTCATCCTGGTCTGGGAGGGAATCCCAACAAGCCTGGCCGACAAGCTCTACTCCGAACTCACCGACACCCTGAGGAAGTACGGCACGCTCACCAACCGGCGCTGCGCCCTCAACGAAGAGTAAGTGGAACAAAGGGTCGCTCGCCAAACTTGCAGCCCCACCTTCAGCCTCAGACTTCAGCACTTCTGCTCGTGCTATTACCCTGAAATACTCATAACCTTTCCAGCTGTTTCAGGCAGTTTGAAAACCCGCAAACCCTGGGAGAAAAGCAAAGTAAACATTCTTATAAGTCAGGGAAAAACATCTTCACGGAGTTGTGAAGCATCTCAGTATATTTAGAGGAAGAGATCTCAGCAGGGTGCAGGACAGCAGATAGTTCAACCTTGAAATAAAAACTAGATGAACTAAATTATACTGTCAGCCTACAGAAGCTAGCCTGAATCTAAAGAGTTTGCACTGTATCGTTTTCCCATGTCCTTCTGAGAGCAAAGAACATTTAGACCAAAATTAACATAGCTATCACTGCGTGTTACGTTGGCTTCATGGGTAGAATCACATTCCAGGAATTACTGCGTAGCCCCTGTCAGAGGGCTCCCACGTTCTCGCCGAGCTGTCACCATACACCCTTTGCAGGTACCGTGACTGTCACTCCCTAACAAGGCACCACGCAAACATAACCTCTTTGAGCAAAGCCAGGTTTCTCACAGAAGCACAGAAAACCCATAGTCCTGCTTTGCAACCATAAAACTGTTCACTCCGATAAAATCTTCTGTTATAATATGTCTGCCTCTCTCATTTCTTCATTATTTAGTGATGGAAGACAATCTAAGACCAGTGATGCCCGAGAGCACCGGCAGAACGCCAGTGCCCACTGTGGGAGCTCCCCGGGGTGACCCACCTGCTGCTAACAGCTACGTTCTCTTTATTTTTCAGGCGGACTTGTGCATGTCAAGGGCTGGACCCTGAAACTTGTGGTGCTTCATTTTCCTTTGGTTGCTCCTGGAGCATGTACTACAACGGTTGTAAGTTTGCCAGAAGCAAGATTCCGAGAAAGTTTAAGCTGATGGGGGATGACCCAAAAGAGGTTGGTGTCCATTTCTAAAATGAGCTTCATTTGCAAGGAAACAGTTTTCTGTCACTCTGCAAACAGAGATACGGTACAAGAGAGCAGGGGCCAGAGCCCTGCCCGAATGGCATACATGTAGGGTAATTAAATAACTGCCAGTCAAAACTGATTGATTCCAGTCCAAATTCTGACAGCTGGTAAAAGCCCTGAGACTTGAAGCCATGTTTGCAGGCTTTCACAATTAGAGGAGAGGGCACAGCCTGAATAATTGTGGCTGTATTAGGCCTGCAATCGGGCATTCCCCGGTGGCAGAGCGGAAGGTTTACCAACTGAACGCACGCAACATTGCGACTGGAAACCAGAGCAGACTGCACGGAGACAAACATGACGAAACTCCAAGATGAGGATAGGAAGACTCATTCTACGTATGGTCCTGCCCCACTGAATGTTTCCAGACTGGGCTGTGTGTTACAGCAAACTGCCAACTGTTTAAAACGAGTCAGAGCAATAAAAAAAGCATTGACCTTAGCCTGGGCACAAGATACCCTTGAAGTCATGACTGCAGTGACTCCTGGACACCTCCAGCTAGTCATGTGTCTGGGAGGCTCCAATGGCCCGGTCTCTTTTTTGGCAAGCACGTGCAGATTTAGTCCCTTGCTCGTGTACTGACGCATAGGTTCACAGCTTTCGCTGTATTCTGGTGTCTTACACAAATCCAAGCATTTCTTTCACATGATCAGAGAGCCAGGCACTTCTGCATCCTATGGCATGCTACTGAGAATGTCATCAGAATTGACATACGGTTTTTCCTCCCTTCTGCTCTTCTACGGTCCCAAGAATTACAGAATAGCTCACCTCCAATCATGCTGTGGCACAAAGCCTTCTTTATCATAGCCTGCAATCCCAAACCCCCAAAATTTTCTAAGCTGGATACCTGGCCAGAGCCCACCAGGGCACTCTTCCAACTTGCATTCCTGGATTTACTTCCCATGGAAGCCAGAGCTGGGTGGGAAAGATGGTTTTACCCTCCAATCTTGTTCCCACACAAAGTCAGGGGCAGCCAAAGCCCAGACCAGGGGCTGGGTCCCATAGCATAGACACAGTTTATAGACAACACACACAGGATCCTCACCAATAAAAAACAGAAGTAACACTTACAAATGGTGACCTAGGGGCCATACAAGAGCTCCAAGTTCTGGCAGCAACCACAAGGTCACAGCAAGGTATTTTTGACAATTTCATAATGTCATTTTGGAGTCTCAAACTAGGGTAGTCCCACAGCAGGAGACAGAGACTTCTAATGCATCAAACACACATCTGTCTCAAACCCTTAGGTTTTTTACAGCTCTTCATACATTCCTAAAATATACAAGCTCATAAAAACAAGTATACCACCCCAGTATGCCACTGTTCCTTATGCACTTGAAATTAAAAGTAAGGGCCTCATGTAAGCAAGGTCTGAATTTGGGATTCTCGTCCTGAGAGAATGGGGAACAACTTTGGAGTATGTTATTAGAGTACTTCATTTTTAAAGAGCCCTTCGTTTTGAGAACGTGTCCCATCCTCATAGAAAAAAAGAAGCGTGGTCATTCCTACTTCCATATCACCAACTACTGGACACATCCACCTTCATTGCTTAAGAACTGGGAAGTTCTTGAAGTCTGAAATACTTAAGTGATTTTAAATTGCTGCATGAAAAGATATTTCAGTGTGTTGAAGTGCTGTCATTGCAATGTGCAAACCCCTTAAATTAGCCTGATTTACTTGATGGACCATTCTGGTATTTCTCTCAAGCTTTCTGAAGGGTATTATTTTCCCAAAACTCCAGTAGGGAAAATAAGGAAGATCATCAAGTTTTGATCTAAAACATCTCCATGTTGAAGAATGTGATTCTTCTTAATATAAAACAAATTAAGATTATGGTATGTGATGTCCTCTTGCAAGGATAACACTGCACTACTTTACTACTTCATTACTTTAAAGGCTGTGAAACAATAAAATTAGAAGGAGATTCACAACAGTTATTGTCTAAACAAGAATGATACCAGTCTGGGCCTTTACACAACTATCAGTGTAAACATAATTGTGTACAGACCATAACTTCTTAGACCCCATACATACAGTATAGAAACGTCATTGAACTCTATTTCATCTCCTAACAGGAAGAAAAACTAGAATCCAATTTGCAGAACCTGTCAACCCTGATGGCACCTACCTACAAGAAGCTTGCACCTGATGCTTATAACAACCAGGTACGCTGGGGAAAAAGGGAACTGGAGCACTCATGCAAATAACCTGATTTTTACCACACTTCCCAATGCTTCAACCTTGCACCAAACCATTAGGTACAGTTTGTGCCAGCATTCCTTTGACATCAGGGTAAAGACAAATGGAAATGAACAATTCCACTTAAAATGCTTTCGAAAGTGAAACTAGCAGAATTTGGTCCACTGAATAGAACTAATCTTTTCACCTACATCAACACAATAAATTTCCTTCACACTTGAGCAGAACTCTTCAGCTCTACAACACAAGTTCCTGGATTTAGCATGACTCACCAGCTAAACTAGCAAAATAGCCATGAAGATGGTGTGAGATTGGCAGCAGTGCCAGAAGGCCGTGTATCATACTGCACTTGAGTCCCAAAGCCATAGTTTCAGTTCTGCTCTCTCAAGCAGCAGACGAATTTAGTTTCACCAAAGTTTTAAAGCACAGTTTCATGTTTGAACACACTCAGCCTGCCTGCACCAGCAGATCGTGTGCGCGTATTTTCTGTAAAGCAGCGTTCACAGATACTAGCACATTCAAAACTTCTATGAGGTTCCCAGTTTGGCAGTCTCTCATCTGCATTCCCTTCTAAAACTCTTTCAGATACTTGCATTATAGTTTGACAAAATGCCCCTTGGAAATACGTAACTGCTGGCCTTCATTTTCGTTGCTTAGCTTCAGTATCATTACAAACATTCACAGAACTTACAGTCTCCAAACTATCAGCATCACTGCAAACTATGGCATCCCCTTTCTGTCCTGTTGACAGCATTACACTGTAGCAACCAGCACAAGACAGGTTTTCAACGGTAACGGAAACAGTAGACTAACACAAAACCGTCCATTTTTATTTGCCAGAAAACTCACTCCTGCACGTTTAGTAGCAACTAGAGAGGGTGAGCAGACGCAGCCAGTTTCACTTACCTGATCAGATAATGTTTGGAGACTCGTTATGGAGGAAACTGTGGCCATGTGCCCACTAGCTGTGGTTATCTGTCCAAGTATCTGAGAGCCATTCTGCAAGAGAAGAAAGGAAGAGGAAGCATAAAAAATGAGGGGGTGGTGAACAATAGAATGGTTCTTTGCTTGGGCTGCTTTTCTTTTCCCACAAAAATTCACAAAAGAACTTTTCTCCACGTAAGCCGTGGACCTGCCCGACACTTGTTGAAAACACATGCTTTTACAAGTTTCAATTTTTACCTTGTGTAACGAGGCGTGCGTATAGCTTCACCTCCTTCAAGACTTTCATGCAGACATTGCATTTGTGGGGAAACCCTGATCAAGCTACTGTCAGTGGCTTTAAAGAGAGATGGTCGAGGTCTGATTTGTATGGTACTGTAAAAGGTTCCAAAAGTCCCTAAAACCAATGCCCCTTTGAATCCCAAAAAGAAATTCCAGATTTCCAGATTTATTCTAATTCAAGCCTGGATTGCTACTGGATTAAAAGCTAGAATTGGAGAGGACTTGTTTTTTCCAACTGGACCCAACAGAACATCTCAGAAAGCAGTTGCACCAGTATACTTTAATTAGATAATTATAGTCTGACTAACATTTCAGACTACTCTCGTTTAATTCCAAAGAAGTTTACATGTTTCAAGTTCTGTTCTGCTTTTATTTATTTCAGGCAAGTAAATATTCCAAATTTTAAAAATAAGGTCAATGAGCAAACTAGACATCTTGTCGTGATCTTGGATCAAGACTTGGCAAAACTTCTAATTTCACTTTAACTTAAAATGGGATCCATTACGTTCCATTAAGATTTTTTTGCATTCACTTGAAAGGGTCAGGAATTTCAGCAAAGCATTTTACAAACATGGTTTCATTTTTAATTCTCTAAATAAAATACGAAACCGTCATTTGTCTAAGGCTTGATCTTCCGTTACAAAATCCTTTCTTTTTGTGTAAGGCTTATTGTTGCATTATCAACTAAGTTGCAAAGCTCCTTAATAATAAGTGCATGGGTAGAAAGTACTGTCTTGACTGAATTCTCTCTCTTTTTGGTCAGGAGTTAGAGAGTCATACTTAAGCTAATGAAATACATGTTTAGCACGCCAAAATATTACAAATCAAAAAGCAAATTATTATTTTTTCGTGAAGTCATTCTGAAGCCAGTTTTCTAAAGCCATTTTCCTTTAATAGCTTGGTATATTTCCAGTCTGCACAAACGTGCAAACTTAGGGTGCCAGACGCTGCAACCATACGCTGCATTTGTCACGTAAAAACACCAACCACTGGCAGCGAATCAGAAATAATACACCAGGAAAATTATTATAGGCCAATTTCACAATCACACCAGAGACAGAAGGTAACGGGGAACAAAACAGCAGGGAATTAAGGATGGACACAAAATTGCTATCGAATTGCTTGATTTTTTTTGTCTTGAAGATCTGTACGTTGCCACCTCCGAGATGTTAGGAAACCTGTATGTTGTCACAGCTAATTCCATGTACTGGAGCACCCAGCTCGGTTGCAGTGATGCCTGTCATCTTTTTGCAGATCGAGTATGAACACAGAGCACCCGAGTGTCGCCTGGGTTTAAAGGAAGGTCGCCCGTTCTCCGGGGTCACCGCCTGCCTGGATTTCTGCGCTCACGCTCACAGGGACTTGCACAACATGCAGAACGGGAGTACACTGGTAAGCCTGTGATACATACAGCCTCCTCACTCCAGCACTAATTCAATACATTTAATTCATTATCTCCCATCTGTTTAAATTTATACTTGCATAATGTAGATTGCTAAAAAAAGAAACATTAAGCAGTAATTGAGCTAACTTATTATCCCCTACACAATTTTTCATTCAAATGAATGAGACTTATGGTGTATTAAAGAAAGGTTTAATATAGAACGGGTCAAAAAGAAACCATGAAGACAATGGAAAGAAGATCCCAGCAGGCCTGAAATCCCTGTTTCAGTGTTCCTGGCACAAAATGGTATATATTTGTCCTCTTGAAACATTTTTTTTCTAACAACTTTGGATTATATCTTCTAATAAAATAAAAATGGAAACAAATAACTTCTTTCCAGAAGAGTTTAGGAAGTTGTGGATTTCGTTCCTGCTTGTGATGAGCAGAAAGTCGCAAGCCCTGCCATCCTTTGTATTGTACACACACCCTTTACTCCCTTCAGTTCTGGTCTCCAGCACGCACAGCAAAGGCTCTGTAGAAGATACCAGAAAAGCGAGCTGATTTTCGATGTGTATTGGATTATTTTCGTCCCCTGCCTCCTCTTTCTGTGACAATACAATTGGGGTAAATGTAAGAAAGAATAATCTTCATTTTTGAATAATCAGAATTGTAATTTGAAGCGACTACCTAGATTCACAGTGCAAATTCAATTTTTAAAAAAAATTCACAACCAAAGGAAATATCTACTTTTTTAATACCAACTAACTTTTTCCTGTTTCCAGGACCGGACTTAATTGACAAGTCAACTATCACCAATAGAATACATATTTCTAGCTGAGCTTTCTTCCTAAAAACTGGCTGATGCAGTGATTTTGCTACAGAATATGTCTGTATCAGCATCTTTTTCCACTGAGATCCTCCCAACATCTACTTTAGCTGGAGCAAACACAATGAGCGTGCTGCGTGACACAACAGTAACTTCCTTAAATCTTATTATTTACATTACAGTGACTTGCTCCTTTGCAAAGACCTGGAAGCTGCCATTGTAAGGGGGTCTGGAATACAACAACAGTATGTTATATTGCACGCTACTTCTAATAGCTGGCTAGCTAATGTATTCTAGTGAAAAAATAGTACAAAACTAGTACGGAGTTCCAGGTTCCACTGTTTTAGCTCTCTAGCCATGGTACAATGGATCATACAGTTTATTTCACGTTAGGATAATCCCTAACTATACCGTTCATTAGAAATAGATATACACCTTCTGTTTCTATTGACACTGTCCAGTAGAGCAATGGAAGAAATGAAATTGCAGGCTTGTTGTGATGTGCATAAATTGCACAGAAACTTACGGTTGACAAGTAGCTTGCCAGATGCCAACGCCAACAGTGGCAGGGCAAGGCAAAAAGCACAGGCTAACATTTCAGAGCTCTTCTTCTCAGATCGGTTTGAGAGACTTACTCTAACACACCTTTCCAACAGGTTTGCACACTAACTAGAGAAGACAATCGTGAAATTGGCCAAACACCAGAAGACGAGCAGCTCCACGTGCTCCCCTTATACAAAGTCTCTGACGTGGATGAGTTCGGAAGCGCAGAAGGCCAGGAGGAGAAGAAGAGGAATGGCAGCATCCAGGTCCTCACCTCCTTTCGCCGAAAAGTAAGGATGTTAGCAGAGCCCGTCAAGACGTGTCGGCAAAGGAAGCTAGAAGCAAAGAAAGCAGCTGCAGAAAAGCTTTCCTCCCTGGAGAACGGGTCTAGCAAAGCTGAAAGAGAGAAGTCTGCTGCAGCGCGCAACAAGCAAGGCAGCTCTGAGGCAGCAGGTCATGCCAAGCAGCTAGCAGGTAAACACGTGGATCTGATCGGGACCTTTGTCAACCGTGGGGAGCTTCCTAGAAATCCAGGCTATTTATAATGGGTCTCAAGAAAACCATTATTCTCAGCCCAAGAACATTTTAAAGTAAAAGGGAAAGAGAATTCTTGAAAGTAAATACCAATATTGAATATTTATAAATACTAGACTGGCAAATTGTGTGAGAAATCCTTTACTGTCGGAGAGTTAATACCGGTAGAAACCTGGTGCTTTTGCAAGCTCTGCTTGCCATCCAGGGTATTGTAAAGTACCTTTAAAGGAGTAGCAGTGCTAGAAGCCACAAAAAGAAGCGTGTGATGCCGCTGCCAAAGAAAGAATGACCTACACATCACTCGCTTGTCTGCCACTGTTACTGAGAACCTCCTAATTTGAGGGGATTCAAGCCTAACCTCTTTACCACTATGTATACTCTGCTTCAAGACCAAACGCAGAGCAGGTGTTTCCATAGTGGAGTAAGAGTTTAAAAATCCACTTAACAATCCCCGGCAGTTTTCATCAGTAGATTTGAGAGTCCTGAGCAAAGGAGTTCATCATGACTATTTTATTGTTACAGCAACTTTCTCAGAGGGGGAAAAAAGGGATACATCCAAGGCCACGCAGAAGGTCACTGAAATACCTATGAATAGAAGTCAGCTGTCCCATGACCTAGGCTAGGGTTGTAACCATTAAACGATGCCATTTCACTTTAATGAATGATGGTTTTCCTCTTATGTCTTCGATTAATCTCACTTGTTACTGAACTGTTCTCTCTGTCAGTAAATGTCACCCTTGTTTGTTTTTTCTTACATAAAGCTAAGGACATTTTTTGGAGACAGTTCTATTAATATAGATGAGAAGAATTATTTATTCTTAGGGAAAAGAAGGTCACCTTGTGCACGGCTGTTTGGGAGGACTTTGATGCTCCATTTCATGGGCTACTTAAATGATGATTCAACACTTTGGATTTTGAGCATGTGACTCTGAACAGATTGCACTGTCCTCTTTTTCCCCATTGCCACTAGCATCTGATCTCACTGGATGCATGCCAAAAAGGATGAGTAGCCTTAGTATTTATTCAGCTTCTTAAAGGATGGTATTGGAGATATGAGAAAGGAAACCTCTGTTGACATATCATATGATATACTTTTCTTAGAAATTTCATAGATGTGTATCATGAAAATCTATAAATATGCTGTTTGTTGGTTTGTTGGAGTTTTTTTTTTTAAAAAAAAAAGCTTGTTTGTTGTGTGTTTTCTTTTTATTTTCACATCTACAGATCTTTTACGTCTTTCAGGACCAGCCACACAACAACAACAACAACAGCAGCAGCAACATCCACAGCGCACTCTCCCTAACAACCCTCAGTCAAACCCTGTTAACTCTTACTCGGGTTCAGGTTCTGCAAATCTCTATGTAAGGTTGCCTAATCCAGCCAATGCTTATCCAAGCTCTTCATACACTTCAGATCCCTATGGAGGGTCCACTCCCATGAACCTCTACACAACCTCATCACAGCCTGCGGGGTCTTATTTGAATTCTTCCAGTCCCATGAACCCTTATTCAGGATCATTAAGTCAAAATAACCAATATCCACCCTACCAATGCAATGGAAACATGCCTATGGACAACTGCCCCCCTTACTTGGGATCCTACTCTTCCCAGCATCAGCACGTGGACTTGTATAGTTGCCAGAGCCAAGACCATATGTCTAAACTAAGTCTACCACCCATTCAAACATTATACCAGCATAGGTTTGGGAATAACCAGAGTTTTGGTCCCAAGTACTTGAATTACGGAAACCAAAATATGCAGGTAGACTCCTTCAGTAACTGCACCATTAGACCAAATGTACACCACGTGGGGTCTTTCTCCTCTTACTCCACCCATGAGGCTGACGGCCATTTCATGGAGGTCGCCTCAAGGTTAAAATCTAATTTGAGTAATCCCAGCATGGATTATGCCTCCATGAGTAAAAGCAGTGAACATCATCACGTGCAACCCCTTCCACATTTAGCACACGACTACCATTCTGCTCAAAACATGTTTAGTGGTCCTCCTAATTCACTGCATCTCCCAAATAAGGATAGCGAAATGATTTCACATGCAGTTAATGGTTTGTCTAACATGCTTCCAGGTCAAAACCATGATAGGACTACTCCCCAGGGTGGTTTAGATAAAACTGAAGTGGTGAATCCAGAAAAAGCAGAGGATCCCGATGAAGTCTGGTCAGATAGCGAGCAGAGCTTTCTGGATCCAGAAATTGGAGGAGTGGCAGTTGCTCCATCTCATGGGTCAATTCTCATAGAGTGCGCAAAACGTGAGCTCCACGCGACGACTCCCTTAAAAAACCCCAACAGGAACCATCCCACCAGAATATCCCTTGTCTTTTACCAGCACAAGAGTATGAACGAGCCAAAACACGGTCTGGCTCTGTGGGAGGCGAAGATGGCTGAGAAGGCAAGAGAGAAAGAGGAGGAATGTGAAAAGTACGGTCCAGACTACGTGCCTCAGAAATCTTACGGCAAAAAGGCAAAGCGGGAGCCTGCTGAGCCACACGAACCCTCGGAGCCAACGTACCTGCGCTTCATCAAGTCTCTTGCACAAAGGACACTGTCGGTCACCACAGACTCCACAGTAACTACATCTCCATATGCCTTTACACGGGTTACAGGGCCTTACAACCGATATATCTAACTTCACACCTTTGTTGGTTACCTCATTTGAAAAAAAAAAACACCTTGTCGGTAGGGTAGTTCTTCTTAAGGTTTATGGGGAAGGCAAGGGTGAAGAAGAAAACAGTGTTTTTACACAACCCATCAGTGGAAAAAGCCTCAGCACACCAGCAACACGAGGTAATCTCACTAGCGCACTTATTTTCCACTGATTTTTAAGTGGTCACAGATGGCACGTAGGAAACAAGACCAAAGCATCCTATGCAAAAACAAAAGCAAAAGAAAAAAGTGTTTCACAATTTACATTTGAAAACACTGGCTCCATTACTGAAAGAGATAATCTGCAGATAGATGATTTTTTTTTTTTCCTTACAGTTTTGCACATCTGTGGCCACTTTTAATGTCATCAAGTTTGCATAGTCATGGAACAGGAGCAAAAAAAAAAAAAAACCCTAAAAAAAATAATACTGTAGTATTACAACTGCAGGAATCTTAAAATAACATCTGGTGCTGAATCTACGATGTACTGAAATACTGGAATTATGGCTTTTTAACATGCAGTTTTTACTGTAATCTTATTAGTCTCTTGATTTTATTTAACAAAGTAGATAAGTATAAAACATAATGAATAGACAGCAAAACACTGAATTTGTTTGGATATTCTAAAACCATGGTGCTATCTAAGAGAATGGTGTCTTTATTTTAACAGTCAAACAGTTAATGCCTTTATAACAAAATGTCAATGATGTAGTCAAATGTTCTTCGACAACAGGGAGGACCTTTTCATTCATGTATGTATTGAATTTACCTGGTGTTAAAATAAGCTTACTTTTTAACATATGGGAATTACAAAGACCTCTGGATTTTGCTCATCCAGTCAAGTCCTAGAAAAGGACAATAAAATAGAGAGAGAGATATTTTTTTTTAAATAGTGTTTCAAAAGCACTTTGTCTACCTAAGCTTGGCAACTTGAACAATGCTAAGGTACTAAGACATTAAAAAAAAAAAAAGGAAAAAAGTTTACTTTGGTTTTAAAATGCAAAGATAATTTTTTTAGACTAAAAAAAGCTTTTAAATACTTTTGTTTTAGCCATGCATCTGCTAGTGGGCTACATATCCATTTTTAATACAGTCAGTTATGGCAAAAATGGGGCTTACTGGATATAAGGGAATACTTTAGTACACAAAACACATGTTTTTCTGGTGCTCATCTCACACAGCTATACTGTAAACTGTTTTCTACAATTATTATGACAAGTTCATTGCTCAAATATGTACAGTTTTAAGGAAAGAATTTTATATTAACCACAGGTAATAATTAGCAGCATGCGACAGACTACAACTAGTTAGCTTGGGCTTCTGCTGTTTCTAAAGATCTGTGTGCTCTTCAAATATTGAATGGCAGATCGCTTTTGTGTTGATAATTATGTACATTGTGGTGTAAGTCATTTCTTGGTGCAAGTGTCCTCTTTGCCAGGAAGATTGAGCAGACCGATGCCTACAGAAGATGAATGAAACAGGGTTAGTTCTGTGTGATTCCGTTGATGAAATAGAAAAAAAAAAAATAGGCAGCTGGCTTGCTGTGGTGGTTTTAAATCATTAATTTCTATTAAAAAAAAAAAAGCAGGAGAGTTGTATAGTAAATTAAATTGTAAACAAAACTTTTTTTAACGCAATGCTTTAGTATTTTAGTACTGTAAAAATATTAAATCTATATATATTTGGGTTTTGAGCTGAATTCACATCATGGTGCTACTCAGCCTGCTACAAATATATCATAATGTGAGCTAAAAAAAAATACATTAAAAGGTTTGAGTGATGTTCCTACTTGTCATATACCTCAACACTAGTTTGGCAATAGGATATTGAACTGAGTGTGAAAGTTTATATATTGTATACCATCTTTTTCCCCCAATAGCCTTTGAAAAAAACAAATAAAAAAATAAAACAAAAAAAACTCTCTCAATACTTGACATTTTAGCAAGTATAACTTGAACTTCAACTTTTTTTTTTTTTTGGTTCTAAAAATTCAGGGATATTTCAGCTCATGTTCTCCTATGCCAACGTGTCACCTGTGTGTATGTAAAGCTGTTATAGGTTAAATATATTATTCTTGGGCTTTTTGTTTTGTTTTTGGTTTTGTTTTTTTTTCTCTTTTTTTTTTTTCAGGGATTTAATGCTATTCTTTTGAATCCCTTCTCTAATTTTTCTTGTACATGTATTGATGTAACTAAAACTAATTTTGTAAATTCGTTAGCTCTTTTTATTGTAATGAAAGTGTTTAAGAGATTTAGAATGTTTTGCCTGTTTCAAACGAATAAACAAAAAGAAAGTAGAATGCACTGAGCTGATTAAAGGGAAAAAAATGTAAGGCAGGGGTTTGGCAAGTGACTGTTTGCTAGAGTTGTTCAAGTCACTCTCTAAACAAGGCTTCTTGAATACTGTAATGAATAAAATAGAATATAAAAAGGTACAGTCTGTACAAGGGCTTCCCTAAACACGCAAACCTCCATGTCCCAGATATATCTTGTGCAATATACTGTAAGATTAAGTTTGGTCGAAAGAAATTTTATCTAACAGAATCACAACCTAACTCGAGTAAATCAAAGGAGGCCTTTGGGTTTAATGGTCAAATATTTATTATGGCAATTTTGTTTTTTAATTCTCAGTCTGTGACTTCACCCACTGCATTGAAACAAAAGTTTCGCCTTTTTAAAAAAAAAAAATAAAAATTAATGATGGTTATGTGTCAGATTAATTAAATCCTTATAAATCTTCATCTTTCAGTGATTTTTTTTAAAAAAAAAAATTTTTTTTAAGTCCTATATTATTCTTGTAATCCATAGTAGATGTTTGGTTAATATGCCGTGCACCGTCATTTGCCAAACTGCTGGCAGCCGGAGCAGGAGCTGAGTTGGAGAATCAGTTTTGTATTGTAAATACCCGAACTGTAATTTTTGGTGTACAGAACCCTGCCTCAGTTGGAACGAATGACAAAGCAGACATAAAATTGCTTGTATAGGATTATCAGGTTGACTATAGCCATACTTGAAGATGCTTCTGAGTGGTGTCAACTTTACTTGAATGAATTTTTCATCTTGATTGACGCACAGTGGTAAAAAGTTCACTTCTAAAGCTAGTGGTTAACTTGTGTAGGAAACTTTAGCAGTTTGACACTAAGGTAATGAACTTCTGTGTGCATTTTCTATGCTTATGTTCTACTTTTTTTTTTTTTTTTACTTTAGTTTCATTCATTTTCATGAAATGTTTGGTATGTCTATAAAAAGAATCTGAGGATGGTTATAAATACTGTAAGTATTGTAATGTAATGCAGGTTATTTGAAAGCTGTTTATTATTATATCATTCCTGATAACGCTGAGATGTGGGTGTTTTTAATAAAATTTATATTTATTTAATGCACTCTAAGTCTGTCTTGCAGAAACTTGTCTTTCCCTGTCGTTTTTATCAGCTGACAACAAAGGCGGCACAGTGAAATGTGGCCCCTGGCACCAGCCACGGGTGAAGAGTCCCCGGGGAACTGGACAATGGTTATAGGGCTGGGGAAGCCACCAGCCTGGGGAACTTACATCAAAAACTGTGCTATGAGAAACGGAGGAAGTTGCTCACTTCAGCAGCTTAGGAACCGAATGCATCAACTGACACACCAGGACAACCCAAGTTGTTCAATGAAGCGCGCCCACCTCCATCTTCCCCGACCCAAGCACCACACTCAAACAAAATGCATCACTAGGGACTTCAGAACAGGAGATCTGGACATCACCTTTATTCCTAGTTCTGCTTTGGGACACTTGCTACCTAGCCCAGGCGGCTGCTCAATAAAATCCGTGGTGTTTACAGGGAAGGAGGGAGGCATTTTTATGGGCAGGAAGAGGGTGTAGAGCATCACTGCTGGTTTCCTACTGGTGTTTGTGGACACAGATGAATGTGGCATATTCACTGTTGGAATTTCCTCACTGCTCAAGTAACAGCCACAAACACACACCTGGCAGAGGCAGGACAAGGGAGACTTTAGGGTATTTATCTGAACCTGTTTATGCATTTTTCAATTTCAAATTACCCCCAAATGGTTGGATGCTCCAATAGATAGTATTATTGCACCAGGGGAGGTTTAGATTGGACATTAGGAAAAACTTCTTCACTAAAAGGGTTGTTAAGCATTGGACAGGCTGCTCAGGGAAGTGGTTGAGTCACCATCCCATCCCCAGTGTAGGTGTGGTGCTTAGGGACACTGTTCGGTGGCAGACTTGATGATCTTAAAGGTCTTTTCCAACCTAAGTGATTCCACAATTAAGCAAAAACTAAATTATAACAGCCTAAAACCTTACATATACTCTAACTCACATATAATCTAGAGACAAGCAGAAGCAGTAAGAACGCGCGTCTGAATCAACATCAGGACATACATTCCTGCAGGCACCAGACAAAAGTTCTTTTTCATGGTCCCTTCTTTTAACTTCAAGGGATATCAAGACTGAATCCTGAAATATTCTCTTCTGTGGGAAGAGAGAGAAATTGCTCTGTGACAATTGGTACCTGAAAGCTTTTCAAGCTTTCTGGAAGCCCCCGAGTGTGTTGCCAGCCCTGGTTACCCCCATCCATCAACGGCACGCACCTTGGGACAGCCCCTTTACTCTCTACATTCTTAGAGATGAGCGTCTTGGGGAAGCAGTGATTTAACACTCCAAAAATCTGTACTGTTCACACACACACACGCACAGCTCCCAGCATATTCCCAGCTGGGAATGCCTTGAGGCAGGCTCGCACACGGCAGCAGCCAAGTGTTGCTCTTTTCTGTGCGCAGGTGCCCCCTAACGCGTTAGACAGCTGGAACCGACAGATGCACTCCTTTAACAAAGGTCCATCACCCCTTTAGCCTTCCCTGGAAGAAAAAAAAAATCCCACCCTTAATGAACATTCCCACCAGCCCCCCTTTTAACATAAGCAGCTCTCCCTTCAGTGCACTCGACAGATCTCACTCCAGAGCCCCTGCTAACACTGGCACAAGGAGCTCCCAGCTGTGCCACTGCCAAGTCAGACCGTACCTGCTGCCCGTGTTTCTCCCAAAACACGGGCTTCTCCCAGAGACAAGGGCAGTTTGCTCACGTGCCTCCGGTGGCTATGACCAAGGAACCACTTCCCATCTCCACCCAACCCCCCGGCTGCTAGCCCTGATAAATGAGTTACAACTGGGGTTGTAACTAACGCCCTGCTGGGCATCCAGCTCCCACAGGTAGCTTCTGCCTTGCCTCTCCTCTTCTCTTACCCATCTGTTCCGTCATTCTCTGCCTTTTCTCATCTCTGGGAGATGACAATACAGCTTTTTATGGGAATGACTGAAAAGCCTGTGATGACAAGCCAAGCCAAGGGTGAACAAACCCCAGGCAAAGTTTAAGAGCAACAGGTGATTGTGCTCAAACATGCTGAAAAGTATCCAGCCTGGAAGAACGGGGAAAAGGAAAACCACACTTAAACAAAGGGATTTCTTTTGGAGAAGCAAAGCGCCTCACAGAAGGCGGCAGGGATTAAGAAGTGGTGAGTAATGGTGGTTTCTCCATACACACCTCCGCTTTCAAACACGGATTTGGAAATATTTTTTAAAGATTCAAATCTTTTCACTCAAGTAAGACTCCAAGCAGGAGAACGAGACCTTGGATTTTACCATGAACCCCGTGGTTTACACCGACCTGCAAAACAGAGCTTATAGAAAGGCACATTCTCTCTTGCCCACAGGCTGTTCAGAAGAGCAGGGCACCGTGCCCACCAGCAGAGCTGCAAGGCAGGGCTCTCTCTGACTTCTGCACTTGCGTGACAAACATCACGCTGAACTCCCCAAAGCTTGCTGATAGTCCAGCAGCACCCACAACAGAATTGGTAGATATCATCATCTCAGCAGTGAATTAATACTCTGCTATTTAACTCGCACAGTAACCTTTTTTTTCCTCCTGAAAAACACACATCTGTCGAGTTTTCTGTTAGACTCAACTATGTTTACCCAGCACAGACACAACTATTCATTTTGAGGTGTTCAGTAAATGACCATTTTGTCTTAGAGGACTGACAACTTTACCCCCACCACCTCACGAGCTACAATGACAGCTCTCCTTCCACGTGAGAGAGTTTGTTTTTCAGTTAAGTTTATGTATTAATTGCGCCCCTTTACATTGTCCTGTAAATTATTCCCTAAGTTAATTAGAGCAAATAATGCACTTGGAGGGATTGTTGCAGAACTTACAAATGAGCCAGTCAGCTCCGTGTTTTACTTGCCTCACCTCCAACGAGCAAAGGGAATATCTGATGCCCATGAAGTCAGGACAGAAAGCGTTGCTGATTGCAAGAAAAAAGAAAATCCTACCATTTAGAGGAAAGAAAAACCTTGCACTGGGGTAAGAAAGTGAGAAAGAAGAAGAAAAAGGTCTGTTGAAGATCTACCGCTCTCCTTTCCACTCCTTCTGATCAACAGAGAAAACTGGGGCTTGAAGCTGTGCACTTGACTTGCCCGCTGCAGCACCAGGCACTCGATCCTCTGGCAAACACCGGGCTCTCTGTAGCCACCCTGCAGCAGAGTGGGTCCTGCTGGCCTCCATCCTCCCAGGGCAACACAAGGGAGGAATCCTCAGATGCCAGGCCACGGGGAAGGGAATTCCATACTTCCTACCACACGGTATAAAAACATACCCAAGGTCTTTATGTTCAGAAATCTCCTTACTCTTGCCTTCAATAGGAAGCCTTGCTTCCAGGTTTGGAGCCTGCACCTGTTTCTTTGAGATGTAGGAACAAGGCATCCCTCCTTCTCCTCCAGATCATTTTGCCATTAGTTCAGTGGTTTGATTACTCACAACCTTGATGTTCAGGTCCTACTTGCCTGAACAGATTCAGAGCACCATCTTACAGGATGTAAAAGGCTTAAAATATTCTGGGGTACACACAGGCTCATCACATCATCCCCCTCCTTCCCACATCACATAAAAAAAAAAAACCTTCATTATTTGAAGGGGGTGTGGGGGGGAAGCCTGCTGTTCCACTTCCTTTTCAGGTGGGGTTTAATGCTCAGTGCAAAAACAATGCCACTGTCTTGATTCATAATCCCAGCAGAAACATGGCACTCGCTGCTGGAGGAGGCCATGAAAGGGTTTGCAGGTTGTGGGGTTTTTTTGCTTTTGCGTTTTTTGTTTTGTGGGGTTTTTTTGTTGTTTTTTTGTTTGGTTGGTTTGGGGGTTTTTTTTTTTGTTTTGTTTGTTGGTGTTTTGTTTTTGTATTTATTTTTTTTTTTTACAATCCAGCCAAGCTAACCAAGGTTAACCTGCTTCTCCCACTCAGGATTTGCTTCAACTAGCACATTAAATACTTTGCCCTCGTAGTATTTCACACATGGAAGACCATCCCAGGGTAAGCACATTTCCTTCTAATGTCATGGCAACACAGCTGTACACTCCTAAATCACAGCAGAAAAGCCAGCCCGGTGCTTGGCAGGAACAGCTCAGGATTGTGGTTCAGCTTCCTTTCAGCTCCCACCGCATTAGCGACTGGAACCTCATTGGATTTTCAGGCGTAATCGTCTTCCTCTTATTTTTCTGCCCCCGTTGTGATTATTTGTAAAAATGACAGCACCATTATCTTTTTGTATGTAAGCCTTCATACAGACCACTTTGGTAAAGAGATTTAACTGGAGGGGATGGCTTAAAGTGCAGTCTGCTCTGAAAAGAGATGGGGAAAGTGGCATCCTGGGGCTCCCAGTCTGCATTTCAATTATTGTTGTAGCTAACATGCCTGAGTTGGAAAGGGGGGTATGGGGGTGTGTGTGTGGCATTTTTCCCCCCATCTATCCCTCCCCAAACAGATGCAACAGATCTCCTCTGACTAGCTCTTCTCCCCACCTGTGTAGTCCTGGCTCTGTTGACATTTGTACAGGCATAAAGCTGGTCAGATGGCAGGAATCCAGTTCTAATTAATGGGAGCAAATGGTTTGCTATAAACAGAGGAAGGGTTGGCATGGGGGGAGGTGACAGATGTCAAGCAAGGGGAAAACATCTATTAGCTGTTCCCTCCTCCACCACCACCCCCAGCACATTTGTTCTGCATGACAGCCCTTCAGATCAGGCCTTGGTTTAAAACATCCAGACTCCACATATTGGATCTGCATTTGAACCTTCGCAGCATCCGCGCAGCTTTCCCAGGGCAGGAGCACAGGACACTGGAAGGGACCGTATAAGGCAGAATTTTAAAACCTCAGGCTTGCCTGCCTGCTCGCTCTTCAGGAATTTATACAGTCTTACAATCAGAAACCCTGGCAAATCTCCCCTCTGCTTGTCTCTCTGCTGTTAACGCTCTCCACACCAGAAGCAACCATGCACTTTGTCAGAGTGTTTGCAGACATTTACTATCCCGGCTCTTAAGATGAAAACGACCGTGCGTTTGCTCCAGTGTCTCTGGCAGGGGATGTGAAGCAGAGCAGCCCATTGCCCCCTCGCCCCAGGCTCCCGCGGCACCCCTCGGCGAGCTGCAGGAACGCCTGGGCCCAGCAGCTCCAGGGAAGGAAGACAGGGAGCAAGGCTACGGCACAACACACACGCCTCGGAGCACACCCCGGGCTCCCCCTGCCCAAGACCCCAGGTGACAAAGGGCAGGTGATCTAATGGCAGCACAGAGGGAACTCATCTGTACCCAGACGGGGACAGGGCGAGGAGGCGATACCAGCCACACCGAAGCAGTACAAGGAGGGTTTGGCACCTCCCGCAGCACTCGGGTTGCCAGGGGCAGACCCCAGACACGCAGGGTGACGAGACAAAAGGTGAGCCCCTCTCACAGGGCTACCAGGAGGACTGGGGGAATGCATTAGTTCTGCTGCCTCAGTAATTTTCCCAGCAGCAGACCGGCGTTTTACGGAGGGATTTGTGACGCAGGATTCCTAGCCCCGGCGCAGGCAGAGGCCTGGTTTCCAGGTTAAATCAAATCGAAAACCAGATGTGCTTTTGTCAAGGAAACCAGGTCAAGTGTAGCCAGGAGGTTGCAGAGCTCCAGCAGCTGTGCCTCTTACGTGAAGAAAGCAGTTCTGCCTCCTCCTCCACGCTCACTATTGCCGCACAGCAGCAGCTGCTTCCTTGGGAAAGGCAGACAAAGCAGCTTGCTTACACATACTTAGACACCCCCCAGCACCCCCCCATTTCTAGTGCAAGAGAAAAAAGAAAACTTCACAAAGTCTGTAGAGGACCACTCAAATTTCCCTGAATCCAACAAGTATTGCTATTGTGCTCTCTTCGTGCATTTGTAGTAAGACACTACAGAGCTACTCAAACACATATACATACAAGTATATGTATCTTCAGGTATAGGTGACATTTTTTTATAGATATATATATGTATAGCTGACATATAGCTGGGAAAATTAGCTGCCATTTTCTTCCTCTTCCTAAGAAAGTAGTTTGCTGCCAGGTGACAGTGACCAGTTACACATGGCTGTTAGATGTGTCTGCAGGTAGATCTCCACAGCCTAATTTACAGCCTGTCACTCGAGGAAACACACTGCCCCTTTTCGCAGGGGTGGGGGTTAGTGTTATACTTGTGCTGATAAAAACACACCAAAGAGATTTGCTGCATATCTGCTGCCTGCCTGCTTGCCTCTAGACCACGGAGTAAGTAGTGAGCAGACACTGTTTGATCCACAGAGGACCCTGCTGCTGGCGAGTATTCCCAAACAGCTCCTGGCAAAGAGCAAAGAAAGTTCTTGCTTGTTCAGTTAACTCTGATCAATCAGTTACAGTTAAGAAGAGAGATCACACATTGCACATGACCTCCTGCCACAGAGGCTGGAAAGAGAACTCTTGCCTACCACACATGCAAATATTTTCCAAAAATGCATCCGGGCTCCTGTTAGGAGCACGGTCAACATTTTAAAACAACTGCCAGAAGAGACTGAAAGCCTTCAATGCAGAGGAGAGCACAAGAGCATTAGTCCAAGACATGCCCCTTCTCGAGGAAGGGGATTCCTCCTGCCACTCAACCCAAATTATTATAATGTACTTGCTGGGCCAGAGGGAGAGAACTATGCCTAAGGGGAAGTGTGACTTTGTAGTACGGGAATGGAGAGCTCTGCTGCCTGTTCTCATTTCTGCTTATGGATGTGATGTTAATACTAAACAGCACATTAAAAGACAGTGCTCAGAGATAGCACTTGACCCCTGCCTTCCTCTTCATAGGCAAGCACCTTCCCTATAGGCTCTCTCTCTCTCCCCTGCTTCACTTTAAAAGCGGCCAAAAGAGAGGCTTGATGCTTGTCGGGAGCTCGGTTCCCCTGAGCAATGAGCCCACTTTGATCAGAACTTAAACACTTTGTTTTGGGGTCAGGTCACGCTTCCCTATGAGCTATGCTGTGGTATTCCCATTCTGAGCAGCCCTGAGCAAGTCTGAAAGCAAAATCCAGCTGCTCATAGATGTCAGGAAGATGCATCACCTCCAGGGGTAAGTAGTGACTGAACAGGGAATACACAGACCACAGTTCTGGATTTCAGCATCTCAACTCTGCTTGGAACCTGCTTTAGGTATCCAAGCCCTTTAACTGGGTTTCTTAGTCCCAGTTCCCTTGCAAAAGGGTCTTCTCCAAACCACACAGAAATGTCATAACAACAAATACATTAAAAATTTAAGTGTTCAGATGCTATGGTAACAGCACCTGAATCACATATCCTCAAACTGGGAGAGTTCAACTGCTATTTTTTCTGTTTATGTTAGCTTTCTTCTTTGCTGCTTTAAACTTACAACCCTTACGAGATAAGCCCTATTAAAACACTTGGCTTTTCCTCATCTTCACCTTAAAAATACCTCCCCTTTAGAGAACTGTTCCATTGTCAATCTGCAGTTTATTAAAAAAAAAAAAAAAGGGGAGAGGGGGGTGTGTGGGGCAGAAAGAATGAAAGAGAAGGCTTTCTATAAAATCTTCCAGTTCATCTA
This sequence comes from Tringa tobata, assembly GCA_033628505.1. Lineage (NCBI taxonomy): Eukaryota > Metazoa > Chordata > Aves > Charadriiformes > Scolopacidae > Tringa > Tringa tobata. Next base: position 27,517,937 of record JAHREE010000245.1, read on the forward strand.
GTCCATCTGAAAGCAGGTATAGACAAGAATAGCTGCTCAGCGTGCATGGAAAATTGTTTTACTAGATGTGGAAGGAAAAGCATTGATTCAATCTCACGGACATGAGAAGTCAAAATTGCACATAGTTGCCATTAGTGCTCTTGCTGCTGTGAAATCTGAAAGGAGTGGAATGGCCACTCGTTCGGAGGCCAACATAAAGGCAATGAAGGAAACCAAAATTACTCTTCTGAATTTCCTCTCACTGCTGCTATAATTGGGCACCCCAAGGTATTCTCTTCTCAGCCACAACGGTGAGCAGTCAAACCTGTCACTGCATACATAGTAGGGAGCACACAATCGACAGCCAGGGCAACTTTTTCATTGATTTTTTCGTAATATGATCAATAAAATATTTCATTATGACCCATAAAATCCTATTTGCATCATCAAGAGATGGGAAAGATGTTGTCATGTTTGGGAAAGAAAAAAAATACACACCCCTCCCCCAGAGATGCAGATCTGCTGACTACTTTTTTCTATTTTCCAGTAAAAATCTATACAACATGATTTCTTTTCTGATTCTAATCATACCACATCAAGTACTGGCTACAAGAGAAAAAAACCCAAACCCACTGGTCACAATCAACTTTCAACTAGAGAAGTGCCACCCAATTCAGCAACGATGCTTCTAGTTGTCTTGGACAGCAGGTTCAACGTTATAAACCTAGCTTCCATCAAGGCAATGCAATGCCTGTGAAGCTGAGAAATTAATTGTTGCAAAAAACCACACAACACACTAAACAAAAGAGTCCATCGTGCCAAACTTTTCCAAGCCATCTTCAGTGAACTGCCCCAAGTGAAAAGGCGAGAAGATGGTGCATCTTACCACTGGTTCATAGCTCTGCAGGCAGAAGGGCCATATCCCAACTAATCAGCAGGGATCTCTAAAGAGCTGCTGGGGACTGCAAATGGCCCTGGGGCAAAGGGTCTTTTCTCTTTCACTTCTTCCCCCTCCCCCACTCTTATCGCTGTGGTTTAAGGCAAAGAATGAAGCAATATCTTAGAGTCTGTAGAAAGTACGTGGCCAAATTAGCTACAAGCTCTTGGAGCCTTCCAAGGTTTTCAGAGTGCACAGCTTGAAACCTTTTAAAGCCACCTGATTATTGGAATATAGACAGGTACTTCAGCTTCTTTTTAATGTCTCACATTAACCATCCAACACTCAGCGAGCCACTTTGAAAGGTATTTGAGTGCAGACCAACTGTAGATCAGACTACGTAAACATCTATTTCCATGCTTATTAAGATCTTTTTTTTTTCCTTTATCCAATTACATATTTTCAAAGGTAGACCTTGTTTATACAATTTTTGATTGCTCACAAAATAGTCTACGGTACACTGCAAAACCTGGGATATATGTACTACAAATTCTGGGAGATGGTTTATGAAATGCGTGGTTTTCTCAGAGCCCTGCTTACAAGGCTGGGCTCAGACTGTGAAAGCTATTTAAGACAGTGCTGCCCTCACCCTCTCGCCCTTTCAAAATGCAAGAAACCCCCACAACAGCTTAGTTCTCCAAAGGTCCTTCCCAAAAGGCAATTCATAAAGTTTTAAAGCAGTAAGATTACACTGGATCTAGGACTTGTGGGAAAGTTCAAGGCAAGACAATGCAGCCATTCGGTGGGGAACTACAGAATAACTGTGAAGGTGTAAGAAATGACACAAAAGCAAGTGAACTGCACTCGCCCTTCCCTATTTATCAGTTTTTGCAGAACTCCGGCCAGGCTCAACACAATGATGCACACAAGCTGTACTGAACAAGAAGCATCATCTTGTAACTGCTACCAATCGAAGCAAGACATGGACTGAGGATTTCTGAACATATCATATGTGACAGAGGAAAGACTGGCTTAGGAGAGAGAAAATGGAGATAGCTCTGTCTCATTCAATTTCCTCCTTAAAAGAAAAAAAAAAAACCCAGATAGGGTAAAAATCAGCATAATCCTGGCATAATACAGAAGTGGTGAGGGAGGAAGGACAGTCTGAGGAGAGAGATTGCAACACTTTCTTGCTGTGAATGCGATTCTACAGTTGCCTGTTGCAATGCTGCAGGAAGCCAGGCCGAGACAAAGAGGATCATTTACACAGCCAAGGTAATCTACAGAGTGTCCGGTTTCCCATTTATAACACAGGCTTCCATCTGAGAGGCTCCACAAGCTGGGACCTGAATGCAAACCCTGACCAGACAATACCACCTACAGAGAGCGCCCCTGGGAACGGAGCACGAGGAGGTGGGGTGTAAAGTGAATCCCCAGGAACAGCAGAGAAATCCATCTGGGCAGCCAGAATACAGGTTTCAGAGCTGGCACCGCACCCGGAGAGGCAGTACCAAGATGTCAATAACGACTGCAGAAAAGTCTCAATGCTCTCTGGGGGCCACATGAGTTTCTGCAGTGTCCAAATTCCCCCAGAAATTTGAAAATTTGCTTCTCTGCGTCCATTTTTCAGGTGCTGGAGGGATCTGTTTGCTCAACACGTTCAAAAGAAAATTAGAAATTAGTCAGCACCATTACCCAGGCTGTTATTTCTGTAACAGCCCAGACTTTCCCACATCTGTAACGAGACCTTTTCTTTCTACGAAGAAATCACGCTCTCCTCATCCCCCAACACTCTCAGTGCTTTAAACCTCACCATACACCAACTGCAGCTTTGCAGGGGCCATAGCAGCCTTTCAGAGCTCTCCACTCTTCTGTGAAGCTCACCACCCTGACTGATTCCACAGCATTAGCTGGCAAAGAAATCTTGGGGGGTAGGCATTATAAGAATTATCAGGTGACCTCTATTTATCATTGTGTTATTTCTGTTCACAGCAGATTATTTTAGTAAATGGCTTTGAAGTCCCACTCTGTGTGCTTGTCCACTGCCCTGCATCAGTCCAGAAAAAAAATCTGCTTATGCTTTCATGATATTTTTCTGTCATGGAGCTTTACTACTATGACCACCTATATTAATCCCAGAAAATGAACTGCCATTGACAGGAGCTCACACAGGACTCTGGCAGGGAACATCCTACCAGGTTCTGCAGCCACTGAAATGCAGCTCTCAGTCCTTGTGACTCGCAGCGTTTCCAGAAGATCAGAAAATATACCCATAATCTCTCTTTCTTCCCCTCCTCTCTTTTTTTTTTTCAAATCCTCTCTGCCTCTCCTCATGGCAACTCAATAACCAGTTCACCATACCTATAGAAGCCAACATTATTAGCTATAACCAGTAAGGAAATTAATAGGAAAGGCTTTTCTCAGAGTGGCAAAGAATGGGATCTAAACTGCGATGGTACGTTGAACTCAAAACTCGTTGATAAGCATTTTGACCCTTTCATCTCTTCATTTCAAGAGAAGCATGAAATATGAACATTAAAGCCCCTCACTTCGGGCACTTTTAAAGGGAAGTCAAATGAACAACAAATTAATCTCATCACTTCAAGTACTCTCCCATGGGAGCCACACCCAAACTGTGAGGGTTTATATTTGATTTTAAAGCACCTTGAAAATGGGAAAGGAAAAATGGAGTTGGGAATGACTAATTCCCTTAGGCTGGAAGATGGCATGATGACTGGATCACTAATAAAAAGAAATTATACTCAGAAAGTCTAGAAAAAAGTAATACACTTTAACATAACAAGGAAACAGGAGGTAAGGAAGCCTCAGGAGTGAATGCCAGAACTTCCACACACGTTAGAAGACAGTCAGCCTCACTCTTTTTCAATATTTTTCACAAGAAGAAAACACATACACTTCTGTAACCAAAACAGACATCTTGTAAAACGACCTGACTCACTCTGCATACAGTCAGCACGCAAGTTTATTTATTTGGTTGGTAAACTGTCGGCGAGTTGTCTAAACAAGCTGAGATCATCTAGTTCCTCCACCTGCTCTGTGCCAGCCTTGCTCACGTTGGGCTTGTCCCCAGCTGAAACGTGGGCCTCTTCAACCATTGCTGATTAGCACTCCTCAACTTTCACCCATGCACAACTGGGAGCTGTGTCTCAGTTTGAGCAACCACATTTCCAGCACAGCTTGCTCCTTATCAGCCAAAGGGAGAGGTTTCGTGCTGCAAAGTAAATGCTCCGCAGGAAGAAAACGTGAGCTATGATTTCTTGCTGTAATGCACAGAAAGCATTAGCAACGTAGGTAAACAGAGAGAAAGGTCAGTAACAGCCAGTTAATAAACCAATTACACTTCTTAGCTGGAACTCAGCCTCTTAAAATTAGTAAAAATCTAGCTGAAGCCTGAAACGTTTCCAGATGCAGGCAGTTTCTCCTTTGCTTACTATCTCAAATTTCTGTTTGGTAACACAGGCTTAAACGGTATCATTCCTCTTGACAAGAGGTTTTACCTGTTTTCTTGGGCCCCAAGCCACTTAACTAGTTTCGACATACAAGCTCTTGTGCTCAACCACATATTTACTTCCAAAATGTGTTAATTATTACGCTAGCACAACAGTTATATTAACGCTGCATTAAAAATTCAGACAATCATTAGCTCTAAGAGCATTTAATCACAGCCTGAGCACTGTTCAATGCAGGAGCAGATTTCTCCGGGCATCACAAAACTCCTCTTCTGTTTCCACCAACAGCACACACGAGCTTTTTACTGTCTCACGGCGTATCACAAGAGCCTTAATCACAGCCTCGCATTCATCCCCTGCCACATCAAACCAGAAGGCATGACACACCCCACATCATGGCTCATCCTTGGTGTTGCTTATGGAACACCTCCAGGCAGGGAGCCAGGAACATGGGATTACAGACACCCTGCTCTCTCCCAAAGTTATTTTATCACCTACAGAACACAGAAGGAATGTGGGTAGTTACGCCACAGGATGCAGCAGCAGCACAACCCAGAGTGCTTTTGCCATTTATAACTGGATTATTTTTCCATTTAATGAATTAAGCTTTTTTGTTTTTTAAGTGATATAGTGAAAAAAAGCAAACAAACAAAAAAAGTCCACCTATCCCCTGTCAGTTGCCACAAACTCCTTCACACAAAGTATTTTCACACATTTCAGTGATTTCTTTCCTGGCAGGGCTGATGGCTAACAGCAAGGAATTTATCCCAAAGAGGGACTCAAGCAGCTCTGCAGGCAGCGTTACGGAATCTAACTGATCACCAGGCCTTGAGTGGAACTTGGGACTGTGTTAACACAACCACTGAGCTTACCCAAAACCCAGGGACAATCAGCTACCTCAAAAGGAGATGCAGGGGCAGACACGTGACACAGCCCAGGATCCCTGGCAGAAGATCCTGCAGCCTGTCCAGGGTCTTCAAGGGTTAAGAAGCAGTATCACTGGTTCATGATGCTCATCCTCTGATTAAAAGTAAGCACCTCTAGTCCTACTCTTAGAGCAGGAGTAATTGTCTTTAGACCACAACTAGTTTAGCATTTAGTTGAGGTGTGGTAATTAGGCCTTAAAGCTCCTCTCTTTTTGGAAGGGACCCAGATCTATAATTCTTAGTTCCCAAGAAAGCATCCTAACACTTAAGCTAACAGTCTCCCAGAGCCTGAGCTTCTTCCTCTTTTCCAAGGGCTGCTCATGTATTTAACATTACATGGAGAAGAGCATGAAACACTAGAACCTCCCTCTCCACATCACATACAGGCACTCAGCTGCCATTCGCTCAGGTTACAAGATTAATTCAGAAGGATGGATGAAGGCCACTTCTGCTGAAGAACAACCCATTCTCAAGTCACCAGAGAAATCCATTACGAGGCAGAAGGTGGGGATTCCAAGCCCTGAGTCCAAGGAAATATTTATGCTTGCTGCATCCTCACAATTATCTATTACCATCACTTCCTTTCTCCTTGTATTGAGCTTTGCATCTCAGCCCTTCTGGGAAGTGCCAAGATGCAGCTGCCATTTTATGAAAAGAATTACACTTCCATAGTACCACAGCAATGATATTTGAGATGGCCATAAAGAACAATAATCCTGTTAAATCCTGTCAGTCCAGTTGGGCTACAAGGAAAAGCAACACATACTCTGAGGTACAAACACAATGGGAAGCGTAAAAGGCAGCAAAAAGGCAGCAAAAAGACAGCTGTTAGTGCTTTCCAACATACACTTAAACTCATTCAAGTTAAAGCTTCAAGATTTTTTATAGGATCATAGAATAGTTTAGGTTGGAATGGACCTTTAAAGGTCACGTAGTCCAACCCCCCTGCAACGAGCAGAGATATCTTCAACTAGACCAGGTTGCTCAGAGCCCCATCCACCCTGGCCTGAAACGTTTCCAGAGATGGGGCAACTACCCGCCTCTCCGGACAACCCGTTCCAGTGTTTCATCACCCTCATTGTAAAAAGTTTCTTCCTTAAATCTAGTCTAAATTTACCCTCTTTTAGTTTAAAGCCATTCATCCTTGTCCTATCACAACAGGCCCTGATAAAATGCTTGCTCCCATCTTTCCCATAGGCCAGTTAAGCTGCTCAGTGCTTTCCAGACATACCATTAGCTTATATTCTTTTTTAAAGTGAGCCTTAACTTTAACTAGGCTGATCTGACAACTCAGGAACAGAGCACTACATTCAAAAAACTTTGAAGCTTTATGAAAAAAAAAAAAAGGTACTAAACTGAACTCACCTTCTCAACTTGCTTCCCCTCAAAGGCTGCTAAGATCTACCTCAAAAAGCATCCTCTCCTCCCTTGCTTTATAACCTAACTCCAGAGGCAGCTGGCCTTTGCAGGTCACCCTGGGATGGGGAACCCTACCTACACCTGTGGAGAGCAGCCCCCAGCCCAGTGCTCAATTAGTCCCAGGCACACCCACTCTGCACAGCTGCAAACACTCCCAACCTGCCCCATCACCGAAGAGCAGGTGAAGGCATTACTAAAAAGCTGTAGTATTGTGTCAAAACCAGAGTGGTTTTGTTTGGATGCTTTCCTCCTCAACGCTGCCTGCGATTTCCACCTATAAACTGAAATACTGTGCCCTTAAATGGTTCTGTCTCATAGGCATGACAATTTACCTTAAAAAAAATAAAAAAAAAAAGTGGAAATGACAGAACCTGCTTTTTGCATTCCTCCCAGTTAATTGAATTTAACTGGGTGGGGAGGAAGGGAACTCTCTCTCCGCTGGTTTGGTTACCTTCTGTGTAATGCTGTAACTCAGCCTTTCCCTGACTCTACACAACCCGGCCATCCCTTGCTCAGCAGCAAATTCCCATTCCTGCCGTCCAGACGGTTTCTGTGGCTCCACAGCAGACTGTCTGAGATTTCTGTCTAGGGCACAGAAGCATAATTATACTAATTATGAGAGAGAAAAGATAATAGATACAGAAGTTCTTTTCCCTAATCAGCTCTAGGTCAAAGCTTTACCTACAGCTAACATGGAAATAATCTATTAATGAGCCCGCATAAGGAGCCAGCGTAGTCACAGCAGTGCAAACACAGAAAGCCATAATTTGCAACAAATGGGTTAGAGCTATGTTTAAAAAAACGGCAGAGTCTTGGATTTATTTAACTAAAGACATTATTATCTTGAAACTACAATTGCCTCAGTGCTTGGTCTTAGCTTAGAAAGAAAGAAGGCATCCATCCAAAGCAATTAATGCAATATATCGAAATTTCAGAGTTCAGGGCTACCAGAATCAATGCTGAAAGTCCGTAACAGCCTTTGAAAATGCCAATGCACTATACCAGCCATTTGGAAAGGTGCTTTTTTCTTATTTCTCCTGCTAAGCATGCTGCTTATTCAAGAGAAGGATCTTCTCCGTTCTTGAATTCCGGTAATGTGTAGACCACCAGGAGTTTGGGTGTTAGACCACCCCAGACAGCTTAGAGCTTTCCAGAGAAACTGTACTGGGTTTTTTCTTGTATGAATATTTTACTATGTACTTTATATACAATCAGGACACTGAGAAAATGATTGTAAAGTCCACAGAAATATCAGCACAGGCTTTGCATATGCTACAGCTGGATTTTTTTTGTAACTCCTGGTACATGTCCCACCAGCAGCAGAAGTGCAATGAGATGCAAGGAACTGATTTTCAGCGCTGTGTCATCTCTAAGAGCAAAGAGATGCAAGCGTTATAAGCTACCCTGGCTATGCCTTCGCTGTCGCTACGACTGATAAGCTTTATCAGGGTAGCAGGCTGGAAGGAAGCCTGCTTTTTGTTTTGCTTTTTTCAGGAAAGAAACTGTCATGCAGATGCAAATCCTGACTGACAGGTGCTCCGAGAGCACCCTGCAGTGCAGGTGGGACACAGGGTCTGACTTCACATTAGCTCCTGTAATTCTGTTTCAGCTGTCATAATTGTGTAGTTATTGGGGGGGTGGGGGGGTGGGACGTGTACGTCTTAATGTATATTTAACATGTAGACTGCTGGGAGGAAGGTTTGGGAAGAAAGTAGTACCAAATGCTACCTTTTCTCTGTACAAGCACACACTTCAAGAGTATCGTGGTGTTAATGCTCCCTAAGGTGCAAACTATTTATTTGTGGGCCCAGGCTTTTAGCATGGCAGCGCCACGCGAAAGCACTTCACTGTTTTAGTCTCTAGATTCTGCAGCAGAAGCAACAGTTGTGATTTCAGCACGTAGCTTCCCCGTGCAACGTGCAGGGAAGGGCACGATGCTGCAGAGCACGATCCGTGCAGAACAGGTCACTGCACCATAAGCTGGTTTGGCCAGCAGCAGGCAGCGCCGAGGAGAGAGAAGCTCCTTAAAGCCCCCTCTTCTGGGGACTCAGCCTCTTCATGCAGGGCAGCAGAAGGCCCTTCTCTTCATTTGCAGGTCAGCACATAGCTCTGCCCTGCCACCCTGCCAACCCCTTTGCCCTCATGGAAGGACAACATCTTTACTACCCGGGGTGGCCAAGGGAAGCAGCAGTTTCCTCGCCCCTCCTTCATGGTTAGAGCACTCATTCAGCATGTGGGAATTAAACACAGTTCCCTGCCTACTTGCTGGGACTCAGGTCCATCTGTTCACTTTCACAAGGGCTGAACTTCCATCTAGACCTGAACGCTCTAACCTCTGAGCCACTGTGTAAGAAGGCTGCTCTGAAATCTGCCTGGATTGAGCACTGCAGGGAGAGCAGCCCATCTGTGGCTCAGGTGAGACCGGTGTGCCACGTCACCCAGCCTGGAAGAAAAAGAAGCTGCTTCTGAGAACAGCAACCGCAGGACTGTCCACGTCTGAGGATTTAAGTGTGAAAAACTAGGATCAAATAGTTTCCGAGTTTCGCTGATCACAAGGTGGCTGTGATGGAGGTGTACTAGTTCTTCCTGCAGAGCAATGCCTGTGACACCAGTGCTCCAGATCAGAGGCAGGAGAGATGGTATCTCTTATCTATGACAATCAGAGGCCCCAGAACAGAGCCCAAGCACAATGGTTCTCAACAACTGAGGAATAAAGAAACCAAAGGACTACCTGCCCCTTCAGGAAATTAAACAAACAATATCCAAGGCTGTGCTTGTTGCACTGTTACTTATTAAAACTTCCCAACAAAAAATTAGGCTAAAACTCTGTATGTCTGCTATTTTTATTTGCCCCTTTCCTCCCACTTTGTTGATTTGGTGACATATGTGAGAGCCCACACAAGGTACAGATTGGGTGTTTTACTTTCCGTCCTCCCCGGAATAACATTCCATGTTTTATGTCTGACCAGCAACCCAGGACCACAGCCTGAGAAACACTAGTGTAACGGTGGTTCTTCAGATACCACCATCCTTTTTTTAGAAAAGGTTTAATTTTCAAAGATAATGGGGAACAAGTATCCAAAGCAAGGCAAGGCAGCAGCACCTGGCTTACATTAAGAAAAGTCTGAAAACCTCACATCAAAGACAGAGGTCATAGCTGTTTTGTTCATGGTCACAGTTAAAGTTCAGAGCCAAATAAGGAAAGCATTCACTGTAATGAAATTGTTCGATTCAGTTGCGGGAATGGGAGAACTAGCTTACACCCTAAACAGGATAAACCAGCTCATACTGGTTTACATAAAACGCCCTCAATAACAATGCCAACACAGTGTGTCAAATCACTGAACCAACAGAGCACGAGATCAAATTGCTGCTGGATGATCAACAAGTCCTCTGAGACAGACTGCGCTTATCTTCAAAGAACTGGTATTCACCTACTGATTCTTAAAGGTGTCTAATGCTCTTACACCCAAATTTTCTTTATAAAAGCTTACAATGTCAAAATGACAGTAAAGAGAAGGGACAAGCACGGCACGGAGAACATCTCATCTTCTCTGTTAAAATGCACCTTTTTTGCTATGGATATCACGCTACTCTCAATGCATGCAGGCTGGTACAAAGCACTACTCTCCTTCCAAGTCCCCTCCTCGTAACTCTGCTGTCTTCACTTCTCATATTATCTTGTAGACTCCCATCCTGCGCAATCAGCAGCTGCAACAGCCTCGGCTGGTGGACATGTGAGAGTATGATCATCCAGAAATTACTTTGTATTGCTACATACTGAATTTAAACATATCTGCAGTGCTGGGTTTCTGGTCTGGCTGGTTCTGGCAACTCTGCCCTGTGTTTTTAGTAACAATGTGCTTTGAATTAACAATTCAACCACAGCACCAATCTCAAATGTTATTCTAGAAATGACATAGCAGAAGTCCACTTGTATTTGTCCCATCCATTACAGATCCCAGCTGCCTGCTTCTCAGCTCCCGGGGTAGTTTGCTTGTTCTGGAGTTTTTTCGGTGCTTTTCAGGGGTAGGGTTCTGTTTTGATTTGCAAGCAGGAGAAAGAGAAGGGAAAGTAACTCTTCACCTTAAAAAAAAAATCTGTGAACATGAAAGCTGTGTGTTCTTTTTCAAGTAATGCATGTTATTTCCTGCCTTTTTATTTGTGATTGCAATTATTCTTGTGTTGATAATGTCAGAAGGCAATCTGCTCACTTTCAACTATGTTGACCATGCAAAGCAGATTTTAATCTAAACAATAAGCAGATTCAAGCCAGAAATAAACATGTTGGTTTCCAAGTAAAGGAAACCTACAGGATATTCTCAGAGCAAAATTTTTTCAGGACTTGTTCCACTGATACTTGCTAAGCGAAATGAATTGGCAACAGCCCCTTTATTGACAATAACAGCAGAAAACATGGCAATTCCAAACATGATTTCCATTTCTTAACATTTATACAGACCACCAATTTGGGTTTTTTTTTTGTTTTCTTTTAAGTGATTACACAGCATACATGTAGTTAAACAGAGGATCCACAAATGCTCACCCTTGTCATTGCTGCATTTCCCCTGACCTATTTTACTAAAGAACAAATTACGCAGCAGATTTATGGGGTCTGAAAAAAGCCATAAGTGAGAATTTGATTTGCATAATTCAAGTATCACCATTGAAAAGCAACTGTTCTTTATGATCACAAAAAAGCAACAAAACTGAAGTGGTGTTATTAGGTGATCACTTGCATTGAAATGGGGAGAAAGGTCAAAAGCATTTAGCATTTTTTAAAAAGGAAAGATATGTTCAAAGCAGGTCACTTCCAAACACCTAATTCATTCCTCACAGCAATTCACTGTAGCTCCCATAATTTATGAATCCCAAGGATGCACTTAAACATCTGCAGTTTCATTATTTCATTTTTTTTATACTGTTAGCTTAAAATTTTGACGAGCCATTGTGCAGGTAACAAGTCGAGAAGTTGAGGATTGCTATTGCAGGAGAAGCAATGAACCCAGCTGTTCACCATGATCCAGAAAGGATTATTTCCTGTGACAGGTCATAGCAGAGGATTTTCTTGCTGTTGTTTAATACCTGCAACAGCTGAAAAAGCAGCTGCTTAGTTTGAACAGTTCAAAATTCCCCAATGAAAAAAAATAACCTTTGTTTTCAGGGGTTTTTGTGTTTCTGGGTTTTTTGTGTTTCTGGGGTTTGTTTGGTGGGGTGTTTTTTTTTCAAGAAAGAAGAAAAAAACACAGAGCTCACAACCAATTTGTTCAAGATCTCTCAAAGTCATATAATCCCACTCCTCTTTTACCAAAACACAGCAGTCTTTCATGAAAAATAGCAGAGTAGGCATGTCCTAAGAGCCACATGAAATAACCAAGGCTGTTTTAAATACATTCGGCATAAAGTACTGAAGCCCTGGAGTATTTCCAGAATGGCACAGGAATATTATGTAGCCCGTAGTGAAGAGCTTCCGACTTCTCCTGCCCTACCACCAAAGTGGTTGTGCCCACTCCTGACGTGGTAGGGCAGTATCCTGCCCAGTCTCATCATCCTTTTAGGATACTCTTTGTCTCGTGGAAGATGGGACTCGCCTTTAGCCAGAGTCTGACTCCTTTTTCCAGTTTCCTCTCTCTCTCTCCTCATAATTGCAGGAAGCGAAGCTAACGTCTCAACGATTCCACGGCATTTAGGTTCACACACTTTCTCCAGGAGTTGCTCCATCACCACATCCAGCCACGAGTGCCTCTCCCATCCATTTCTGCTGTGTTCCAAGATGCCAAAGGATTACAGCAACAGAACTAAATTGGCCACCTCCCTCTCTGCCTTTCCCTTCTCCACCTGATTTTTGTGTTTAGTGTTGGACTGAGTTTAGAGAATGCAACTAAAGGGTCTGGTTCAGCAGTTCAGCTAATAATCAAAAAGTAAGTACCACCAGCACTGGCTTGCTGCACCTTACTGGTAACAACTCCTTTTAGGACCAGCATTCACTTCTGGCACTGTAGTTTCAAACAGGCTGAGAGCAGTAATTCACTGGCTTCCCTTCATCTAGGTCAGGACTTCCCAAACTGTGGTATGCACACCATGCATGATATGCAAAGCCACTTCGAAGAGATATGAGCTAAAACCAGACCAGCCCAGCCCACAGTTGTTTTTCTGGAGGAAATAGGGACAGCAAATACTGCCCATGCAGCTGAATGCTTCTTCCTGTGCCTGCCAGTAGCCCCAGACCTGCCACCACTTTGTATGAAAAAAGTCAATGCTGAAGGTGGAAATTGGCAATCTTTGAGCATTTACTCATCTGCACAACAATTCTTTGCACTGCTTTGCCCTCTAAACCTGTGCTTTCACAGAATCAGGCTCTGTGCACAAAGGTATTTTGCTGTTCACTATTTTCACATGTCCCAGCATGAAGCACAGCACCAGAGACCCTCCTGTGCCACATCACAGTGGGTCCCAGCAGCCTCTCTGCCTTCCCCTTCCCTATTTTGTCTTTCTGAAGTAACCAACAAACTACTCAGTGAGGATGTGGATAACGTGACCACACAGCCATGCAGCTGTGCTCTGTCATCTGACTGCCATGTGGCATTAACTTGGAAGCTAATCTGTATGAAGCATCTTACCTTCTCTCTTCCCTCATCTCCTAAAGATCCTAAGTCTCCTAGAGATTCAAATGGCATTTTCCCACTCAGGGTAGAATCATAGGGTATTGAAACATTGGTCACAAACTCATTTCAACGCCAAGAAAGCAAACTTCAGGACATTCAACCAGAAGTCTTTTGCATCGGGGAGGGGGAAAGAAAAAGCAATGGCAGTAACTCCCATCTCCATGCACACCTCCATAGGAAGCAGCATGCTTCCAGGAAAGCAGCCCTCTGAGCTGACACACTGCATCACTTCCCCTTTCCTGTTCCTGTCCCAGTGCAGGCAGTGGAGGGGGAGAAGCTCTGTGGTTAGTCTCCCGGCCCCTTCTGCCGGGCAAAGAAGAGCAAGGACAAGGAAGGAAGAGGACTGCTGGAGAAGGCAGCAGTTTAGCTACCCCTGCTGATGGCAGGCAGCAGTGCGGGGCACTGGGCGCTATGGGACAGCCCGCAGGGGTGCCATCCCTGCCCCTCCGCATGGGTCTTGGCCAAGCTGAAGGGGAGCCCAGGGAAGCTGCGGCCATTCCTCACTGCTGAAGAGCAAGCTCTGTGGATAGGTGTTTAACCAAGTCACCCAAAGGTCACTGAATGACTTGGTCTGCAATAAAACTTGAAAGTCCTGATGCCGTAAATCTGCCACTTGCCGTAACCACCAAGTCACGTATAGAAATCAACATCTCTAATATGTCTTCAGTTTCGCAAAGTATGACTGCACTTTAAATCTGAGATCTGGAATGCAAGAGATGATTTTCCAGCTACTTCAAGAGGAAAAAATTAACTGAGACTTAAGCCCATTGTTTGTTTTGGATAACATTTTCATATTAACTTAATCTCTATGCATCTCCCTCCCTCCAAACATATTTTCTTAAGGTTTGAGCTTCTTTTCATTTGTCTGCACCACTGAACCAACTTCCGCATGTGATCACCTTAATGAAAAAAACATTGTCTGTTCTAACTCGTTACAAGGAATTGGACCAAGTTGCTGAACACAGGGGCAAAAAAAAAAAAAACCACCACTGAAAAATTTTGGAAAATCATGGTAAATGCACGACCAAATGTTAAAGTTTCTGCCAACATGGAAGTTCTCCTTCTGTTCCTCCTGACGTTTCCAACTACCGCTTTCCTTCTTGGGTCAGTGCCTAAATCATACAGGCTCTTTTCTTTAGAGGACACTATAACAAGGAAAATAACACAGGACAGCTTGAGAGCTTGATGGCTTTAAGAAGTGAATGAATCAACTGTTCCCCCTAAGCTCATCTTCCTTTTAGAAGTGGTTGGGGCCTAAAATAACCGGGGAAGTTGAGGCTACCATCTGCATAACCCCTTTCTAAGCATCACCACAGTCTGACCATATTCTCAAAATCAGAAACAAGCTGCTGTGGTCAAACTGTGGGTCACAGGGTTTTGCTGAGTGATACAGAAAAGCTGATGGGCGCTGAGAAACAAACAAGGGAAAAAAAGGGTCTTTGTCATTTGCTCTCACTCACGAGTACAAAACTGGAGCAGTAACACACAAGGTGGAAAAAAAGATCCCTCAAAAAAATCCACTTATTTCTTTCTTCTCCACAGTCATCTTAGAACCCTAATCCCTGTCTCATTTTCATATATACCACCTCCATAGTGCATATTGCCTTCTGTCATCTTGAGCACCCAGACAACTCCAGTTCCAACACCCTCCTGCAAATCTGGGCTTTCCAAAAAATGAGTGCACAAGCCCTTGCCTTGGCTGAACACCCACCTTCCCCAGCCTCAGAAACATCACCTCAGCAAGGAGGAAGCTGTCTATAGCTCTATCGCTGCCTAATCTCATGTGGCAGATCCATTTTTCCTCTGTGTAAGTTCCTCAGCTTTTCATTCTTCACTGTGTGCCCCTTCTGCCGCCCTCTTGTCTCAACAAAAAGGCAGACCTCCTCTGAAGGCAGCCATATTGCATACAAAATACACATGGGACACCAAAGGTCCATCTTCTGCAGAAATCACCCGGGGCAGGATCATATTATGAAGCTAATTCCCTGTTAGGCCTCTCCGAGATCATCCAGAATGGGCCTAACTAGAATTAACAGCTTTGGAAGGAGAAAGAGAAGGGGGGGAAAAAAAATGGCCTAGTGTTTGCCAACAAATAGACCATAAAATTGTCGTTTAACTTCTCCTTTCTGTGCTTCTCAGATGGTTCTCTTTTTCAGATGGAAAGGGGAACTGTAAAAAGAAAGACTTTTCTCATCCTCTTTCCAAACTGGCAGGATGAACATCCAGGGGTTGAGGTTGTTGTTAGGGGGTTGGTGTTTGATTATTTTTTTTTTTGGAAGGCTGACTGCTTTTTCAAATTCTGAGCTTCTGGGTCACATCATCCTACCACTAGCTGTGACTCCACTAGGCAACAACCTGCTCATTACTCTTCAAAACAAAGCACAGAGATTTTATTCCTGCATCGCAATCCCAGTTCCGACACAATCTGTGAACAGACCATTTCCCCTGGCTGCAACAGAGCAGAAGAGAAGTCCATCACTTACCGTCCACGACATGCCTTGCTCAGAGTTACCACTTCCTCATATCTGCTGACTTGTTTAGTTTATCCCTCTGTTAGCCATTTCTATCAAAAAGCCCTTGGTTCAGTGACACAATCAAAACTGGAAATCTTTGCAAGCCTGATCTGAGAGGTGGAAACTTCATGAGGCATTTTCTACAGTAGATACTGTGCATCCACAGCCTTTTGGGGACAATCTACTCAACTGCCTCAGTCTTACCTGTAAAATCTCTCTTCCAGAACTACTGCTTAATTTAACATAGCTAAATTGTGCACTGTTAAGAGAAAGCACATAATATTTTCTAGTCCCCTGACAAGAAGGAGAGAGTACGGAATATAATCCTGGATGTGCCTACCTTCCCATCCTTCCCTCTCAAGGGTTTCAGGTCCAAGTGGAATATCTCTTGGAACCCCCTCTACCCTGCTGCACTAGTGCTTAAGATAGTAATTAGAGCACGACTTCCAACAAGGGCAGATCTGCCTGAGCCTGTTCAGAAAATTAAAGAGGAAAAAAAGCAAGAGATCACTCAATTGATTATCACAGCTGGGTTTTGCTGATAATACTGTAATCCAGTTAATAAACTTGCAATTGAGTTTAGCTTGGCTCTATGTCCTTTAATGTAAATATTCTGTTGCTGGCATTAAACATGTTAACATTTGAACATATGGTTGAAACACCACACTTTTACTGAAACAAACATCATCAGCTTGCAGAAGAAGCCAAACACAGAGACTCCTACACCAGAATTTCTTATTCATGGAAAACTACTAACAAACATTTAATTATTTGGACTGTATGAATAGTTCAACTTAAATTGAAGGGCCCAGTATCAATTCCCCAGGGATTGATACTGGACCAAACACTGTTTATATCTTCGTAAGTGACCTGGATGATGGGATCAATTGTACCCTGCCGAAGCTTGCTGATAATAACAAACTGAGTGGGGAAGTGGACACTCTGGGTGGGAGAGCCACCCTGCAGGAAGACAAGGATAGGCTGGAAGAGTAGGCTAATCATAACCTTATGAATTTCAGCAAGGAAAAGCATAAGGTCTTGCACTTGGGAAAACTCCAGCGTAGCACAGGCTGGGATCTACCCAGCTCTGTGGAAAGGGACCTGGGGGTCCTGGAGGACAACAAGCTCGATAGGAGTGAACATTGGGCTGCTGCAGCAAAGAAAGCCAATATTGCATCAACAAGGGCATCACCAAGCAGAGACAAAGAAGTCATTATCCCACTCTACTCAGCATTTTTCAGGCCACATCCGGAATACTGTGTTCAGTTTTGGTCCCTACAATACAAAAAAAGATGTGGACAAGCGGGAGAGGGTCCAGAGAAGGGCCACAGAGATGATCAAACGACTGGAAAGGCTGCTGTATGAGAAAAGGCCAAGAGAACTGTACTTGCTCAGCTACAGAGAAGATGGAGACTCTTTTTACAAGGATTCACAGGGAAAAGATGAGGAGTAACGGGTACAAGTTACTCCTGGGGAGATTCCGATTGGACACAAAAGTAAAATTTTTCACAATGAGAACAATCAGCCACTGGAATAATCTCACCAAAGAGTGGTGGATTCCTTATCACTGGACACTTAAGATTCAGCCGGACAAGATGCTGGGCCGTCTTGTCTAGACAGTGCTCTTGCCAAGAAAGTTTGGACCAGATGATCCTTGAGGTCCCTTCCAACCTAGTATTCTATGATTCTGTGATTTAAATGGCTACAGTCCCATCACACAAATACTTTCAGTCACCCTGCCAAAGGAACTGCCTCTGGTTTACAGTTTCATCAGCATGACAGGATTGGAAGTAAGCAGAAAGATAAGATCCTCAGCAGGTCTGTATTAGATGCAGAAGTTTCTTCATGTAATAAAGGATTTTCATCTTCTATCCCTGGCACCAGCTGTGAGTTGACAGTTCTCTGTCAACACTGTATAAGTGTTTTATAGTAACATAGTGAAGGTTAATATTCTCCAAATGCCAGCTCAAAGGGTTTGTGAAAACAATTCAAGTGATGCTAGCTTAACTCCTGGAAGGCAGTAACTCTTCACAGTCCGGTTGCACATACATGTTAGCTGCTGTCATTCATGGAAGCTTTAGGATTCAGCTGGCAAAAAGACACAACAGGTAGGTTTTGGTCCAAGGAAAAGTACTTCCTTAAGGTGAGTCACACTTTGTTTACTTCTATCTCCTCTGTGAATACAAGGCTTTCTTTTCCAGGCATCAGCAACATGCAGCACACAGACCATTGAGACATCAAGAGCACGGATCTAAAGGTCCCAATATCCTACATTGACACTATTTAGGGTACGCTAAATTTTTCACTTAAACTGTAGTCCTGTTTACGTGACTGTTTAGTCTTACAAACAGCCACTATCACTCCATATAACTGTCAAACAGTAACCCCGTGACATTACAGTACAGAGGTTGAAGGGCCAGGATAAGTCTATGCAGAGTTCACCTCCTTCACATATCAGTCACTGCCCGTGAGTAACCCACTAATGTTCCCTGCTCCTCAAGGTCTCTCAATAGCAGAACAGGAATAGCATTTAATTCTTCTCCCATCGCTTATCTGTTTTTTTCTACTTAGGCTGTTAGCTCTGTGAGGTGCTACGTGTATTTCAACACACCTACCACAAGGCTCTCTGATCATGATTACAACAAATTCTAATAGATGAATAAAATAGTTATGGCTGCAAAGTGAGTTTTTTTTTTCATTATTTGTACTCTGGAAAATAGCATCTTCTAAATCAGAAAAAATAACCTCCTAGCTGTTACACAAAATGAGCATTTCATTTTTATGGATACTCTGTGTCATTTGATGGGTCAGAAGACTTCAGTGCAACATTGTTTCAAAGTGAAGAATTAAAAAAATAGGCATTTATAAATAGAAAAATTTACAATGAACATTCAAAAAGCAAAAAATTATTATTACAGAAGATAACTGAAATGAGTCAGCTACCTCCATTCACTACGCACCTAATCATCATAAAGAAAGTTTTTGCTACACTTATTTTAATAAACGTATATTTAGAAAGGGATCAGGCTTTTAAATGAAAACGGAAAAAAATACCGCAGTTTTAGAAGCTGGTGTGCATATGTTCATTATATATTACAGTTTGCTTGCTCCCTTCCTAGTAAAGGGCACTCCCCCCAGCCCTCCTCATTTTTCTCCCTTCTCTGAAAAAATAACTTTTGCTTTTACATGAGATCAGCAGATCATGCGTTCAGTGAAAAATATCACCTGCTGTACAACTTTACATTACACTTTCAGGCAGACCATAAGCATATTGGTATGATTCAGATTAGCTATACTACGTATATAATAAAGAGCTTGCACGTCACAGAAACATCATTATGATATTTTCAAGAATTGTGTCACTTCTTCCAAGAAGCGTGAATCGAAGAGAGACATCTAAGGCTGATTTGCATTTCCGTTGGAGGTCCCACAAACCATTCCAGCTCAAGACAGAGCACTAAATGACTCAGAGAGCTACTTTTACAAAGCAGATTATTATAATCAGGGAGCAACACCTCCACATGATTTGTAGGTAACACACATGTTCTGACGACACTTAGGTCCACAAGAACATCAATCTCAAACCTCTTCTCGTATTTGGGTAGGAAATGCCATTTCCCTTTCCCTCATTTGGGTCCCCTCCTTCTCTTCTTGTTCTGCCAGTTAACTGCATGACAAGCTACAACTTTATATTTGTACCTGCTTTACAGCAACCCTTGCTCAGCTGCCCTGCTCTTACCCTGACTCCTTTTTCTCTTGCAGGATTTCCCTTCCACACACACAGCTATAGTGACTTTCTTTGACAGGATTCCAAAAAATCCTCTTGTCTGAACACTTAGAAGCTTTGTGCTGCCAACCTATAGGGTCAAAGAGACATCTGTTAGTAATAAGGCTTTCTTGACGTTTAAAGTTTTTAAGCAACTAATGCCCACAACATTACTGTAATATAAACAGATACTGTCCCTATTTATAGGCACACAAAGAGAGAAATTTACATGGTTTACCCGAGTTAGAAAACTGCCCAACTAGAGGCCTAGGAATTCTAAATTCTTGATTCCCAAATTATCACATACAAGAATTAAATAATCTAGTTAAAGCAAGGCAATAGGAGGCAAGAAGTAAATTCCAGTGAACAGCTCTGTTAATGGAATTTTGTCCTCGCCTGACCGTGCCTTCCCTCTCATCCCAGTTCTCCAGGGAGAGCAGGCTGCCAAATGCTGCTCAACTAGATGTTTTTTTTACCACATAGTAGGTCTTCTAAAAAGCAGGAACCATCAGGATATTTTCACTTTAACTCTTTAACCAGCATGGTTCCCAGGCCTCCTATGATTTAGAGTTAAAATGCTCAGAACTCCCAGGTGGTCATGAGTTACTCTTTGAAATTGGCTTTTCTGCACTGCAGAAACACCATGCATAGGCCATTAGGGGACTTAAAGACCTGCTTAAGAATTGAGTCTAGTCTCCTGCAGAACTCACAAGGACTAAGACTGCAATTTACACCTTGAACTTTCACCACCATTAATGCTCTTTTCACTCTTAAGATAATTACACCATCAGACAACCCTCGGGCAGAACATTCTGACTAGCAAAGCCTGCATCTTCCGTCCAGTCCTTCCCAAAGCCTGTCAGTGTAGCTAACTGTAAACAAAGCTGAATGGATCCTATGTTTTCCTAGACACTGGAAGGAGTTCCCCTCTCAATGTTGGGGACGCGTCAGGTTTGTTTGATAGAAATCAGACCACCCACAGAAGGAACTTTTCTACCCATTTTACAGGTAGCATAAAGATTGCACGGTCTGCCCAAGTCCACAAGGTACACTACGGAAAACAGAATTTAACAGAATTAAATTAAAATTTAAATGGAAATTAAATTTAAATTTAACTTTTCATATTCCAGCTCAGGGCTTTTGACACCAGGTAGATGTTTACTCTTCAGTGTATTTAAAATGTGGAATACAAAATGCTTAAGAAAAACCCAGACCTGTAGCTGGTATAATAGCAGCAGACAGCAGATACACAGAGTGGACAAACCAGTTTCATAACATTCCAATATCCCTGTCCTGATATATCCACCAATAAAGCTACTAACAGCTACAAAGCACAGCCATTTCAGTGGCTACACTTACTCTCTTCGTCCTGAAAGAGAAGCTCACAGGACCAACACTGAACACTGCACACAAAACCAGATCTTCAGATCTGGAAAAAAAACCCACTTTAATTTCCAGGCAAGCCTTAATACATATACAGGAGCAAACCATAAGGAGGGCAACAGAACACATACATTTGCATATGTGCTGTAATACCTGGGCAAGGAAAGTAGTATTCTCCCAAAGGTAATAAGCAAAAAAGTTAGTATTAAACTTGGTGATATTTGTGAAGACTCTTAAAACTTCTTGAGGATATTCGAAGGTAAAAAGCGAACGGCCAGCAGTGTTCTGACACATAAGACATATTCTTTATGCACACAGTACTGCAATTCTTTGTGGCTTCTGCATTTTTCCTTGAAAAGGGAAAACCTTTCTTGTTCCTTACAGTAGATCAAATGATCAACAAGAACCTTACTTCCGATCTAGCACACTGAATCACTGATAGGAATGACTCAGTAATTTACCAGATTAAGAATGAGAAAAAAGCATGCAGCAGTACCTGAATTCTGCCCATAGCTCCACAATACTTAAGTTTCTGCCACAAGAATTAGCAATGAAATAATTAGCCAAAGCCAACAAATAATCACAGTGACAACCTACTGCAGTGAGCTTGGATTTTTTTGATGTACCCTCTAGAACCCATCCGTAGATTCAGGAAGAAGCACTGCCTACATCCAGCATCCCGCTGCACGGAGAGGTAAGCTGTGAGGAATCACAGGCTGTGTGTGGATCAGTCAGCCAACACTGCTGAGCACCCTGGTCATCTCTGCACAGCTCAGAAGACTCCCAGAAAGTCAACTCAACAATAAATACAATTGTTGCTTTCCATTATTTTCCCCAGCAAGGAGACCAAAGGTTAAAGTACTGCTTCCTGCCACTCACGGGATGCATTCCAACTTCAGTGTGGTAGGCAAATCTTCTTCCTTGGCAAATGCATCTTATGGACCTCTCCAGTCACATGAAATCAGCATTGTTATGCATTGTTTCAGTATTTAGGCAAAATTGTTTTAAAGCACTTCAGTCACTCCTAATTAATGTTCTAGTTATTACTTTTATTTGTCTGAACCTCCTAGATGCGTATTCCACTCCTCCTGTTCTCTTCCAGCTACCCTGTCACCTCTTTGTTCTCTAAATCCCAGATCTCTTGTCCTCAGCAGGTGGAAGCCAGGGTATCAAACCTGGTAAGAAATCACCTTAAGCTTTATAGGAAGGGTAGAAAAAAAAAATTATTTTGCACTCTACTGACTTAACATTGTCTTTGCCTTTTAACTGGACAAAAATTGAACTTCAACCCGTTGAAAAGATTCAATCCCAGTAAAAGCAAAGAGAAGCATGAAATAGTACTTTAATCAGTTTAGGACTGCTTCATGCCATAGCTCTCGTGTTAATACAAGTGACAACCACAGGCAAGTTATGGTAACTCTCCCTGCATGACATCCATGAACAATCCTCCCAAATACACTTCAGAACTACCTTCTATTCTTTTAGGGTTTGTCAGGGGATGTCTACTGTTACCCACAACATGAAAATAACATCATAACAGTGACAATACCATACTATTTTCACAATCCTTCTATTTTCATATTTTAAAGAATAATGAACATTACTTCCACATAAGTAAAATTGTAACCCCATTTTTGACTGGGGGGACTGAAGCGTAGACTTCATGTCATTAGAAAGTACTATTTTAAGCACCAGCTACTGGTTTGCATTCATAAAAAGAACCTTCACCACCACACAGCGAGAGGAAAAAAGAAAAATAGACTAACCTCTCCTTTCTCTCCAAAACACACAAAAAGAGGAAATGGAATTGCAAAGTTATCCTTGAAAGAAATACATACATATGTGTATTATATATTCAACACAGAAAATACAGTTAAGATGTATTTATTTCCTGGGGAAAAAAAAGATTTATGTCTCTTCAAGACATCTTTGCAGGAGATATCAGTATCAGATATGAAAAAGTTCTTTCCATAAAACTATCAAGAATCCAACACTGCTACACTGAGCTTCAAACTACAATAAAACCAATTTTAAATATAAAAATACAGGCATATAAATACAGACAAACAGATGACCTAGCCTGCAAAAAAAGCCAAAATAAAATAAAAGAATGTGTTTATGGTTCTGGTTTCTCTGTCCTATCCCCCTAATCCTCTTATTAGCAGCCATTCTCTCCAAAGCTATTTCATTACGCTTCATTTCTGAAATCCACATCAGTAGCATCCAGTACATTTTAGCAGCAAAGGTGAAACATCCCACTTGGGAAAAACCTTTAAAAATGTACATATACACATGTTGAAAGTAGTCTGAAGACAAGAGGAACATCTATTTGTATACTCCACATGTAAGAAATATTTTAACATTTTCAAATTTATGACAGTACTAGGCATTTCTGATTGCTTCAATTTTCAGATTTCCCAATTACTATTTGCTACTTTCTTGCACAAAGTCTAATCTGATCTACAAATTTCTCCTTCTGAATTCCTAACCACATGCTTTCAATAGTTATAAATTAACACTACTAAAATTATTTGAAGTAAAAATGAAGTAAATTCTGACCTGCTCTTGATAGTTCAGCATGGGTATGTTTATAATCAATACTTGGTTTTCCTATGTGCCCAACTTGTCATTCTGTCTCAAGCAAACAAACAAAAAGACAGCAGTGACCCCTGTATAGGGAAGATAATTTGATTTTTACACAGTGCCTTTCATTGTCCAGCTGCCCCTAAGCACTTTAGAAAACAGTAAGCCTCCTAGACATATCATCACATGGGCAAATAAAGCAGCTGTTCTGCACTCTAAAAGAGCTCACCTCAAACCAGAGTAACCTCATAGCGAGGAGCTGCACATGAACTCAAGACACCAGGGAAACATTTACTCTGTTTAAAAAAAAACAAAAAGCTATTATCTCTGTAGGTATAATGCTGCATCTACTTAGAATTCTAAAGTGTAAAATAAAGTGTGGAAAATCAGTACTGTAAATGTATGTTGGATATAACATACCTCTTGAGTTTAAAAAAAAAAAGTACTCCTTAATATCTGAGGTTTATGTGGCATTTTTCATACCACACCTGAACTCTGTGTATAAAATAATGCAAAACTATGCAGACAGGAGAACTCCATCTACTCATAAGTGCTGAGGCCCAACCTGAGATTTCCCAAATGACTGGTGCTTATTCTAGTATTATTCTAGAGAAAAGTTTCTAAACCAGGAAGATCATCTCCTAAAATCCAAGAGACACTCCCAAAGGTGAAAGCTTTCTTACTAATAACTAATTCCTTGTAAGGAAAAGTTAGTCCTTTATAGCAAGTCACTGCTTAACTTTTTCAGTTATCTTGCATTTTCATCATATGTCATCAATATTTACCTTTTGTTTCAGTCATCATACGAAGGAAACAACTCACCTTTTGTCTCATTAACAAGCTGGATAAAGCCATCTATGTTATCATTATCTCTGTACCTAACAGCTGGCTTTTTTTGGTTTTGTTTTAAATGAACACTCTAGGTACAGACAGGTCAGACATAATCCTGCAGTAGAAAAAGTGGCATATTTTTTACTGTGAAAGCACAAAACTCAGTTCTTTACATTCTATTAATCTTGTCTTACTGAATGAGGAACTATCAAAAGCCTTCAGGCATATACAATTCTAAAAATGGAAGTTTTCCATAAGGAAAGTCCTTCCTGTGTGATGAAACACACAAGTTATCAAAACAGGATGTAGTACAGAGAGCACACGTGCATCCTTACTTCAATTGTTATGGAATTAGCCCCTCCTAGTTGAATTACTCTTTGGAGTGCAGTTGTATTTGTTTTTTCAGAGCAAGTAGCTCTGCTCATAACTCTATGAAGCGTGCAAAGGCAACTGGGCACAAAAGTGAATACAAGTCAGGAAACAGTGTGTGGTCACATATTAAAGAACATGGTAAACTGCTAAACCTATTACGGTAGATTATCATCAACTTGAAAAGGATTACAGTCAGGGTGGCCAGAAAAGCCCTAAGATACATATTAACACAGTCTTCTATGCACCTGATGGCTGGATTATTCCAAAATATGGTGAATAGGGTTGAAGACACCTTATCTCCCATCTCATTTGATACTACACTTCATGAGCGGCTAAGAGCAATTCTGGAGTTGTGACATTCAGAAACAAACAAGCAAGCAAGCCTTCTTCCCTTTGCTCCACCCTGCACAAAGACAGATATAGAAAGGAAACATTAATTTCATAATGTCAGTGTTTATTTACATGAGAGAAAGTTTACACAAGTTGAAAAGTTGTTTCAACAGGAACCCAACAATTACTGCTTCTGCCCATCTTCAAGAAAGGGATGACTTTAAGATTTGATGATGCAGCTTCGGAACGTTTTGATGATCACTTGGGAAAAAAGTGCCAGGAATCAACTAAAACAAAACACAAAAAAAGCACATCAAGAATGACATTAGTTCTATACAACCAGCCAGGCACAAACACTTGAAAAAAACAACACTCTGCCCTTTCAGCTATCTCCCCTCCCAGAACAGTACTTCTGAGTGAGCCCTATCCCCAGCCTATGTAAAGCACAGCCTCAAAACAGTATCTGTTCACTTTAACAGCTTGGCCAAAACAATCCTGCAACAAGTTACAACGTTGACACGACCATCCCTGGAAAACATCAAAGATCAGGCAGATTATGTTCAGTTGTCTGTCAGAGGTCTGAGATGCAGTATTTCAGTAAATAAATGCTATTTATTGGCATGCCATACAAGGGCAAATGGAATTCAGTTTGCTTTCCCATGACATGGGCTACACAGATGACACATTGCAAACAATCTGGAACTCAACTCATGACTAAGTTTCTCTTAGAGCTTCTGTAACTCCCTACATCTCAAAAAGCACGTATAACTTCTCTATAGTCCCTGCCAGCAAAAAAATCTATTTTTTTTAAAAGTAGTTAACAAAAACAGAAATGTAGGATGCATTCTTATTTCTTGATGAAAAACACATGTTCTGTTAACATGAAAAAGTCATAACAGTGAAAGAGAGAATTTTGTCTTTAGAACTTGTCTTTAGTTGAAAATTAAGTATGTTTATGTCACTTTTAGGAAAAAGAGCTCTTTATTTGATTAGTTAGCTACTGTAAGGAATGACAAAAACTAAAGCGAAACAACCTTTCTCCTTTAAGTAGCAGAAATATCATGCATTTGTATTCCATGATCACTGACAGAAAAAACTTAGTTTTCTCATCTTTTTATGTGGACTACACTTTCACTCATATCCAAAAATAATCTCCTCCCACAAACCACCCATGAATGGTTGTGTTCTATTTAACAGGGGACAGGCATTACAGTCTGACAGAATATAACTATTAGCATTCATGTCTGCACAAACCCACCTTTTTTCAACATGATAGTTTTTATGTCAACTTCTAAAGCAAAAGATTAAAGAAATCATACGGCATTTGGGGAAAAACGTACCTTCTGAGGAAACAGAATCTCCATTCACAGGCACTGGTGCCTAAAAAGAAAACAAACAAGCACCAAACCAACGTATCAGTGTTTAGTTAAAAGTTTCACAGATAGTACCCAAACTCAAAGCTATTTTACTTCTGAAGTCAAGAGGTATTAATAAAAAAAGAACCTTCTGTTGACCCCAGAGGACAATGCTCTACCTCAACGACTTTCCCT
>JAHREE010000245.1:27544682-27572085 GCA_033628505.1 Tringa tobata
ACGACTTTCCCTCCCCCCCCCCCTTTTCTTTCCCCCTCTATAACTACTGTACAAATTTCTTGGTTGCTCATAAATGACAAAACAAACACACTAATAATGAGTGACAGATTAACATCTTACCTAATGAAAAGGGTATTTTCCTACTGTATTATCTTTGAGGTTAACAGGATTTGCTGTTTACATGTGGAAGAGTAAAAATGCCTTTCCAATTACATTATTATATATGTTTCAGTAGAAAGGTGTGCATATGAATATTTATACACAGATAATTTACATTACATATATGCAAACATACAAATAAATATTTTAAAAGATATATAATTATACTCTTTTACAACTACATTTTCACAGAGTATGATTCAGTTCTGTGGACAGTAACAAATCATTTTAAAATGTAGGTCTGTAAGTCCAGATCCACAATTCAATTGCAATATTACACAGCATAACTTGTCCTATTACTTAAAGGACAAAAATTATAGCCAATTTTAACACCAGCTGGAAGCAACCTGCCTCACAACAAAGATGCTCGTTAACTGCATAGCAACAATCCTCCACTGCTCTTCTGTCAGCTCCTCATAAACAGACAAGTTTTCCAACTGATACAACTGATGGGAAAGAAGCAGAGAGCACCTCAGCACAAAGAATCCTACCACACTTACACACACACACAAATCAAGCACAGAAAACCATGTGGATATTACCCTTTGCCATGACACAAACCCACCCTAATTACACTTAAAATTGCTTAGATGAACCACGCAAAAAAGAAACAACCTCAAAAGCAGGGCTTACAGCTGTGTGAAGCTTCAGGAGAACAAATGTGCAGAGTGACCACCCATGTCTTCCACATCACCAGGTGGAACTTCCTACCACTACGTTCATGAAAACTTTGCAGTATCCTGCAGGCAGGCAAACTGACCCAGAACCCACACAGCCAGGCTTAGCACAGTGCAGCACTCCGACTGAACTACACTGGTGTGAAATTCCCTCACCAGCATGCTCCAAGCAGACATGGAGCTCAATCCACTGAAGACCAGGTCAAAACCAGTGAGGAGGGAAGGGAGAAACAGTGTTCTTTTTCCCACTTTACCCGGGATAATTACCTGCACAGTGGGATTACTTGACTGGTCTGAAAGGATGTGCCAGTATGACAAATGTAATCCAGGTCTTAGAATCATAGAATGGTTTGGGTTGGAAGGGACCTTTAAAGGTCATCTAGTCCAACCCCTCTGCAACAAGCAGGGACACCTTCAACTAGATCATGTTGCTCAGAGCCCCGTCCAACCTGACATCGAATGCTTCCAGGGATGGCACATCTACCACCTCTCTGGGCAACCTGCTCCAGTGTTTTACCACCCATATAATGAAAAATTTCTTCCCTTTTATCTAGTCTGACTCTACCCTCTTTTGCCCTCCTAAAATGTTTGTCTCCATCGTTCTTATAGGCCCCCTTCAGGTACTGAAAGGCCACAATAAGGTCTATCCGGAGCCTTCTCTTCTCCAGGCTGAAAAACCCTAACTCTTTCAGCCTGCCCTGACAGGAGAGGTGCTCCAGCCCTCTGATCATCTTCGCAACCCTCCTCTGGTCCTGCTCCAACAGGTTCATGTCTTTCCTGTACTGAGGGCTCCAGAGCTGGATGCAGTACTCCAAGTGGGGTCTCACCAGAGCAGAGTAGGGGGGCAGAATCACCTCCCTGCACCTGCTGGCCACACTTTTGAGGCAGCCCAGGACACGTTACATTTGGCCTTCTGGGCTGCAAACATACATTGCCGGCTCACATCCAGCTTTTCATCCACCAGTACCCCCAAGTCCTTCTCAGCAGGGCTGCTCTCAATCTCTTCATCCTCCAGCCTGCATTGACAACAGGGGTTGCCCCGATCCAGGTGCAGGATCAGGCACATAGCCTTGTTGAACCTCATGAGGTTCACATGGGCCCACTTCTCAAGCTTGTCCACATGCCTTTGGATGGCATCCTGTCCCTCAGGCATGTAACCACAGCACTCAGCTTGGTGTCCTCTGCAGATCTGCCGAGGGTGCACTTGATGCCACTGCCTATGTCATCGACAAAGATATTAAACAGTACTGGTCCCAATACAGACTCCTGAGGGACACCAGTTGTCACCAATCTCCATTTGGACACTGAGCCATTGACCACTATTCTCTGGATGCAAGCATCCAACCAATTCCTCATCCACTGAACAGTCCACTCATCAAATCCCTATCTCTTCAATTTAGAGAGACGGACATTGTGAGAGACCATGTGAAAAGCCTTACAGAAGTCCAGATAGAGTCTAGGTCTTCCCTTGTCCACTGATGTAGCCACTGTAGAAGGCCACTAGGTTGATGAGGCAAGACTTGCCCTTGGTTGCAACCATGCTGGCTGCCTCGAATTACCTCACTGTCCTCCACATGCCTTAGCATAACTTCAAGGAGGATCTGCTCCATGATCTTCCCAGGCACAGAGGTGAGGCTGACATGTCAGTAGTTCCCAGGGTCCTCCTTTCTACCCTTTTTAAAAAGGGGTGCAATGTTTCCTTTTTTCCATTCACCAGGGACTTCACCTGACTGCCAGGACTTCTCAAATATCACGGAGACTGTCTTGGAAGTTACCTCAGCCAACTCCCTCAGGACTCTGGGATGCATCTTGTCAGGTCCCACGGACTTCTTTATGTCCAGGTTTCTCAGGCAGTCATGAACCTGATCCTTTACAACGTGAAGGACTTAGCTCCCCCAGTCCCTGCCTTGTAGTCCATCCACTCGAGTGGTGTGGGAAGAGAGACTGTCAGTGAAGACTGGGGCAAAAAAAGTTGTTGAGTACTCCAGCCTTCTCCTTGTCTATTGTTACCAATTTGCCAGTCGTGTTCATCAGAGGAGGTACATAGATGCGGCTGACATACCTATAAAAGACCTTATTCTTTGTGTCTTTCACCAGGTTCAGCTCCAGCCATGCCTTGACCTTCCAGACCCCATCCCTATACTCTTCCTAGGACACCTACCCTGCTTCCACTGTCTGTGCCTTTCCTTTTTGTCCTTTAGTTTGACCAGCATCTCTTGACTCATCCGTGCCAGTCTCCTGCCGTGCTTTCCTGATTTTTTACACCTGGGGATTGAGAGCTCTTGTACTCTATGGAAAGTACCTTCCAGGCTTTAACACCAGACCATGCTCTCTCTTTCCAGTAAAACCAAATCTTTATCTCATAAGGCAGGGAGAATCAGTGGTGACCATGTAAAAGTAGGTGTCTGCCACTTCTGGGATAACTGCTCAGAAAGTCTAAGGTAAGGACTCGGCACCTTCCCACCAGGAGCAGATCAAAAACTCATCCCAGGAGTCTCTTCACTACAAAATACTTTCATTTGGAAAACTGTTTAAAAAAAAACTAACTAAATAATTTTAAAAACCAACACACACACATTGCCCCCAAAAAACCAAACCCCAAGCAAACAAACAAACAAAAGCCAAAAGAAAAAAAACCAAGAGCAAAAACCCCACCCATCTTTTGTTTCACAACTGGCCACTGAACAGAAAATTCTGCTTCTACAAAGTCCCAAATGGAAACGTCCTCACAGAAAACATGTTGGGAGAAAGGCAGGTAACAGACTTTCCTGCTTCGATCTGAATTAGTTTGAAACACATTATTAAGTATACAGATTCAAATTTTGCTGGGGATTTTTAAAATTATCAGGAAAAGACACATATTTTCCTCTGTTAGATACTGTTCTGCATTTTATCAAAAAGAGATCTCATCTAGCAAAGCTTTCCCAGTTCACTTACTAGTATTATAAGGGAAGAATTACGTGATAAATCCAAGAAACACTGCTCTACTAACTAAATATAGATTGTATTGGAGATTTTCCAACTTGCAAAGTCCTCAGCAGCTTCTTCACAGAGCAAATGAGCAAGCAACGCTCAGGATTAATGTTAAACAAAGGTTTGGCTGTCCTGGTCAGTTTTACAGATGGCAACACTTAAAGGCCTGAAATAAACAGTACATCTTAGCACTAACACATTCAGCTACAAAGCTGTATTCCTCCTGGGTTTAGTTTTCAACATAGACTAACACTGGAGCTGAGAAAGAGATGAAACAATTTTCAGAGGCTAGCAAACACTAGAAATTTTTACCATCTAGTGTTAAAACTCAACTGAATTTGTAGTTGCAGGGGGCTTGTGTAATTTTGGCTGGTTCCAGTGTTCAGTATGCATTCCCACATGCACAGATTATCTTCTATCTCTCTGGGATTGACTGGACATGACAACTTCCCCAGGTGTAGAATCATTCCTATTTTGCAACCAACACAGATGACAGTACACATGCCCCCTGTGTAGTACGAGAAGCTAACTCCGTGGAGTGGAAATTCCCCAACACAGACAAACCGTTCTAGCCCCACATCTGTAAAATAATGAAAGGTCAAATAATAGTGCAATAAATACTACTGAAATCAACAGGGTTATATTTGGAACTACCAAATCAAAATCTGTATGAAATTCTGATTAGTACACAATTTGGCAAGCATTTGGTAAGGATTTGTTTGTTGTCCATTTGGTTCTTAGTTATATTCTCTCACTCACCATAAAAATTGGTTCATAACAATACTGAACATTGCCTTTTGGGTATTCTTTCTTGTTTGTTAGGGGGTTGCTTGTTTTGTTTTGGTTTTTTTCTTGAAAACTCAATATACCTGATTTAAGGCAATTATCACCCACTCAAAAACTCCGTAATTGGAGTCTGATCCAATAAACAGAATTGTAGGGAACCAGCTCTCACTGCCCTAGTAGCTCAGAAATTTTACAGTAGCTGAAATATGTTGCATATGAAATCTCTACCTCAGCTTTCATTCTCCTGTTTTTATCCAGAAGTTACTAGATGGACATAAACGTGAAGAAAATGTGTCTGCTTTTAGCTTAAAAAAAGAAAAAAAAACCACCAACAAAAAAGCCCCAGACTGATAGACACAGGCAGCTTTCATTTAAAATTACCACAGCCATTAAAATTCTGCAGCCAACACTCACGTACTTTCACTTCAGTGTGAAAGAGATGAATGCCTGACAACCAAAGTGGGCAGCGTAGCGTACGAGACAAAAAGATACCTGCTTAAAATGTGCAAGTCAACCTCCCTGCTTATATTTAGAGTTTGACTGTCCACCATTCATATTTCAAGAGCATTCTACCTTTTTAGTTATTGTAGATTGGAAATTGCACACTGTATGAACGGTATTGAAAAGAGTATTGCGTCTTTTCCCTGTCAGAAAAGTACCAAGAGACAGTAGCTTACTAAGACACAATTAGAATACTTAAACTGAACTGAAACAGAGTGATGGAAAGGAGCATGTGATGACAACTTGACAAAAACAGTATCACTTAAAGAAAATAATGTGAGGCACAAAAAAGCCAGGAAGTGATATTGCTTGATAAGGTGGCAAGCACTCGTAATAAAAAAGATATTAGAGTTTTAGACAAGGTACCTATTTTATAAACTGCTTTTACTAAACTCCCCCTCGCCCCCGCGCCAAAAAGAAAAAAAAATTGATTTGTTATTAAGAGACAAAATAACGGATACTGGTGATTTAAACAGAAAATTATTTACTCTACATGCTTCAAAAAGTACAAACAGCACTGAACGCAAAAGCTTCAAATGTTTGCAGGTTTGTCACCATCCAAATAGAGTTGAACTTGAAATTTTAGTTGCATTTAAACACTCCCTAAAAGTTATTGTAAATTTGAAAGTACAGAGGAGGTAAAGATTTGCTTACAGCTGTGACTGACCTGTCTAAAAACATATTTGCATTCCAAAATGAGTTTTTCTTTCATTTAAAACTTACAGTCTCACTAATCAACATTCACAAGAGCAACCATAAAGGTACTCTTAAAGAAATGCTGAAAGCATTAGACTTGACTAGGAAAACCAGTTAGGTTTGACACTTAGGAATTAAACCAACATTTCTTTGCAACAGACAGTCTTCTTTGCTTGTGACAAAACATCACCCAGGACAACACATTCTGAGTAGAAGCTCTGTTGGACTGTTAACTGCACAGACAGTGGATGACACCTCCTTTGACACCTGAACTTGCATGACTACTAGGGCAAAACACTGGCTGCCCAGGCAGTCACACACACGTACATAATACCTGCCATGCCCATGTGGCCATGAGCACAGGCTCAATCATGGCATATGTTAAAAAAAAAAAAAAAAGTAATACTTGGGGGTACTTTCTTCCATATAATTTCTGGAAACTTTGTTTAATTTCTGGCACCCAAACTAGCTTACTTTTAAATGGAAAAAATTCTCCTCCGCTAGCATTCGCGCTTGAAAGCATCAGAACTGCAGGACGTTTTTCTTGCCTGAACAGGAAACCTGCATGCTTTAATTTTATGTTAATTTTCAGAATATGACAGGCATTCTTTAAGAAACATTCAGAAAAGCATCCCCCTCTCTTACAGCAATGCATTTAATTATGCAAGTAGACAAACAAAGGACCCCTTTAGTGATTAGGGACTACAGTCATCTAGTCAATGAGTTTTAACACTGGGTGGTAACTCATGGCAACAGGGGAGACAGAGAAGACAGCAGGCAAGATACAAATAGCAGTCCATCTTGCTATTCAGGATCAGAAGAAACAGCACTGCAGAGGGAGGAAAAAAATAAAACTAAACAACAAAAAAAAACAAAAAAAAAACCCCACCAGAACGTTAATGAAGCTGCCAGAAAGCACAATTGGACCACTGCAATGAAAGGTTTATATTATAATGCTTATATTTCCCCTGCAACCTTTATGCTCTTCCTTTTGTCTTATATTTTTCTTTAAGGACACTTTCAGTGTAGCTACTTTATTTCAGTTTTGGAGCTCTGAATCTT
Source organism: Tringa tobata (assembly GCA_033628505.1). Lineage (NCBI taxonomy): Eukaryota > Metazoa > Chordata > Aves > Charadriiformes > Scolopacidae > Tringa > Tringa tobata. The sequence continues at coordinate 27,551,537 of JAHREE010000245.1, forward strand.
CATTTCATATTAATCACTTTAAAAAAAGGGTGGCGGAAAAAAGTAAATATTATCTAACTTACCGACTGTACAATCGATCGGGCATCCTCCTCACTGCAACAAAATGGGCTGCCACTCACCAGAACATTTGTACTGAAAAGTAAAATTAAAAACATGTTTTATCAATTGATGGAAAAGAGACACACGCAATTAAGTACCTTTGGAAAAAAACCACCTTCACTTACAGAGCTCAGAAATGTCCATCTGCGAGAAATGAGGAAGTCAAAACCACAACTGTAAGCAGTAATGCTGGAAGGGATTGGAGGGGCACTCTTTGTTTCTTTGGGTTTGAGGGGGGTTTGGGGCTATACGCTCTATAATTAATGCAAGCAGTGCTCACACTCAGTGCTTCTGGCAGCTAACTTGGGTACAGTTCAGAGGACCACAGTCAAGAAACCAAACCCCCCTGACAAAAGTCAGCAGAGATAGACTGGCACTTCCCAAGGGAGTTGAAGAACACCTAGATGGCTAGCACAGATAGTATGACTATTCCTCCATCTCTTGTGTCTTGAAGGTTGGCCAGACTCTGTGGCAAGACACCCTTGGTTTGCAGTAACCTGACTGCAGTATCTGCAGTAAGAAGGAAAAAACAGGTCAAAATTCTGGATACCTGTACTGCTGTCAGAGAGCAGACCAACTCTGGGACCAAATACTTTGCAGAAACGTTTCCCTATGAATATATATCCTTTCAGACCAAAAGTGAGTTTGGTCATGAGTTTTTAAGGTTCTACACAGTAAATGGCAAGAAGTTCAATTCCTCAAAGCAAGGTTGCAATTTTGATTATTTTTTAATTTCATAAACATGAAGCTCAAAGTGCCTCTGAAATCATCAAGACCAAAATTTTAACATTATAGTACAGTATTCTTGCCATGCTGAAGTAGAACCTGTCCAACTGCTAAGGTGTTCAATCAGCTTCAAGAAAGGCGGAGAAAATCACATTTTCCCAATAAAGTAGAAGGCAACAGTGAGTATCTGAGCACAGCTTCCCCCACAATTTTTGCCCTCTGGTTTAGCTAATGGCAATCTACGGCCCACGGAAAGCAGAAAGGAAAGATACCTGCCTGCTCTTCAGGGCCTCTGGTGCCAGAACTGCCAACGCAAATCAGTTCAGAGAGCTTAATAAAGTCCATTTTAATTTAGATCAGGCCCAAGGCTAGTAAAGAATTTACTACCTTACTGAGAGAATTTGGTTCTCTCATTCCAGAGAACCAAAAAATCCGGAATGTTAAGCTGCAAAAGAATGCTGCATCCCAGCACTGCAGCATGGAAGGATGGAATAAACAGTGACAAGAGGATTTGCATGGGATACTGAGATTCTCCCAAAATCATCCCAAATAAACATTCTGAGGCCATTTCTCAAAAGTTGAAGTAATCTATAATCAATAGATTTTTGGAACTACTTACCAGTAAATCATTGTCATACAACGTGCAATTAGTCAATCATAGTCTGTTATCAATTAATTACGAATCAAAACCATGAGCACTCCTGTCATCTCAAAATAAAAGAACTAAGCAGTTTATGCACAGCTGCCACATATTGAATACCACCAGTACTAGCACAATACGAAGAGGAAAAGACACGACTGGATACTTACCACTTAATAGTGCCTCCATCAGCTTTTTTATGAAGCAAAGCTTTCCAGTATTCATGGGTGGATTTAATAATTTCAACAGCAAAATCCTAGTTTACATCAAGGAAAAGTTTTATGATTTAAAATGTTATTAAACAGGAAAAAAAGCCACAGAACTAGTTCATTAAAACATACTGTTTCATGTGTTTTTTAAGGGGCCTCCTTTGAGGCCTCATTAAATTTCTGGAAAATATAACACCCTTTTTTATGAAAAGAAGCAAACTTCACTATCTGTCAAATACATTGGCAACACATTCAGGACTTTCCCTCAGTCCACAGCCAGAAAACACGAAGGTTGCACAAAAAAAAGTGAAATCAGCACTAGATGCTAAGCAGACACCTACAGCTGTAGAAAACTGTCCCAGGTCCCAAATGGGACAAAGTGTGTGAGCTATGACTCCTCTGTTACGCGTGCACATCAGGGTCAGAGTTAAGGTTTCCCCTCTAGTGGCAAAATTTGCATTTACTTCATTAATTGCCCAATCATATACTTGAGCATTTGCAACAATGCAACACGTCAGCTGCTTAACAGTTTTTGTTTGTTTAAAACAAAAGTAATATTGGGGGCGGGAGGGGGCGGATGAAAAAGCTTCAAAAAAACTAACGTAAAACAAGCCCTCGGTGTCCAGATGATGGGATCTGGACCGGTTTGCAAAAAGCTGCCAACAGAACATTCACATTTCCTAACAAGGAGCAACTTGGCAAAATGCCACTGGAACACAGTGAACTTCACCAGAGCTGCTGGAGCACGGCCACCGCCGCCTCGCCACATCTTGGGTCTCTAAAAATACTTGAGAATTATTCAAGTGCTCCCAACCCAGCTATCTCGGGTCATTTAGTGCCTCCAGCCTGAACTCCAATGGCCTGACAGGGATTTACCGTTAAATTGTCACTACGGAGCAACACTCTGCTTTACAGAGCAGGAAAATCTCTAAGAGCAGTTCCTGGGAGAACAGGGGAGAGATCAGGTTATCATGCATTACAACTCTACACTTGATTGATTTAAAAGACAGTTTTAGTGCAGAGGGGAGTCAGGGCATCTCTTTAACCAGACAAAACATGTAAAGTTGGCTGTGCCGGTTAGAAGGCATTTTATAACTTTGATAGCACACTGCAAGGCTGAACTAGCTGACACATGGACATCACTCATTAAGAACCTGTGATTCGTTGCCAAAAATAATCTAAAGAGAGTGTCCAATACACGATTTGCAAAGCACTTTTACCCAAATCACACCCAATTTCCTCTGGAAAAAATCCAGGTATTTTCTTCAGCGAGGTCTATTCCCAGGTCCACTCTCCTTTCAAACATTAGCCATTTTTACTGTAGGTAGTTTAAAACATCATTCATTTTTTCTAAGAAAGGGAAAAGTATTTTTTCAGCCTTCAAGCCAAAACCAGCTCAAATGTTTTTACACACTTGAGCAAATACTGAATACAAAAAAGTCCAAAACCTATTGTCTGTCTTAATCTGCACAGCCTGAAAAAAAAGTCAGGAAAATTTATCAATCAGGACTGAAAAGACACTTTGTTCATTCCTGACAGGGAGAATGAAAATGCTGTGAAAAAAGATCTACAAACATACAGATGCGTGTGTAAGTCTTATCAGGATTATTTTTCCAACTTCCTTTAATAACCAATGCATTTTTCCTGAATAAAATAGAAGGCAGCAAACATTATTTATTTATAGCCTAATAAATTGGATTCAAAGATCCCTTGTATAAAGCTTCTTTTTGCTAAACCTCCTCCTTTATAATTCCAAAAATTCTAGGATGTATTAAAGAGGCCACATGACAGAAAGATGCATCTTTAATTTTGGATTATCTTCACCTTGTCTTTAAATTCTCCATTAAAAGCAAACTGATTTTCTGGTTTTCCATCAGGAACTTTATATAATCGGAACCAATCAACCGTAGCCTCAAGGTAACCTGGTTTGTGCTTCTTGACATCATCAATATCTGTAGATTTAAAAAAAAAATAAAAATAAAGGAATGGTCATTTTTACTTTTTTTTGTACTCATAATTTTTGTAACACTCATTTTTTAAAGTCTCATAAAGGATCTGCAAGCAATTTGATTTCACTGAGCACTTTCAAAGTCATTGGGGAACTTCACTTTATTACATTAGCTGCCCATATTTGGTATCTTATGATTTCACAACCACACTAAACAGGTAAACCAGTTGCCTCCTGCCCTTCATTAATTAAGACCCAACGGGACAATGAATAAAAGGACCATACTTGTGACAGGAGAGGAAGAGAATTCCATATTTATAGGCTTTCATTTCAGTAGGTACCTCTTGCAATACTTATTCAGTGAGGTAATTTTTTTTCCTCAGCAACTGCAGGGACTACAGGCATTTTTTGATAATGGAAGAATAGCTAGTAAAAAGAATTTCAACACGTGGATTTTTAAACCAGCACTTGAAAACAAAGTACAGGCTTGACTTCTCAAAGTTATATTAAAGGCATCCCTCTGTCACATTATTTCCAAATTCCACCCATTAGATACAAGACAGATACGCGCCAGGAGCACTAAACGCTAACTCTGCTGATAACCCTGTGATACCTGCATACTTGCAGTGATAAGCTAATTCTACCTTTACCTCTGTAATCCTACTGTGCAAAAATGGAACAGGACACAAAGAGGAACACGTACCATTTGTAGGACACCCTTGGGAGGCAGAGATGAACATTGCCCAGTGGGTACAGAGAGATTAAACAGTTACTCAGTAATTCAGCTCGAGGACTATACTGCTATTAACAAAGCTGCAGTTCATGATCTTAAACACTTACTTCTGCTGTGCACATCAAATTTTACTGGGTTGTCCTGTGAGACTACCATCACTCCTATCACTTGCAATGAGGTGGTCCTATCAGCCCCCTGGCAAATTAACTCTCTGGCAATATGTTTACATGGAAAAAACTTCAATTTAATTGTAATTAATTTTGCTACAATAAATAATTTAGTCCTTTCTGGTAGCCAAGTATCTTTTGTAGCTAGTGTAATCCTTCTCTTTCCATCTATTTTCTTTCCACAGTCACTTCTGATGGAAATGGGAGATTACTTTTTATTGCTGTGCAGTGCATGCAGTCTTCCAGCTATTTCATAACCTCACTCTGCCCAGGCCACCTTCCATGGTGTTATTCTCCTTCTCTAGTGTTCTGCAAGTCACTTGCTCATCTCTCCCTTCCTGATTCCCTGGCATCTCATTCTCTCTCTTGCTCCCTCTCCGTATTGCTTGGCTACTGCATTCTCTTCTCTCACTGATGCCTCCTGGTTAGCAGTAATTCCTGATGGATACTCTTCTGTCTATCCAGTCCTATAAAACTGATTTTCAGAGTTTCTTAGTCCACAGGATTGACACCTAGTCATGTGCTTTCCATCTCTAAGTGCCTACATGTCTCTTCAAAATCTAGTCTGCCAACCTGAACAAAGACACTCAAGTATTTCAAAAGAGAACAGTAAGAGAAGGGAAAAAGCCCTGCACTACAGACCGCTCAATTCTCAATAGACCACCAAGAGAGATGACGTGAACTGAAGTGTGAGACCAAACCTACGTGAGAAGGTATGCTGAATGCTCATAGATATCCGGCAGATGCCACTTCCAAATTCCACTGGATCACACAGTACCCAAAGAATAAAACATAAAACTTTGAAGAACCCCATGTAAATTTTTGCTTCCGCACGCACTTAATAGGGCTACGTGTTTATGGACTTGGAGTACAACATATTTTGAACTTGGCTGCTGGCCATCTGCCTGCAGAAGATTAGGGAGTTTCATTGGCAGAATCCCAGAAAAAAGCAAGGGCACATAAGGCTGTGCTAGAGGCAGGTCTTCTAGCTGGAATACATGTTTAAGAGTACCAGAAGCCTTTCACTGGGGTAGGTGAGATCAACCAAGAAGGAATGATTTAGAAAAGGGTGGAGGCAGGATGCTTCATTTGGGCACTAATAAAACTGCAGCTCCAATTCAAATTGGTTACAGGGCTCCAGTGTATCATCCTGTTCTCTCCAAGCAAGGGAACGACCCTCCTCCCATCTTGAGTCCTTGTCATGTCCTCTCCTGTGAGGTTTTGAACTCAAAATTTCTAGTACTTGTTGGAAAGACACTATCTCCTCAAGTCTGTAAAGCAAACCAGGCTGCTGCAACAATTTCCTTGGCTCCCAACAGTGGGTGAACTCCAGGTCTCCATCTCCAAACATTACTTAAATTCAGGGACACTTTCTCAGACTGCTGCTCCTTTTTTCTGGTTCCTGTTCCAGCAAACATCTCTCCTAATGCAGCTTCTCTATTCCTCCTACTTGGCTATTTGCCTCCTATTCCCATAAAAACCCATTCATCAAAAGTGCTTTACTGTCTACTGACACTTGGGCCCTTACCCATCTGTTGTTCCTTACCTGTAGGCTTTGATTATATTTATTTAAAGAACTCCAATATTAGAATAGGCTTTGGAGCAGGCTTTCATTACCTCCTTAACATAGGGATGACTATCTTCATAGGTAGAATCTTCTCTCTGAACTTCACACTCTCTCTACTGGAAAATACCTTGTCTGGGTAAAATGACTACACAGAATCAGGCTACAGCATTATATGTCCCCTACAGTATTGTATATTCTGGTTTTGAGAATAGAAAGGGGGGGACAGTGGTTCCTTTTGTCCACTTGGTTCCTTGCAAGTTATTCTCCTTCATCCTCATGCTTCATTTCACTATTCTTTATTATGGGAGTCGGTGGCAATCAGCAGGAAAAAGTGCAACAGTGCAACCAAAAAAATAAAAAAAATAGATCAATCCTGTTGCTGTGGAGTCAGCACACAGCACTAAGTATACGGAAAGCAGGAGCTACCTCTTCAGTTACAAAGTGCCATAGAAGAGCTTGAAAGAAAGCTCATTCTCTGCTTTGAAATCCAAACAGCATCTCTGGGATTATCAGGGGCAGAAGACGAAAAACACACTCATAAAAGAGTAAGCAAAGAAAGGTAAAAGAAAAGATCACCATCAGCAGCACAATGAGTTACTGCAGTAGTAGCTATAGAAGCTAGGTACATACTATGATTCAAAACAAAAAAAATATAGTTACGTGTCTTTTCCACAACAGACGATGGTAGACACTTCTTTCTGACCCTGACTGCTTCCCTTCCCTTGGAGCAGCGCACTCACACTGATGGCAAAAGGGGCCGAGCAAGTACGGGAGGAGCCATTGCAGTCTCAGCTCTGCAAGCCAGCCCTGCCCAGAGGGACACAGCAGAAAGGTTAAACCCCTGCAGGCACGTTATCGGCACCTTCCCACGGGGTCCTAGGTGGCAATTTCTGTATACTGCCAACACACAACCACAGGTCCCACTTTTCCGGGCACCAAGGGTTAAAAAGAGATGGCTAATCACATTAAGGGTTGCAGTTTAGTCTCAATAAGGAAAACCTCCAGAGGTTGGCACAAACAACTGCTGCTAGCTCTCTGTGGAGGGAGTGAGCCGATGCAAACGCCGATCCCAATTCTATCTGGCTTTACAAAAGAGAGCAACAAAAGCATTTGTACAAAACTACCATTTTTAGTACAACAGATGCTGCTTCTTGCAAGCAAAGCTAAAACAACATGCTTGCAGCAAGCTTTCTAAACAAGGTCTGTGGGAAGAGAGGACATATGTTTTTAATAACATCTTATAAACATTTACAGGAAGCAGCAGCTACATTCCATATAAAGGCATTTGGTGTATTTTGTGCAGCATGGTTGCGAGGGGGTAGGAGGGGAGCCTCAGTACAGATAATTAATTTCTTTATATTGAATGCTTACACAAATCCACAACAAAGGTTTTCAGGGCCTCTGCTGCTGCTCTGCATATAAATACACTCACACGCAAGGGGCTATAACAATATATGGTACAAAGTAGGCAATATGTTTTGGTTTTGCCATTTAGGGTTTGATCACTTAACTCAGAAAGTTAGTCTTGAGTTGCACACTGGAAAAGAAGCATCGCGACACGGCACAGTTAACTATACCAGTGCCAGCAAAAGGTAGCACAACAAAGCCAGCAGACATCACCACCTGCTGTTGAATATATCCAGACATCCTTCCAGAGAGCAAAAAAACAGCTGCTAAGATTCCAGGCTGGTAAATCACCTCCAAAATGCCATCCAGCATACAAGATTTGTCCACTTGCCTCAGGGAGGGTAAAATGACCTTTTCAGACTCAGACTTCTCATAAGCTGCTTTAAAAATCACTTCCTGCTTCAACTGGCAGTGATTTACAAAACCTCTTGTCCAACATGAACATGCCATATACATTTAGACCAAGTTAGAGCACGAAAATATCACTCATCCTTTCTGAGCCCAACCTTGCAAACCACATCTGATATGTATGTGAATTCCAAGATGTTAAATTCAATCCAAATTATGAGATAAGCAGATAAGCAGCATTTCCACTCCAAGAATTTGCTGCTTCTCCTGGCTAGTATTTTACAAACAACAAACAGAACACAACACTACCACACACACACAGAGGAAAAAAAATGCAGCCAGGTCTATTACACCAAGATTTAGTGTTTCAGTGTGCAGGGAGCTTTTGGGCCCTTTCCTAGACCTGTTTGGGTCTGAAGTTGCTTTGCTGGTCAGCTAATGCCCATCTGCCTATCAACTGCCTGAGCAAAAAGTAGTTTTCAGATAGCCACATAGAGAGATCTTATTGAAACAAATAAATCTGAAGATGACCAGTTTTAGTCTAAAAAACTCTCAGACAGCTGCATCTGACATACAGCTTTTATTTGGAGTGAGACTGTCCCCATGCCCACCAGTGTGAAGTGCTGTAACTTCAAACAGATTACCTTCCAAAATTAGTCCAAAAAGACACTAAACCCCTGCTGTTCCCACTGATGACACAGTTCCCACTTGAATAGGTGCTAAGCATTGCTTATCATTCCTGGGTATTGTCACTATAAACTCATTGTTCTGTGTGACAGTTCTAGGCAGGGTTTCCAATTTGAACCAGTATTTACCAATAAATGCCTGCAGGACACAGTACAGTGGAGTGCTATGAATAAACAATGAGGACTGCTCAGAAGTTGGGACTGCTCAGTTTTAAGTTCTGTGACATCTCAGAAAAATCAATTGCACTTATGAGAACGATCACAATCCCAGAAGGAGAATATACAGAGTACCTGGGGTGTGCTTAAAGCAGCAAGAGGAGTTAACACACTGCGCGGGCTCAGGATGGGGTTTGCAAGTAATCACCGCTCTGGTGTCTCGGAATTAGCTTTTCCAAATGTTCACTGGGGGCTGTGCACATACTGAGCTGAAAGCAAATGTGAGGATTCTCAGTCCAATTCTAAATGTTTAGTAAATGATGCAAAAGTGACTGGACATACTTAGAAGGCAACACTTAGCCTCATCTTTCCCTAGGAGGCCACCACCGTAACACAGCAGCACGTCAATTATTGAGGGAGATACCCCTTTTATCTGTAGGTGCTCTCCTTTTATACCGAAATAATTAACATCTTTGGGAAGAGGGAAAAACAAGCATAAAAGGACATATTGTACTGCCTACTCCAACAGATTTGTTTGTTTTCAGGCTGAAGAAGGATTGCTGTTAAACACTACAAGCCAGTCACGTTTTGTGAAAGCAGATGGGGGCTTTTTTTTTTCCCCTTTTCCTTTGCTTTTGTAAATCCTGAACTGCAACTCCAATCCCAAAGGGAAATCATATTAAACTGGCTAAGTATTTCTGCACTTCTCTGAACTTCAGAAGGAAGGATAGTTCTCCTCCTAAAGTTTTGCATCTATTCTCTGATCTATTCTCCTGCACACAGGAATCAACTACAGGCAACGGTTTGCCCACTTTGGGGTTTTTTGGAAGTCTTCTTTGTTGGTTTTTTTTTGTGTTCGTTTGTTTTTGTTGTGTTTTGGGTTTTTTTTAATTAACAAGACAAAAACTCTTACTCCCCTCCCAAACAAACTAAAGCTGTAACACAGCTGACAAATCAGTCATTACCTGAAAAAAACCAAAACAAAACAGAGGGCTTTCCAATAGAGCTACTTAACCAGGTGGCATAAACTGTGCCTGTTTTACCCCTACTTAGTGGGCTCCTTTTAAATTCTCTCACCCACTCTTCTGATTAAGCTCTCTCAGAAATTGTTAAGGAATAAAAGGCAAAAATTAAACAGAACAATGTATAGGTATAAAGTGCTAATTACTTGTCTTTTAACTAATACTTACATCACATTTCACTGCACATTATAGAGGTTCAAATTGATACTAACGTTAACAGCAAACTATTACTTACTATTTCCTTAAGCTGAACTTAATCTCTAACTGTCAAAGTAGTTAAAGAGTCATAAACACTATGTAGTAATTCATCTGCCCATTATTTTAATCAGCATCAACTCAGGAGGCTCCTTTTCCTCATTTCCTCTTCTCCCCTTCTTTCCCCACAGGCCAAGTATTCTCCATGTCTAAGCAACCTGAGAAAGAAAACTGAGAATGAAGGGCCAGTCTAGTGATACACTTACTTTATATTCAGAAACCAGGAAAAAGCCTCAATGGCCAAGAAACAAAATTCCTTAAAAATCTACTGGATAGCCCTATTCCTACATAAAAGCCACTCTGAGCCTTGGTACTCCCTGTCAACAAAAAGCAGGTTCTGATCATACATACCTGATGAATATATGGTTTTTGGTCTCATAACAATCACTGACATTTAGACAAACCTCCTCACAATTCCCAGTGACACTGCCTTTGAGGAAGTGAACCTCCATTTATCCAGAGAAAAGCTACACTTTACCTGTACTGTAAAAACCCTGCTGATGTTTTAACACATCTGCATCATCTTCTTAACAAACAGTCTGCAAGCAGAATTACACCTTGTGCTATTCTCATAAACACACTTTAATACTTGAATTCCATTTGGATACTAGAAGCATGGTCACAGGGACAAGTCTGGACAGGATATTTCCCCCTGCAGTTAGTCATCATCAAGGCTGATACTAGGGTGAGCTGCAGTAGTTTGCAAATTTTCAAGCTAAAAGGTGAAACCTAGTTGTTCATACTCGGCAACAAACCCTGGAAGTAACCCAGTTACAAGTGACAAAACACTGGAAGCATACAGTTCTTTTCAGAATGCAACACAATGCCTGCAAATATAAAAGGAACAAACACTTTCAACAAGGAAAACAGCAGTGTGCTACATAATCTGAGTGGGTAAATATGCACTATTACACAGGACATAAGCCTCTAATATTAAGAAGTCGCTTTCTAAGGCAGTTGTGTTTCAGAAGTCAAAAGACTTTCTGCATGACAGGTCCTCTTGAAAATCCAAGTGAACTTTTTCAAAAGCTTAGTGTGAAAGCACATATGCCCTCCTAGAAGGAAGCACCTGATTTAAACATAACAAAATATAAAAAAAGTCTTTCCTTTCTGCCATCTGCCTCTTCTTGTCCTGGATAGTCTAAACTCAGGCATCATTCTACCGTGCATTTGGTGACATAACTTACTTTGAGAAAGATAAAAATACTTGCCATGGATTTTCTGAGCTTCTGGGTCATCCACACTGATAGCAATTATCTTCCAATCTGTCTCTCCTTCATCAAGAAGAGCTAAAACGCCCAAGACCTTCACCTGAACAATCTCACCAGAAGAACGGATCTGAAACAGAACATAATCTTACAAAGGTTTGCAAGACACTACATAGAATTTCCTGTTTACCTCACAAACAAAATAGTTATAGGATATTTTTGACCAGCAGCTAACAGAATTGCAAGGTAGATCTGTAATCCCAGTATAGATCTATTTAAGATCACTAACCTTTCTCCCACCATTGCTACTCTTCAACCCTCAGTTCTCCAGTCAGCTTTATTTAAGTAGACAACACAAGCCAGAAAATTTTTCCTTCTGTTCTACCCTGCTACCCCCACACCTTCTTGATCTTCACCCCAAACTGGAAGTCAAAAAGTATCCCAGGCTCATTTTTTAACTCCTTTCTGCCTCTTGGCTCTCTACTTCCTCTACTCTTGGACTTAATCTATCTCTTCCTGTTCCTTCCTCTAGACTCCAATATACACATACAAACACAGATCCTTTCCCCAGAAATATGAGCACAACTCTTTTTCACATTTTATTGGGAACCTTCACCCAAGCAGCCATTATTCCCTTTATAACTTTCTGGATCCCTTGAAATTCAGCTTTAGGTTCCTTTCCTCAAATAAAGCCACCTTTGATGAGGTCACCAATTAAATTTCCCCTTACCCAAAATATCCCAAGAGGGATTTTCCAAACTCATCACTTTCACAACCCCACCTTTGATACCACAGAACTAAGCCTTTCCCCTATACCTACTAACAGTGTTTGCTGCACCTCTTTTTCATACACTCTGTATCTCATAACTCTGCAACAGGTTCCTCTCTTCTCCTCTGGAGAAAAGGGATCTACTTCTGTCTGCACCCACGAGAAAACACAAACCTACCCACCTCCTTTGTGGGTCTGACCTTGTAATTTTATGTGCATGATATCACCACACTTTGTCTTTCAGAATCCTGTTCCTAGCCCCAGTACTACTAACAGGGGGAAAAAGAAAGAAATCTTTTCCTTCCCCCAAAATCTTAACCCCCTTCTTCCTTCACTCAAAACTCACTGTCCAGGAACAGAACTTCAGGGTGGTGATCTCTTATATTCCCTTTTATCCAGTACACAAACTTTTCCAAATCCTCCTTTTTTAAAAATCCAACATTTCCTTACCCATTCCCTCCTCAGATCCTCTATTCATACTTTTGTCATCCCCTGAGACTATTACCATCTTTTCTCATTTTCCATCTGCCCTTCTCTTCCAAAAGTTATTACTAAATTATTAAATTAACCCTGATAAATTCAATTAATCCTGATAAGGACATACCTTTGAACCTATTTCACAAACATCAATAGGATCGTTATCCCCACAACATCCTGTATTGTTATCTCTATGGTTTGGATCTTCCCAGGTCTGTCAAAGGAAAGAGAATTATCAGTTAGCAGCTGATCTGCAATTACAGTTTCTCTAACAACTAAATTACTAAGATTGATAAACACACCAATAAAAACATCAGCTTTCTGAGAATAGGCTTGCTCAACGGGAAAAGAAAAAACAAACACATAAACAGCCAATGGATTGACATTGAGTAACTCGTCCTCATACTCAGGACAAGTAACATGAGGATTACTGAGGACACAGTAACAAAAATATTAACTGCATCCATGACTCAACAGACACACTTTATCAAATTGCAGTGATTACGGCATCAAACCTCTACCTCAAACTTGTTCTCGAGAACCTGACTGATACTAAAAGGCAAAACGGTGAAAAGCAAATGCTCAGGTGTTTGTACAACAGACTCATTACCAAAAAATTGCTGAAGTGGAGCCAAGAGAGAATTTCAACTTCAGATTTATTTTGCCAATACTCTTTCAAAGCGTTTTTTATTTAAGGCTGCATTATACCAGTACTATTCTCCTGCTCAGCTGCACCCCTGAATCTGTAGATTAGAAGCAAAGATTGCTAGGAATGTTGTTGTTCTCTGGACAGTACAGCAAATCCTGCAATAATGATAATCCTACTGCCATTTTTTTCAATTCTCTGTTCCACAGCATTAAACAGCAGTCACAAGTACCTATCTTTAAGGCATATACTAGGGTTGAACTTCTGGCAACTGCTGATCCTGATGAAAAGCCCTCTTGTGATAAGGGAGACACGGAATTGGATTCTGTTTGTTACAGCTGCCTAGTAGGAATCTGGAGTATCATCTAGACTTCAACAATTGAAGGGGTAATGATCCAACTGGTATTTTAAAGTTATTACAGAAAATAAACGTGACAATTATCTCCGGCCCCCTCTGACTCGCAAGGTGACAGGGGGAGATGAACATGTCTCCTGGGGGAAGTGTCATCAGTCCAAAATAATGCACTTTGTGCATTATAATATTCAAATGTTTCATTTTGGCTTTGTACTAAGGCACACATGAATTTCAAAACATTAAATGGAACGGCTGGTTCCCAACTATATCTACTTGGAAACTTTGTCTACTGAGAGTGCTGGCTGAATAAGAACTTCATTGCTATACTCCAGCATCTGCCTGGTATCTCCTCTTCAGGGATCCAGTACATAAGCAGATTTTCAGGACTAAACTTTCATTGCTTATGCAGTTTAGTGTAAAGAAAATAAATTACTCTTCTAGCTCCAACATGTTCTTCAGTACTAATTTAAGCCCAATGTGTTATTCACAGAAATTAAAAAAGTTTAAACTTTTCATTACACTCAAAATTTCAACCACAAGTTGGGCTTTTTCAAGGCTCAAAATTTGGAATGTGTCATGATCAGTAAAGTCTCCTAGTTCAGAGAAAAGTTAACTAAGGCAGTTGAGGTTCAATCTAAAAAAGAACAGCCCTTGTGTTTCTCTTTGTTAAAAATATTAAGAAAGCCCAATTAAAATTTATGCTCCAATAAATGAAAACCTTACATTAGTTTTCTTTTTTTTAATGCCTTGTTTAAGCAGAAAAGGGCTACTTGAATATTCTTGAATGGCAGATGATGACAGCTTAATTCTGTCACTACAGTACAGAGAAACAGACTAAAGATTTGCGATTTCTTCATCATTTAACTCCTTCCTGAAACATGGCACATATTTACTCCCACACCCAAATTCTGATCAAAATTTATAGACACAATAAAGCTCAACATAAAAAAATCCTAATTTACAAATGTATCAAAGAGAAGCACCCCTCTTGCAACTGATTTGCATTCAGGCAGTACCCGAGATTTACAAGGCAATTTACACAGAAGACAGAAAACTTTCACCATTATAACAAAAATGTTACCTGTGGGAGGGCACCGTAATTCCATATATAACCCTTGTGAGGAAAGATATTTGCCACATATCGAAGCTTGCCTTTCTTTATATCTTGTTTAATGGGATTCAATGGCTCCTCAGTGGCAATCTAAGCAGACCATGAAAAAAAGAGAAAGAAAGCAAGAGAAAGAGAGAATGGTAAAATGGAAAGCAATTCATTCTGTATCTAACCAGTTAGAAAGATCCATCTGGGAGCATGTGCTTGTGGTTTGAGAAGTATTAAAAGTATGATGGCCTCACTCTAAATCTCAAGGGTCGTGTTCAAAAAGCAGCTTATTAAGGTTTTAAATAACGTTATGAAGTATGCAAGGAAAAAATGAATCTAGAAGAGAAAGTCATAAATTTATAGGGAGACTATCATGGTCAAACGTAAATACTGAAAGGAACTTAAGTTAGAAGCTCTTGCACTTTATAGTACAGGTTCAACAGACACACAAATGGTGGCACAAGTTCTTCTGACAACAGGGGCTTTAACAGCAACAAGGGAAATGTTTCACCTTCTTCTCACCCTCTATTCTCTGCTTTCCTATTGCATACACCCCGTCTCTTCATCGCCTCTCAGCATACAAATGCACCAGTTCTGTATAGTCACCAAATGCCAACTTAACGCAGATTTGGAACAAGTTAAGGTAGCGTTAGAGTGCAGCATTCTGGTTCCCAAAGAAACACAGAAGGACTGAACTAATTAAAGTATCATCATCCTCCCCAAAACCTCAAATACAACCTCTCTGCCATGAGTTACCTGCCATACATCAGCTAATTCACTCTAACCATCCTTTTGACACTCCACACCACAATCCAATCCATGTTGGCTTGCCTCTCGCTTATGAACACTCACCTGAGTGGCATCACATTTGTTACAGGCTCAGATGGTTACACTGGCTCAGGTGGCACCTAGCTTGCATGCAGAAGCACACAGCCCTTAGTCCATATTCATTTCACAACATCCCTGTAATTTACCTAAAGCATGACCACCCAAGCCATCCCAAATGAATTGCACCTTTTTAAACCACACCAAATTGTCAACAGCGTGCGCTTATTCCACAAGTAAACCCTCCCAAAGAGCTGAGATCAAGGTTCACAGATTTCTGGTTTCACATTGATTCTACCTGCTTATGGTCATAACTTAACTTCATTGAGTGAAGACCTCAAATATGCCACCTGGGACTTTCACAGATGCAGAGCTCTGCAATGCTTTCTCTTGATGTAGACTGGGACAAAGAGGAGTAACTGACAACAGCAGACAAAAGTCTCATGAAAACCATCTTCAGTAAAATCAAGGGAAGAACAACAGAAATGCAACAACCTGACGAGCAGGGTATCTGGCACTGGGGATGTAACAGTGGGAAACACTCATCCTAAAGCAAGGTTTAATTTCCTACAGTCTCCGTTTCAGCTGAGGGAATCTCAGCACGAGGATGCAGACAAGACCTGGTATTAGCACCTGACCAGAGTGTGGACTGAAGGACTGCCTTAATAATTAATGCAGTGTATTGCAAGTATGTTAAAAGTTATAGATTAGAGAATCTGGTCTCCTCTATCAAGCCAGAGAAGTCTAAACCCACTGATTTCTGAACCTAACTTTAAACTTTTCTACCCTTGATATAATGTGCCAAGAGAAAGGAAGGGACCTTTATGCAAACAGTTCAAATAGTATTGTCAAAGGAAAACTCTGCAAAAGAGAACTCGGCTTCCACAACAAATCATCATCTTAAAATGTAAGGTAAATATCCAATGTATATAACCCTGCTTACAGAGTAACCACTGCGGTGGTAAATACAGTTCAAATGATCTTCCAGCAACACGCTGGTGAGGTTCTTCGGTGTTATTTTTAATAATAAAAACAGTCAACAGCTCAAGCACAAACTTCCACAAAAGCACCCAAGAAGCATCCTTAAAATTAATACAAATGTTCAGGAAGATAGGATATATCTGTTGTTTCACAAACACTGCAGATGAAGCATTACTCAGCTTCTATATTGTAACTGCAGAGGAACAACCTACTAGGCTCTGCTTTTCAAATATCGTCCTGCAGGGCTGGATACTTTCAGTCAGTGAGATCCGCAGGTATTTTTTTGTCACAAGGAAATGCTTTTTGATTTGCAGCTCCATTTGTCAGGATTTGGCCTAGGACACTAGGGCAGTGGAAATGAAAGGAATTAAATCCTCTGAGTGGAATGCTGTATGAGCAAGAGTAAAACTAGATGTTGGACAACGCCCTGCAAGACTCTGTTGCAGGTATGCTGCACTCTGCAGTCAGAGGGTTGTCAAGAAGCTGTATTCATCCGTGGAAGGGAAAGAAAACTAGACCCTCATCACTTTATAATCACAGCAAAAGTGTCTGTATGTACAACTTCAAATTCATTTTTAAACAGAACATTCTATGTGTAAAGAGTAATCCACACTCTGATTAAACTCTGACTATTGGAAGCCACTGCATTGTCATAACTATCATAGATACCTATACAATTCAAGTATTTTTCTTAATTACCTCCATTTTTGCATTAGTCCAACGAGGCACTTCTACAATCATATTAAACAGGGCCTAGAACAAAAAACAATGACAGAACTAAAAATAAAATCCACTTGGCAATTAGTATTTTACAATAAGACAAATTCTCTCCTCTGTATCAGCAGCAACATCCATCACATCTCTCTGTTCCAGCTGCTTTTACACAGAGTACAATTTGTTTGGTTCCACACAATGATATTCAACCTCCTTGGTTCATCCTTTCCCCACCCCTTTGAGAATATGAACAACTATAAGTTGTGGAAATTCACACAGTGGTTCTTATTCCCGTATCAATACTTCTCTTCACAAAACGTTCAGAATGTCCATGGAATGGTTTGCCATAAGGCAGTGGTTCAGTCTACTAGTCAAAGAGGATTGGATGTTTCTATAGGATAGAGTTAGACCCCCTGAAGCACTGGACTTGCCCCTGATGATTTATTTATTCAGGGCCTCCTCTTTCATTTTTCATTATTCATTTTGTCATTATATTTTTCATTTCATTATATTTTTTCATTATTCATTTTTATAAAAAAACATGCAAATGCAACAATTACAGGCATTTCTGATTCTCAGTCAAATCTGGTTGAAGTGAGGCAAAAAGAATTCAAAAGTGATCGCAGAGCAAAGACATGGACACAGACACCTCATGTTTGTGCTAGCCTTCTTAGTAATAGAAACAAAGTAAAAATTGTTTTAAGAAGGGGAATCTGGGGGGAATAAACCTAAAACATGTAAACTTTCATGCTTTTAAAAGAAAAATAAGTTATCTAGGCCCTTCTTACTGAGGAGGTTAAAGTGACATTTTCCTAAGAGAAAAACTCCGTGTAGCTGCTGTAAGGTTTCTTCTACACTACCAAGGAGTAGAGTATTAATCAAAATGGGTAACTAGACTAAACCACCTAGCATTGTCTATGACCTATTTTCTCCTAGTTACTAAAATCCCAACATTTCACATTGCCTGGGACAGCTCTTCATAGCCAAAGAAAACTTGCATTGGTATTAAAAATCGCAACGGTTCATGAAGGACAAAAAAATGTTTTTGCAGAAACTCATAGGAAAAAAAAAAAAAGTTAAACCAACTGAGGACTTGCACTGACTCTTTAACTACACTGCAATTAAGGCTCCGGCAGACTCTTAAATATTTGTATTTTTGCTCCTTGTGTCCTGCAGCTGCAACAAATAAATACCATTACCAGGGTCAATGACACAGTCTGATTAAAGTAATTCCAATGGTTCTATGATCTTCTCCTCCCAGACAAACTTGGAATGCAGAAAGCAAGAAATCCCAACTGTCACTCAGCATTTCTCCCATGAGACCATAAGCTATGCACAAGCCTGACAGCAAATTCCCAGTAAATTTAAATTACGTTCTCCATCCATAAGTACTGGGCCCATTCTGCAGTCAGTGGCATCTCAGCTGGAATCACTTGTCCTGATCAGGTCATAACCAAATAAAACAAGAAAAAAAAATTTTAAAAAGGGTGCTTCAGACCAGTTTCATAAAGTACACATTATGTATATAAGAATGGTTGAAACAGAGAAGTAATCTGAAAGAGTTCAAAGATGTCAACACTAAGGAAGCAGACAGAACAAAGCAAGGTACGTGCAGCAGCAGGTAAGGGAAGGGTTGGAAGAGAGCCAAATAAAGTCTGCACATCCATCTGGGAAACACTTGGGAAAAAAAAAGAAACGTATAGCATGAAAGCCAGTGCTGACAAGAAACTCTTAGGGAACTGCCAAGGAGGTCAAAGAATTGTTCTGACTGGTAGCTACAGGCAGAAAACTTACATACTCCTCCTGGAATTATACATAATGTCTTCCCCTCCGCCACAATCCTATACTTTTGTTGTATAGATGCCACTGTATGTTTTCCTGACCTCGTCTGATACACTGGCTTCAGCAGCCTGTAAATCTTGACCTGGATATTTAATTGGTCAAGAGTTATTCCAGGTCTTCACCAAAACAACTGTCACGGCTGGACAAAACTGGACTGAAACGCATACAATGCTGCTCTCAAAAAAATAAAAAACAAAAAAAAGCACTTGGATTCAAGTCAAAGACCAGGCCTTCATCATTTGTGGTATCAGTCAAATGTGAATTGTCAAGAGTCTTAAATGTGATGGCCTGACAGATTAATTTGTATGCAAAAAAATCCCTGAAAGTACACTCTCTAATGCTAAGCTGCCACAAGCATTTACAAGAGATTAATAACTTCATGCAGTGCTTACATTTAAAAAGTTTTATTTATAGGGCAATCACATTTTCACAGTGACGAGACAGGATTCACTGGTGTGGAAAGGAGAGCACATACTAGATAGTTTGACAGATAGAAAGAGAGAAGTATACTCCTCTTTTTTTTAGGTTTTTTTTTCCCCCTCTTTCCTGTTATTTCTCTCCTTGCCTAAACATCACCAAGGATTTTTTCCATCATTCTTACTTTCCCAGATCAAGCACCTACTCCCGACCACTTGAAAGTTCTCTCCCATCCCCTGCTGCAAAACCGTCCCTGCCTCAGCTGCAAACAGAAATGCAAGTGTCAGACACCACCTGTCTTCACAGATTGCCACCTGCATACGCCATTCAGTGGTTAGTTTTGGATGGTGAATGCATCTGGTAATTGATATTGTTATATTTATTTTAAATCAGTAAAACGAAAAATTTCACCTCACCAAACCCCCAAGTGAGCACTTCTATCCCCTCAAGCAATGATGAGACTGTTTCAACAGCCCATTTGACACACCTTCCAGTGATAGACAAAAAGATGTGTCATGAAATGAAAACTATTGCTGCGGAAAGTTTACCATTTAACTGCCTTAGTCTGACAGCAGCCAACTGCTCTGCCTAGGAGATCGCTGCTTGCTGCAGTCCAGATTTAATCCAAGTTTGCAAGCGCCTAATGTAGAAGGGACTCCATGACAGCAGACCAGATGGAGTAGTTCCTACAGGCTAGCCTCATGCCAACTCTGCTGGCTGATGGTTTCTTCAGAAGGACAGTCTCCTGGAGCACGCGAGAAAAGAGGAGGAAATAGTTTCCTAGATTCCAAAAAAGGGACAAAACCCATCTGCTAGGGGAAGTGACTCGACAGAGCCCAAAGGGGCTTTCAACCTAGAGTCTTACGTAGCTTGTTTGGCTGTGGGTTAATGGGAACACAAGACAGACATTGGTGCTTATGCTCTATTATACCTTGAAGAGGTGATGGGAAAAGAAAAAATCCATTTGCTCAACATACAAAGTCAAAAGTGCATTTTCTAATTCCTAAAACTGAATATGAAAATCAGCAGAAAATGACATCAGAAGGAACAAACAATATGTCTAAATGATAGCCTTGATTTCCTAAGAGCTACAAACTAAGTACATGACATGGGAACTCACGTAGGACATAAATAACTGTTTGCTTTATTGGGGTGTTTTCTTTAACACTGCTTGGCAACATACTGCATTACATTGCAGTTGAACATCATTTTTAATGTATCATGATACCATTTTTGCTGAGACAAGCAAAAAT
>JAHREE010000245.1:27582035-27634701 GCA_033628505.1 Tringa tobata
GGCTGGGCCTGCGCCGCGCCGTGCCGTGCCGTGCCGGCCCCCTGCCGCGCCTAGCAAACCTCTGGCACGGCGGCGAAGGGTGCTGCCGGCCCTCCGGGGGCTGCTCCCATGTGCCCCTCCTCGCCGGTGAGGCAGAAGAGAGAGCAGCGACCTGGCTCCCGGCCGCGGCTGCTACCTGAGGGGAGGGCGCGACCGTTAGCCCCTGAAGGCCCAAAATGGCGGTGTCGGCCCGCGGGTGCGTGGAGGAGGTTTTTCCTGAGGGGGTGGCCGCTGCCGGGCCTGGGTGCTGCCCCGTTTTCCCCGCGGGCCCCGGGAGGTGGCTGCTTGCCACTGCTGAGGCCAGGGTGAATATGGAGGGTTCATGTACAAGCCCAGCTTCCAGGGAGGGCTCCACGGCATTGGAAATAATGGAAATAAACCCCACCTGAGGTGGCAGGTGTCCCCCCCCCGAGGGAGCCAGGCGAGCCTGGGCAGGTGGTGCCCCAGCTGAGGTGCATTTGGGCCACCACCACTGCCAAAAGTGTGGAGGCAAAATTCGGGATGATGGTGGCAGGATGGTTTTCCTACCTGAGGCCGACGTGGGTGTGAAGACCCTGCGCTGCTGCTCCTTACGGAGGGAAGCGTTCGTTTCTTCTTGGCACGCACAGTTTCATGTCACCCAAGCCAGTCTGTGTCTGCACTGCTTATAGGCGGGCTATTTGCATGGATTCCCAACGGTAGATGCGTTTTTATGTTGAACCCCACTGATATTTAAATTGGATTCTCATCTGTATTCACGTTGTGACGGTTTTAAAGTTTATTACCCCTACATATGATCTGATTCCCTTGAATTCTCTTTGTATTGATCCTGGAAGAGGATTTCAGATGAATTTCATCTGTCAATACAGGTGGTAGTTCTTGGAGTAGTGCTCCTTATTAGTGGATCTTTCAAAAATAGCCGAAAAGGGGCAGATACCACAATTTGCATTTCATTGATGGAGAAACTGAGGCAGAACAACTTTTGTTGCTGTCGTCACTCTTAAATCCCAAGCCAATCATCTTGTGTGTTCACCTCTAGAGGTGCCGAGTTTTAGCTTTGAATTTTAACTCTGATCTGAAAGATTTCTGCCGGGTAACTCCATATTACCCTGATTATTTTATACAGTATTTTACATGTTACTGGGAATGATTTATTTGCAGCAGAAAGGCTAAGTCAATCTCTTCCATCAGATTTAAACAGCATATAACTTCTTCCTTTTATTTTTCCCCTCTACTCTTTAGTAGATCAGGCTTCAGAAGCGTCAGGGTTGTCTGTTTGGTGTGGGCAGTAAGGACCCAGCATTATTTTACACCAGTGGGAGATTTTTGTCACTGTTCCTCCAGGTGGTCTTCTGAAATGTTGGTAGTTGCTGCTCTGGATCTTGATGGCAGCTGGATTCTAGTGTGTGGATTCTCCATGAAGATGAAGGCTCTGGGGAAAAAAAAAAAAGCCAGGACTCCTCTGATTTGTGCCATTGCTTGCTGTATCTGTTACAACAGACTTATCTCCAGGAGAACAGAGGCCATTTTTGCAGACCCATTGTCCACCTCCGCAGAAGCTGCAGAATAGTAGTTGGTATTTCACCAGAGGAGTTGATGTCTTTCTTCACTGAGTTCACCAAATGCAAGGTTTTCAGGGGTAACCTCCTCAACTGGACATGTGAGAGTGAAATTTTTCGTGTATACGGTCTCTGTTTGAAGTTCTTCATTTTAAGTTTGTCAAGGGGGCAAACCATCTGTTTTTCATGTGGAATAATAATAATAAAAAAAGAGTAGATAATTGGTTTCTTTTATAAAAAAAAGAAAAATCTATTCTGTGCTTTCTTTGAGTTGGCCTGCTGCTGAAACAGGCAAGGTTAAAAACAAACATGTGCCATAGGCCTATCCTTCCACCTCTGCTCTGTTCTGAGGAATCTGGATTTCATTTATGGAAGGTCAGAGCCTTTGAAAATCACTGATCACACACAGAGTATTTTTACACTTGCAAAGTTGGCAGTTGGGTGTAAGATTATTCTAGAAGGAGTGCAATATATATTTATTTCCCTATACAAGCTGGGAAGTGAAATACACTGCTGTGGCCAGGAGTCCCTGTGAGATGCACAGTCTGTGCGTAGGGTTCTCCATTGCCTTGAATTGTGAACGTGGTCTTATCTAAAGCTTTCTCATCTGTAATGGGAAATCAACTGTGAAACGCTTGGAATTTATGAAATATGAACGAGTTTCTGTGCAGGCACTTTTAAGATGCATAAATAGATACCATCGTGTTACCTAGCCAGGGTAGATGATGCAGCAGAAAAACACACAGAAACCCTGTTAATGCTGCCAGAGCTTAGAACATGGTGGTTTAGTACTCTAAGGTATCCAAAATTCTCCTAGTACTGCGTAAATAATAATAATAATAAAGCTCTAGATAGATTTGAGTGTATTTCCCAGTATTATGCATTACATTACACAGAATATGGCAGAAGTAAGCACAGTACTCCTCAAATCAGATTTGGGTAAGACCAGCTTCCTGGTTAGAATAAATTTACCCAACAGTCTTGAATCTTTGAAGCAAATGAATGTTTTGATTCTAGTATCTACATTTAGCAAATTCTTCAGAATTACACAGGCTTTTACTACCAAGGTATTATTTTTTTCCCCCAGGCATTTTACATCCAGCTCCTTTAAGTGTCATTCCAAGTGGCCCAACAAAAGGCATGTATAGGACTGATCCCATTTATTGACCTTGAAATGGCTTCCAGTGAAAGACAATGAAAATATTGCTATTTATTTCAATGGGATTAGAACCAGGTCCTTAAGACTTAAGTAGGACTTACATGGTACTTGGGTTTTATGCTTGCCCTCTGCACAGGGGTGAATCTCATTCCAGCAGAATGCCACTGGAGTATAGCAAAAACTCAGCAGCAGTATAATCACCTAAGCCTGAAGGACATCCGTACTTTAAAAGTTTGTACTCTGCAGTGTACACTGACATTTATTTTATAAACATTCATATGCACATGCATATATGTATAAAGATGAATGTTTTGCCCATGAAAGTGCTGTGCAAATTGCAGAAAACATTATATTAGAATTTTTAAAATAATCACAAGTTTCCCTCTCTCCTGAATGAAAATCATTTTCATCTTTTCAGCTAATAAGGCTTTGAAGAATTTCATTAGTACCACTATGCGCTATTTCAGTGCGTTTGCTCTTGACTGGTGATTACATCATTATCATTAAATTTTGTTGTAATATAACTTCTGTCTCCACAGCTTATAAAACCATTAATCTGAAGAAATCTGTTCCTGCCAGCCTTCTATATTGCTGCCACCTGCGTGCAAAAGGCCAGCAGCCCTCCGGAAAGCCGTCCTCCCCGTCCAGCTGCCTGGGTGGAACAGGTCACTGCCGGGACCTGCTCGCTCGTTCAGCCGTCGCCGTGTCACCAACGTGCTGATGGATCAGCTCCTGTCGCTGCTCCCGTGTTCAGATCAAGCCAGGCAAGGCCAGCTGAGGTGCTTTAGGGACGTGGGCTAAGTTAGTTCGGGCTACTTTTCAGCCGAAGCAAGTTAAGGAGCGTGAACCGCTCCGTCTGCAGGTCTTTGCACCGGCAGTCTGCAGCGGGAGGAGGATGATGGTCAGGATGATGGTTGGAGTCAGTGACCTCTTTTGTTGGCACAGCTGGGTTTAGGGGGAGGATGTCTACGTGCAGCCTACTCGCACATGTATTTGCATTTTTACATGACGATAAATGCCTGGTGGCAGCAAAAGGCTACATCATCTAACTAAAAGGAACAAATTGTTTATTTCAGTGGGTAGAATTAGGTTTATCAGATTATGTTACTTTCCATCTCAATGTGAATAAAGACAGAGGCTCCTATCCCAAAGAAACTAAGTACCTTGGGTCGATTGTGAAGTCTTTTCTTTGTAGCGGTGAATTCACTTCAGCAACCCTATTGCTTTAAGAAGACCGATCCTCTGTATTGATGCAAAATTTGGTTTTAGTCATAATATTCACTACCCTGTAGAGGAAGATGTCAAGTGTACGCCCTGGTTTGTTTTTTTTTTTTTCTGAATAAAGTGTTTCTTTGAGCTGTTAGCTTTGTTTTTAACCATACTTTTCATTAGGATCCCTGTAATATACATTAGGATTCTCCTGCCAGGTTAACTTCTCTGGAACTCTGCCGAGAAAGTGATTTGCCTATCAAGAGGCCAGGACACCGTGGCTGAGTCAAGCTTTGCAGGATATGCCCAGTTCTTCCCTGCTGGGCATCTGTACCGAGTTCATTATAAGCCCTGTGAACCAAGGACTTTCAGCCTACCCTAACTCCCACCACAACTTGTTTGTGAGTATGAACTAAAACTTAATTTTGCTTTAGGACACTTATCTTCATTACTTAGAAGCAACTTCCCCCTCACAAAACAGAAATCACCAGAAAATCAACAGAAAACTTTCCTGTTCATTTTTTCATTCATTCTTTCAAATAAGTGCACATTCACAAAAAGAGAGAGAGAAAGAAGGTTCCAGTTCAGCTATAAAAATGCTGTCTGGAAACATGAAGTTTTAGTGCAAAGCTGCAAATCTATCATCATTCAAAACAGGGACCTAGAAGGAAAATCTCCCCTATTGCTCATGACAGTCTTTTTTAGGGCTCCATTCCCCTCTTGATTTGTGAATTGCCAGACATAAGGTTCTCAAAGAATCCCACAGAAAATTTTTCATCTTTGGTAATTTCTACACCCCCCTATTTTACATTGAAACATAACGATAATGAAGATTCATCTTCCTGTCCTTTTATCTGTGCCTCGCTCGCTTGCTTGTCTTTCCTCATTAGCTTTGATATCACAGTGCCATCTACTTGATCAACGGAGCCAGGTTATTTTCTTTAGAAAATAACTGCGTGGCTGTAACCCCAAAGAAATCAAAGGGCTGCTCAGTTCCTTAGTGGGTTCCCCTCTCCTCTGCACCTCCCAGGCCTTTCAAAGCAGTGCTGCCTTTAGATGTGCGCCTTGGGGAGCTGGCCCTGCTCCTGGCCCGTTTCACAGACTGACACAAAACCCCCAGGCTGGGCGGTGACGGATCCACCGGGGCTTGTGAGGACAACTCAAGCCCTGCCGACCCTTCTCTCAGCATCCCCTCTCCTCTCTGGCAGGTGTTTCGTTTGAGAGCCGGGTCCCTCGCTGTAGGCAAAAAGCGCGTCAGCCTTTTGTACGGTGTGAACTAGGGCAGAGTCTTTGTTCGGAGTAAGAAAGCATCGCAGCAGTCGGAGGAGATGGATTGCACAGCCTGACAGGTTGAGCCATCCCTTCTTAAAAATACCCACAGCCTTGTCTGAACCCTGGCAGGCATATGCTTTATTAATTTCTCCTACAAATATTTAGACAAGAAACACTATAGACAGGGCTAAAAGAAATTATCACTGCGCACCTACTTCTAAAGACCTGTTTCTCTACAAGATGAACAGTAGGAGAGAAGGCGACTGCCACACTAAGTAACTTTTCACCCGAGACAGGCTTTTTTCTCTTTTTGTACTATTGAAAGGTGTTTGAAGTTTTTTTTTCCTATGTATATTTCAAAGCAATTTTGATTCATTCATTGTGAAAAATCAATGTGTAGATTCCAGTTTTGCCTGTCCTTAAGCCTTCCCTTTTTATTGCTTTTATCCTCACCTGTCACTCTGTTCTTATCTTACTGGTGTATCTGCAAATGGGTCGGGTGTATGTACTAGCAACTTTCCAGTGCTCAAAGTCCTCAGTGGGCCTTATGAGTGAGGGCTATTATCATAGAATCATAGAATGGTTAGAGTTGGAAGGGACCTGAAAGATCATCAAGTTCCAACCCCCCTGCCCTGGGCAGGGACACCTCCCACCAGACCAGGTTGCTCAAAGCCCCATCCAGTCTGGCCTTGAACACTTCCAGGGATGGGGCAGCCACAGCTTCTCTGGGCAACCTGTTCCAGTGTCCCACCACCCTCACAGGAAAGAATTTCTTTCTGGTATCTAATCTAAATCTCTTCTCTTCCAATTTAAAACCGTTGCCCCTTGTCCTGTCACTGCTCTTCCTGGCAAAGAGTCCCTCTCCAGCTCTCAAAGCTTCAACCTCTTATCAAAGCTTCAACTTTTTATCCCTGAGAAGACACCTTTGCTATGGCTTGTGCATCCAGGCAGAGTGACCAGAGGTACAGGCTTGCTTTTGCAGGCACCTCGGCTTCCTCGTACGGAGGCGGGGAGCTGTAGAGACATCTTCCCTTTTTGCTGTCACACTCCACCTGTGAGGAGGGTCGGACAGCTTTCTGCGGCAGAACCATGGTACCTTCCCGCTTCTCCACTGCCTGTCAGGTGGAATCGCTTTACGTGGGCAAAATTTGTGCTGGCTGGTGATGTCACTTCACTCTGCAGCTGCATATTGCGACTCCCTTTCCCCTGGGTGGCTCTGCTGGCTGTTGCAGTGAGCAAACCTGAAAATGGCAGCCTGGTGTCACTGCCACAGGACTCCAGCAGTGGTCTGTACCTCCCATCAAAGGGAACAGGCACAGTAGTCAACCCGCACCACCATTTTTCATATATGCTCTGGGATACTAAGTTATAGAGAAATCTTCTGTAACAGCTGTGAGGTATTGCAAGAAAACAAATAACTGTTTGCTTACTTAATGGCCATCAGTCTTGATGGCGCTCCCAGCTCATTTATAGCTGGGGACCGAGATAAAGGTTAGCATTGACCCTACAACAATAAGCTCTTATATGCGTCTAATACAGTTGCTTGGGAACACAATGCCAATATTGTCTGTGTTGACACCAGCACCTGTTCTGCCTCTTAAGCAGGGTGGCTTCCCTGCAAATAACTCCTATGTGAGTGCTCGCATCAACTGGATTCCAGTTTGCTTAGGAGAATTAAATGAGGGCAACATACAGCAGTTAGAGAGATTTCCCTGTTAATTGTCAAAAGAGTGTTTTGTCCACATAGATGCCAAATATTCCCTCTTGTCATGTGGATTAGTGGCTTTGATATTGCTTGGCCATCAGTTGTTACTGCGGCCAGAATGGAGCAGGAGTAATTTGGAAATCGAGAGCTGTTTCCTCATACTATTGCTTGTGGCAGCTGAAGTGGAGTGCTTCACGTGCAGTTCTGACCGTGCTTTCTCTGGCATTTTGTTACACTCCAGGTGAAGTACGGTAAAAAGTCATAAGAGTTTGTAGAGCTTCTTGCTTAAAATCCGCTTCTGATTGTTTTTACATATTCCTCCTACTGACTGCGCCGGCACAGCCCATTAGTGTAAAATAATCATTGGATTTAACGTGATGATGGATAAACCAGGATGTGTCTCAAACCTCCCTCCAGAGGGGGTAGGGAAGCTACTGGTCCTGAATGCGTCCCCTTCACTTGAAGTATCACAGAAGACATGCTATTTTCAGCCTTTTCCACGCTGAGCGGCAGAGAGGAGATATTTTGGGGCTGCAGCAGGTACTCATCTACATTTCCAGACTGCGGTGTAAGCTAGCCCTGGGCTCCTGGCTGCCTCAGAAATAGTGCTGCTGGCTGAAGCCACGTAAACCATTGCAAGCACAAAGGCAGCAGCAAACCACAGCCGGGTTTCCCCGCAACTGCTCCCTTGCTGAACGAACACATACCTTTTCACACCCTGTGACTGAGTTGAGGAGGAAGAGGAAGACAACTTTTGCATGTGGGTAGATTGCTGTCGTAATAAGCACCTGAACAAACTTTACTATATCCTATCTTGGCTCTAATTCTGCATATGTGGCAGAGAGGCTATAAAGCCAAGAATTTTATAAAGTTTGTTCTTCCACCTCCACCCAGCCAAAATATATTCCCCAGTTCTCCCCCAAACCATCTTATTTAAATAGATATAATGAAATCTCATATAAATGATGGGGCCTGTGTCTTCCGAAAAGCATGACACCATAAAATCCTAGGTGGGGGCAATACCTTCTTTGGGCAATCCTGGCTTAAGCCACTGTCAGCCCTACCCCCAGCTGCTCACATGTGCCCCTGCCTCATCCCCTGCCTCATGCTGCCACAACCGCTGGCGTAGCTGGGTGAGGAACTACACAGGAGCACAGATCCAGATGGAAAATAGCCCAGGGGGAAAGGGGAAGGGAGGGAGCTTTCAGCCAGATCAGTTCCTCCATCTCACCTCAAATGTGAGTGTTTACACCTTGCAGCAATAGTGGGAACAAAATTATCTGGGGGAGGGAGGCATTCAGGACAATGACTGTTTAAACCAGTTTTGCCACCCTCGCTGAATGCCAAGCCATTGCTTCAGAAAAAAAAAAAAAAGCAAAAAAAAAAAAGCCCTCAGGAAGTCCCTAGTGCAAGGAAATGGGGTGGTTGGTTTCCCTCAACTCCTACCTTAATCTGTTTACTTGTTGCTGGGGCTGCGATGCTTGTCACAAGAGTGCCACTGGGTCAGTCCCTGCGTATGCCTCTCCCCGCTGTCACCACCGCTCTGCCTTTCAAGGAACTTTCGTAGTCTGACTTGCAAAACAGTTAAGAGTTTCTTAGGGAATATCAAAGAGGAGGCAAGACCAACCCATGAATTGCCTACGTAACGCCTGACTTCTCTGCGCGAGCACAAAGTCTTCCCAGTATCCCCCTCACTGCTTTATTCCTCTGCCAGGCTGTGTGTTTGGGCTGGACACTTTGTGCAGCACTGGCACGGCGCTGCAACTTGACGTAGTAAATTGCTTAACAGTTTCACAACCTTTTCCTTTCACTGCTGGGTTAGAAACGAGGAGCTTTGATGGGGAGGTTGCATCACAGACCCGGATTCTTGAAGAAAAATTAAAAGTTGGAAACGAGGTTACGCTACTGCGTTGCATCCCCGCTTGTTGTTCTTCACCACGCGGTCCTTTGGGGACGCAGCGTGGCAATGCTAAAGCAATACGCCCCGCCAGCCTTTGTCAGAGGGACGTTAGCTGTGTCCCCCGGCAGACGCTGTGGCAACGAGCGTGCGTGCCACCAACGACACCGATTAGGCTGCACCACGGGGCTCCCACCAGGCGTTTCCTAGAGCAGGGAGGGCCGCAGGGGGCGGCTATCGCAGCGGCGGCGGTGATTGCTGCTGATGGCTGTTGGGGCTCTTCCCAGGATAAGTCCGGTCCAAGCTTAGATGCCAGCAGCTCCTGCTGTTTTAACATGAGCTTGATTAGACTGGCACTACGGAGAATCACCAGGCAGTGCCTGCGTGCCAGAGGCCATTTGCTAACAGACAGGGTAATGAGGTCTCTTCCAGGGGCCGATCCAGGGGTATTATGAGCAGGTGTTTTGCTGTCCACTTCCTCGACCGTTGGAGCACGGTGATTTGTTACGACGGCCTCCAGAGGTCCTTGGCAGGCTTTCATGTCGCTTCTCTGTACGTAGTGTAAAGCAGGACACAGCCTGGTTTGAGACGAGCATCGGCTCCACGCTGCTTCCCACCTCCCCAGAGGGGTTTTCATCTCCCTCCCAGCTCTTTTCTCCCTTGTCCTAGGGGATCAGTCTCCCTCCAAACCCGTAGATCAGGAGTTTCCAGTCTAAAGGCTGCACACCCCGGTGGGGTTGGGAGCCTGGCAGCTGCAATTAGATAGGGTAGGAGTTGGGGTCCTTACCGGGCTGCAGGTTGGGGCGCTAGCCCCGGGGAAGGAGAAGGAGCATGGGTCAAGGGGGTGGCTGGCCTCCCCTTCCCGTGTGCCTTGCCTTCTGCTTCCCAATGCCCCGGCAGCACGGAGAGGGAGGGCACCCGATGAAAGGGAGGGCAGCCGATGAAAGGGTGGCCATGCCCTGCTGCACTTGGGCATCTCCCTGCTAGCGGGTGGCAGGGGTGGCCCAGGCAAAGCCGGGAGGATGCGCCTCTGCTCCGGGGTGCTGGCACCCACGGACCCCACGGCGGGGCGAGGAGTGTACCCCGCAGCGGGGAAAGGGCCGGTGCGTGGCTGCGGTTTGGGGCTGGCTCTGGAACCGGCCCCGCCAGGCGTGCTTGCACACAAGGCAGGTGAATGCAAACACTGCCTGGGGCGTCAGCTTCCCGGGGGTGGAGCTGCTCCGGCACAGGTGGCAGGCCCTTGCGGAGCCCTGCTCCAAGCCCAAAGCCACCAGCTTTCAGCTGGGCAGAGAATTCACCTCCCTAAAAACCAAGCTATTGTCCATCCCCCCACACCTGCCACCACTACCACCAAACAAGGCTGGCCATGGCGAGCACGGACTGTCCGGGGAAGGAAGGCGTGGGGAGCAGGAGGAGGAATTTGGCCCTGCTGAGGAACAAGCTGTACATGGGGGAGAGGAGGAAGACGGAACCTGTGGTGGAGAGCACCACCACCGCCGGGGACCACAGCACCTTGAGGAGGAGTCAGTCCGACAGGACAGAGTACAGCCAGAAGTTGCAAGGTACTGGGGAAGCTTACTTGGTGCTCTGCTCCGAGGGATGTTCTGGGGTGGGGTGGTATCTTGACACCCTCCAGGCTGCAGCCTGGAGATAAAGAAGGGAAAAGCAGTCTCTGTCCCCACGCGCTCACGGTTGGAGGGAGTCCTCTCACCCTTGCCCCCCACTTCCAGAGTGTGAAACATTTCCTCTGATTTTTCTAAATAGTGTCCTGTAGAAAGGATGCAAAATCAAAGGGTTTGGTGTGTTCCTGCAAAATCCTTGTGCCACCGGGATCTTTCTTGTTCTTCATCAGAATGCATTTGCAACGCAAACAGTGATGTGAAAATATGATGGCTCCATCCTATCTGTCCTTGGCTGGGGTCTCGTACCAAGTGCAGTACATGCTAACTAATTAGAAGCATCAAGGATGGTTTTTTCTTTCAGTTAAAAATACCAGGATCTAAAATGTGTTTATTTGTTGCTCAGATTGTACAAGCCTGAACTGAAGTACGTCCAAGTACATGTTTTGATGGATACGCTGATTCAAATTCTACAATTATGGAGAGGGTTTCTTTTCAAATAACTAAATTGCATCTGGACCAGAAATAGGCAAATTATGTCAGTATTGGGCCTGTCAATCAAAAATTAAATGGGATGCCACAAATTGAAGAAAAGCATGACGAATGTGTGTGGCTATTTCTGGGAGCGCTCTGGAACACAAACTTACAAATTTTTGTGGGTTTCCAAGGTCTTGAACAACAGGGTCCCATCACAAATGTGGGGTTTGAGTATGATTATAATATAATTGTGTATTACTAATAGTGATATAACTGCCTAATGACAGTCACTGTTGTGGTTATAATCCTTTAAGGGGAAATAAAACGGGAAAATACTTTGGGTTGCTGTATTACGGTTTTCATGCACTTAATTAGGCAGTAGCATTCCTTCAGAGAGACAATACAAGCAGAAAATAAAATAATAAACCTGAAAATAATAGGATTTCTATGGGGGCTGCATGCACTGAAAACAACAGAGCGGTCATTGATTATGCTGTTCCCTCCTGATGATAGCTAATCAATGAGAAGATGAAAAATTGTCATTTAAGTCAGGCACGGGCTGCAGGGATCTGGCAGGGGTGCTTCAGGTACAAGCACTATGGCTGGGCAGGCAAGCTCCTAGTATGTGTCCCACCAAAACAGCAGTTTTTCACTCGTGAAGGGGGTTGCCCAGGTGAGGCCAAGGTTATCGGAGCGGTACCCAGCAAAAAGCACGAGATCTCTCTGTTCCGTGTCAGGTGCATTCATGTCATTAATGTCTCCTGTTTAAAATCAGGATCGTGGGAGGCAGGGAAACCTAGGTAGTCGTGGCAGAGCATGAGGTTATGTTATGGCAGCAGTCCAAGGAAACAGTAAATCCAGCTTTACGGCTTCTGCCACCAGCTGAGACTGCCGCGGCCACCTATTGCAAAGCACCGGCCCGGTATTGGCTCACTCTGCTTGCTCGTCTTTGTTCAAGGAAAACGGTGATGGGTTAACGAGGTACCTGCAGGCTTTATATTGGATTAGAAGTTGCCTGTCCTCAGAGTGAAAATACAAAGTCGGTAGAAATTCCTATGAAGTACATTTCCAGTCGCAATAGGAAGAAATGTGCTTGTGTGCCAAGGCCTGATCTGGATCAAATTTTGCTGAGCTAGATGTGCCTGGATCTGGCAACAATGATCAGGGATCCCAGACCTAATGTGTTACCTGCCAGCACCGATGATATGCACTGATGTGTGCATATGCCTTTATGTTCTTCATTTTTCTCACCAGCACTTGGATGCGAAGCAGCTTACTCCAAGGTGAGGGAAGTGGTTTTGTTGGCACAAAGCTTGTGTGTTCTCCATTCTTGGCAAGAAAACCCAGCAGATCTGTTGGGGACATAAACAAAAGGTCTGTTGTGTATCACCAGGTCGGGACTCTCCAATCACCCTAGAATGGTAAATGCTTTGCAAAAAGATAGAAACAGTAATAATTTGCACTTGTTTCCCTTATGAATTGGAGGAAAAGCTCTTTGTTTGTTTGCACCTCCCTTCTATAGCCCTCTGTTAGTATGGTTTCTAGCAGACAGTCTGCAGAGCTGTGGTTGGTATTAGCACAAGGATGTGTAAGACAGGAGCAAACCCTGCAGAAGGGAATTCCCTGTGAGCGGGGCTGGGAAGCTGAGAGTCAGAGGCTGGAGGACCTCCATCTCTGCTAGTGGCAGGCAACCTCAGCAGAGCGTGGGGCCAGCCTGTCTTTACACTGCAATGCCTACATCAGCCTTGCAGCACATTGGCACAGGGTGAGGTATGGGCGAGACATCTCTCAAGGGCCCGTCCAGTCCTCTGTGTGCTTTATATGGTTCCCTGAGTAGAAACCAGGCTGTTGCCTCCCCAGCCATTTCCAGCAGCTCTGAAGTACATGCTCAAAGTGCAGCTTGGTGTGCTAGATATATAGGTCCCCAAATAAAAGCCTATAAATAAACAAACAAACAAACAAAAAACAACCTCAAAACAAGTGAGCAAGCAGCAAGAAGCTCCTGAGAATTCAGTTTCTGCTCTTGGATTTCTCTTAAGGTTTGCTGTTTTATACAGAATCCAAAATGTTTGCTATAGAGAGTGAGTGAGTGAGAAAGGGAACCTACCACCCAGATCTTCAGGGTAATCAAGGTGGTTTGCTCTGTTGCAGAGCACAATAGCATTGTCAAAGGTGCAAACCTCTGCAAGTGTTCTTCACTTTAAAATTAAGGATACATTAAAACCACAACAAAGCATTTTCATTGTTAATTATTATACTAGATACATCTATTCAGTACCTTATCTGGTGTGAATGGCCATGCAACACCTCCTGGCTTTACTCTTTGAAAAGGAAACAGGATGCAAAGTAACCATTATGTTCTCAAAGAGCCTGGCAAGCGCTAATGCATCTATTTCATCTCATCCGGGGAGGTAACCAAATGGCTGCAGCCCCACTTTAGATAGGGGACAAAACGGTGGTTGCTATCAAATGTCAGGTTCATGATACAACCACGCAGTCATCCAAAGCTCATGTTGTAGTTGTATTCTTGGATGACTCCAGAAATACCTCCATCAAGCCATATATATATTTTTCTTCCATAGTTCTCCATCAACTGGACAGAAGCATCACTTTTCTAAAGAAGGAAGAATGGGGTTAAGGAAGATGTATTTACTAGCATTAGCGATAGATGCAGAAATAATACCAAGCCTCATTATAAGGGCTAAAACACAGCTGCTGTGATATTTCTATGTAGTGCTCTGCTCTACATTCATTAGAAAATCCTGTGCATATGTCCTTTCAAAAGAAATTAAGAACTTGCTACTATCCTTAAGCAATGGCACAACATGGTATTTAGCAGCTCTGTTTTCAAGTGTATTATCTGTACCTGTTTAGCTGGTAGGAGTTG
This sequence comes from Tringa tobata, assembly GCA_033628505.1. Lineage (NCBI taxonomy): Eukaryota > Metazoa > Chordata > Aves > Charadriiformes > Scolopacidae > Tringa > Tringa tobata. The sequence goes on from JAHREE010000245.1 coordinate 27,595,838, forward strand.
ATCTTTTTTTCTACAGAGAAAATTCCTCAATAGCAGCTGTAAAAGTAACTCTATTAGTATCTATGTATTGCATTAATGTTGGGATCAGTCTTTAAATTAACCTAAAGCTACCATTCTGTGAGTACCTAAAAGTTTTGGTAAGAGGAGTTTGCTTGATGTAGTTATTGCCACGTGAAAATTTTGCAAGATCAGGGCAGATTAAGACACAGTGTATCGTGGGCATAGACACTATCAACCAAAAAGGGCAGACCATGAAAAGGAAATTAAATCATAGTTCACTGTCTGTTAGGGTTTGGACAGATTGTTGGGTTTTGTTAATAATCGTATACCAAACTCATGCTTGGTGCCAAATCTGAGCTATAGAAAATGGTGGGTTTCCAAGAAGGAATCAGAGATTGCATTTTCAGTGTTCAGTGAGAAAACACGTTTTGAAAATACTTGTCTTACAGATCTATTACATATTATTTCCCTTATAGCTTCAGCTGTGAATGGGTCAACTGCACTGTTAAATGATTTGCATGTTTCAATTTAAAATACATCAGTGACATACCTGTCACAGATACAGGCATTCAAATCACACACCTACCACAATATATTGCCTCAGAGCTCATATCTGAACCCCAAGTTTCACGTTTTGCCCGTGTCTGATGTAGTTAGGAGAAACAACTTGAGAAGATAAATGATGCAGCAACCTGCAAAATTATACAAATTCCTGGACAGCTGCTACCTCTTGATATACAAAAGCCCAACCAATGAGGCAACTCATCCCTCTTCTCTCCATCCCAAGCAGGGCACCTTCCTCCATCCCGTCCTCCTCCCCGCCTGCAGAGCACACCGTTTCTTCCTGCGTGGGCTGCCCCATGCACACAGCTTCCCCGCAACTCCCGCCAGGAGCAAAGATCCTCCACGCCTCTCCCCAGTTCCTTATTTGCTTTGCGCTGTACTTACTGATTAACTTTGCAGGTAATATCCTATTGCACTGCAAAACGTATTGATCTTTGGAGCGGCTGGTTTGCTGAAGTAGAGTGAGGAGTAGAAGTCGGGAGGAGATGGCTTGATGGAAATAACCCCACCGTGCCCTGTGATGAAGAAATCACAATCTAACAAATACTTTTATTTTCTCCCATGCAAATTTCAGCTCGGAGTATCTAATTCTGTTAACTTGCACCGCAATAAAGCTGGCGTTACCTCTTGAAATTGCTGCAGTGGCAGCCAGGCTGGGAAGCGAGCTCATCTTTTCAGAGCAGAATCCATTTTGTGCTGCTGTGTTTGCGCAGCGCTTTGCACACTCAGGTCCTGCCGCGTGGCTCAGGACACTTAGGAGCTAGTGCAGCGGAACGAGTCACAGCAACCAGGGTAAAGGAGCGAAGTCTAGGGCCCAAGGAAGTTTCTGGATCCTTTGCTGAGCGTATTAGCAAACGTTTTATTGGGATACTTTGTGCTGTGGGTCGCCCGGCTCACAGCTCGTATACAGCTAATCCACACACATCTTGAGGCACAGGTGTCCTAGGGGAAGCAGTTCAGATGCAGCCCTTCCTTGGTTCTTATTTTATTAACATATTAGCCCCATGGTGCAGGAGCGGTGTACTTATACCCCTATATGACACACTGGAAAGGGTTATTTGTAAGTATTGGCTCTGACAATAAGGGCATTCTTCTGTCACCCGATGATAAGCTTTCTTCCCTTCCACCGCGGTCACACGGGATCTCTCTGTACTCCTGTCAGCACACATATAATTAAAGCAGTCTGCTGTCAAGGAATTGAAGAAAGAACTTGCGTGTTGAATGTAAATATTTCCTGTACCTTATGGAACAGAAAAATGATCAAAGATTGAATGACCCAATTGCAAGGAAGTCTCTGATGCAGATTTTATGAGTGAACCTGTTGCCCAGGAAGACTGGTCCAAGGTCATTCTGGTCCTGCCGTGTTCTCCTGCTGCGTTCAGAAACGGGGCTTTTGGCACGTGTGACTCGCAGCCTGTGTGCAGCACACCTGCTGCCGAGCAACGCTGGAGCAAAAGAGTAAAAGAAAAAAGAAAGGAGTAAAAGAAAAAAAAAAAGATACTTTCCACAATCCTCTCCCAATCCTTTTGTATTTCAATGCCCAACTTGGAGTTCAGTGGATCTAATTCACACCATGTTTACACCCTATTGTTGCACTGTAATGACTCTGGTGCAAAACTATCAGGACACCCCCATGAAGTGGTCCCTCACAAGGGGAGGAGGATCTGGAGTAAAACTCCTTGCGTGTTAGCTCCTCTGATGCCCTTCTCCCACACGCAGTGGGACACTCCATCCTTTCCCACTGCTTGTCCCATTTCAGACTCCCTCGCTTCCAAGGATCCCAGTGCCCCGCAGCCTTCCCAGCACTCGCAGTGGAAGCAGGGGTGTAAGGGGCAGAGTTGGGGCTGTGCTGCGAGGGGAGATGCTAGAAGGGAGAGGAAAGCTGCCTCAGCAGCAGTCTCTGAATTGGCTGCCTGTGTTTCATTCCCAAATCCAGCTGATAAAAGCCAGTGTACACTCCCGTGTGTAATCGCTTAGGTTATCTGAGGGTACAGGCTATCTAAGGACTTGCTTTCACAGAGGAATGATTTTATCTGGGGTGGTGTGTGACTTAGGTTTCACACACGAAAACACAGTAATGCTGTAATTTGTTTGTTATACCTTGATAACTTATGCTTTCACTGCTCCTCTGCGCCGGGCAAAATCCCTGTCAGTGTGAGTGCAGAACTTGCCTTCCTTTGGTGTCCTCCAAATGCAGCCTGAGTAACGAAAAGACCTGTTAATCACTCCATGCACCAACAGCACTCTACTTGTTACTATATTCTGTGCCACTACCTTCAGTTCCAGCTGGAAAGCATCAGACGGGGAGAAACTTGGGTCCCGGCCCTAAGGGCAAACGTGTGTATTTTTTACTTGGGAGGAAGGATGGATAGAATAGACCTCTGGGAGCTGCTCACTCTCTAGGTGGAAAAAACAGGGAAATTTGCATGCAGACCTGCTCTGGCTGCTCCTTGGGTTGCTTGCTGTGGGATTCCCCAATACCTCCCCTGGACCTAGAAGAGAGCTGCTGATTTCCACACTGCAGGCTCTGCTCCTCCATGCTGTCACTATATTGCTGGATGTCTCCATCTGGGGGATATTTTTAGACCCTCCACTTGCAAGAAACTGTTCGTGTAAGACATGTGGCTGCTTTGTCCATGTCAACACATAGCGAACCTCTTGTTTCACACAACTAGGGCTGTGTACTTCAATACACAGCTGGAAAACCAAAGTCATAGCCTTCCTCTCCAAAGCAAAGTTCTCCAGAAAGGACACTCCTGCAGATGACTTACAATCTTGCAAAGCAGCAACTGCAAACACTACCTTCTACTTCACATTTTTAAGCCTACTAAAAGTCTCAATTACTTTTTTTGTGAGCTGGTCTTAAGACGTAGCTGTCTAATAAACCATTCAACCGACAGTTTTTTCTTTTTTTCTATACCTGGCATCTCTGAGGACAAAAGAGCCAAATTCTTACTGTAACAGGTCAGCCATGTCTCTTGCTGCTAGTCCTCTCTCTCAAACCATTTTGGGGCTGATACATGTTACCAGGTAGAAACAAGTCTGCTTATATTTCAGATATGCACTTGCTGTTTGTGCATTCATTAAAGTTTCACTTACTCCACAAGGATTTCAGCAAGCGACTAATGTTCTCAAACTGGTCAAAAGCAATCAGCTGAACATGAAATCACAGGTTTTGGCTGTAATCATCCCTTCAGGATCTTGCTGTTGCATTCTGTTGAGACAGACATGCCTGAAATGAAAAAGTGAATGTATTGAGTGAAAATGGAAAATTGTGTTACTTTTAACAAAAGGATACATTTATTAAAAAACATGTTTTCTATAAGGAAACAGCACCTACCTGATATTTCTCACGGTTATTTCTTCCTGTTGAGAATAGTTTTTTCTTTCCTGGCATTATTATCTATCATGCAATAAGGATAATAGATGAGCCCTGACATAATTCAAGAATCAAATTTGATCAGGGTGATCTAATGACATAAACTGAAAGAACAGCTTCTTGAGGGATTGTGACTTGAAGCCTGAAGTGGGATACGGTGGCTTTATTTTGCTCATATAATGCCCTCCCCTGCCACCAGCATAAAAGATTAGAAAGTTCTTTTGCACAGCATCTTGTGTTTACCTTCAAATTCCATCTGATATCATAACAGTGCTGCATCTGAGATGAAACGCTGCTTCTGAGATCTTCCAGGGTGTCTGGTGCTCTCTGCACTTTCTTAGGAGTCGCCCTGAACTCTCACATACAGTCCCACACATGCAAATGTTTTCACAGCCAATCTCAAGAAAAATGCTGATTTTGGTGCAGAACTGGAACAGAAATGGATTGTTCATGTCCTTCCTTTTGAATTTAGAAGCTGAGTTACATACAGTAAATTTTTAGAGAAAAAAGTAGCTGCCATTTTAGCACCTGAGCAGCAGGCAAGGTGGTCTTATTCTGCAACCCCAGCAGAAGATTGTTCAGAGGGAGCTGTGGAGTGATGCTGGTACCAACTTTACTGTCCTCCTCACTAAAGTAAGGGCAGAGTCTGTTTCTTCCAGCACACAGAACCTTTGGTGGATGAGCTCTGCAGCAGGTGAGCTCCTGTGCTCACATAGGCATGGACTCACTAGGGCAAGATTCAGTTTAAAATTCTTTTGGTAGCCCAAGCCTTGCAGAGAGGAGACATCCTCATCATGGTTCTATATTGGCTGTGTACAAACTTGAGGGCAGATTGTTCATGCCTGTGTTATACAGAGACTTCAAGGCTAAAAATTAAAAGGTAAAAAGTACATCTAAATAGGAAAAAGTCAGAAAAAACAGCTCCTCCTACCCAGTTTGTTTGGATTCCTTGTCCTTGCTGTTTAAAAATATCAGTACAGAGGCAGAGGTGCAGTCCCAAAAGCAGCTACTTAAATCAATAACTGTGGTCACATCAGTATTACTAGAAAACCTGGTAAGAGAAGGATTAATAACAAAACTGTCCTTTCTGGGTATCAGTGGTCAGCATAATTGTAGAAAGTGTTGCGGATGATTACAGATAGGATTTAGAACATTGTACAGCTCTTAGCGGGAGATGGCTCAAAGCCCTCCCTGCTGAAAGCTGCTTGCTTTTCCCACAAGTCCAGCTCCAGGTTGTCACCTGCAGCCTCGGCCGGTGGTGTCCTGGTGAGTTGCACACTGTTAGGTGGTCACTTCAGAGCTCATGACCTCGCCCTTGACAATCAGTTCAAACAATTGCAATATATTCAATATTGTCTATCAGCGAGCAAAGCTTCAGATAGTGCTTCCTATTGCCTCATTATACAGTGTGCTCCCTACAAGAAGTTGACACAAAGACGTAGCAGTCTGATCCCCAGCAGAGATTCCTGTCCTTTACCGCTGAGCAATAAAAGCCCGTGCTGTCAAAGCACGACCTGGGTAATGCAGAGATGAGTATGGTAATGATGTGTCCATCTTTGTTGGTGCTCTGCACCATCTTGTGGCTAGCAGAAAAACACCAGCATAACCTCTGAAATCTTTCACTTGTCTTTTGAGGGTTTTTTTTCTGTGTGTGTGTTTTCCCTAGTGAAAAATACAGCTTCTCAGTGTACACAGATAAAATTTGGTGCCCTTTTTAGAGCTGACATGGGTGTCTGCAGGCTGGCTTATCAACCAGTAAGGGGAAGACCATAATTACAGATAAGTAATAAGACCATAATAACAGATAAGTGTGCACGTCCTGTAGCACATATGTATATATATATTACTTATCTGTAGAAGACTCAATTGCATTTCCATGCATTTGGAACAAATCAGATATTCTAGGTCTTAAGTATGGAAAAACAGTTAAGAATGTCATCATTCCAAATGATCTCTGTTGTTCCAAGAAATGTTTCTTCTTGATCATTAAATGTTTTCCCATATTCTCCTGTAATTCCTTTGCTTCTTTCGAAGAAATCTTTTTAAACAGAATTGCAGATATCATCATCGTCATTAGTAACATTGTCTTCATTTGAAGGTTTGTCTTCCAGTACCTACAGCCCTCAGCCTCCCATGGATAGATTCAACATTAATCATATAGAGCAAAGGTTATTCCAGTGAAGTTTATTTATGGTAAACACAGCCTTTTTCTTCCACAGGAACATTTTCTCCCATCCTCCAAATTATAATAGATGTCAGACGAAGACTGTGTTTTCAAAGGAGTAGAAGGGCACCAGCTATCCTTGCATTTCAGTGTGACAAGGATCAGACCCTCCCGTGCTCCATGGAAAATTTCTGCCCACATGCATTACATCAAAGCTGGGGGAGCTGGTGATGGGTTACCCTCTTGCTGCCAAATGGATGGGTTCCTTTCCCAAACCTGTGTCCACTTTTAGAGGAGGGAGATGGGATGACACTCAGTTTGATCTGGAATTGCCATTTCTTATGATTCTTTTCCTGCTCCCCATGGTGATTTGGGAGTTTCCAATGGGCATTGATTACATTCCACCACGGTCACGCAGGACAAGCCGGGTGAGCATGCTGCATTATGATGCTCCTCACAAATCTCCCTCTTTTAAACAGAAAAAATGGCCCCGCAGACGGGGTCTTCAAGCCCTGCCACTCTGCCAGAGGAGGACAAAGAAGAAGTTAGCAGACGCATGATGGCCAAGAGGGTGAAAATCATCACAGAACTCATACAGACAGAGAAAGACTATATCAGCGACCTGGATCTCTGCATCAAGGAAGTGATTCAGCCCCTGAGAAACAAGCAGGTGAGTGCTGGGGGCGGAGGACGAAGCCGTGACGTCAAGGTCTCAACTCACCCACGTTCTGCTTGCAGATAATGTTAATGCAAGCACAAGTGTCAGCACGAGAGTGACACGGTGCCGGGAGCAGGTCCAAAGCTAGCTTTCCAGAAAGGGATGTGCCAGGGCTCTAGCGAGGAGAACGGGAATTCAGATACCCTCCTGACACTTGTGCTGCCCTTGCATAAAGCCTGCATCAAGGTACTTGCCCAGAGGGCTGCTTGGATGCTGTATCCCTGCTCGTAGGCTGCAATAGTAGCTTCCACCTCTCCATACTCCTCTGTAATTATAACCCCTGGTACATGCCCTGGCAGACCCTTACTGGCGCCTCCGAAAGCAGTAAAAGCCAGTAAAACCAAGTATTTTCCATGATGACAACCTCGAATGGCATGAACCTCCCCATCAAGGTTAAATTCAGTTGTAAAGATAACTTTATCCAGCCTTTCAGACAGCTATGGTGGAGAAACACCATGCCTGACAGACCAGTGAGCACTTCAGAAATTTGCATTCTACACAGAAAAAGTACATTTAAGAAGGAAGGCTCATAAACTATCTTTCAGGCAAAAGATCTTATTAGGCCAATGAGACCCATTTTCTTTTTCAGCTGAGACTTCAAAGAGCCCCTTTTCCTCAACAATATTTCAATTTGTAGAAAAATGGTGCAGCCAAAAGCTGGGAATAGAAGAGGTTGTCCAGAGAAAGATTTGTATTTATGGGGCCTGCAACATAGTGTTCACAGAGGCTGCACAAATGGTTTCTGCTGCTAATACAGAATAAAAATCATTTTAAACCGACCTTAAACCAAGTATTCTGTATGTAGCATTTCTTATTAAATTGGTGACAAAGTACAGGTTCCAAAGTGTCTTCAGATGACATTGGCACTGCCTCCTTGGGAAATGCTGTGTCCAACTGAAGCCTGTGCTGTTTAAGCTCCTGCAGGACCTTTTTTCTTTCTTACGTCCCATTTTCAGAAGAACTGGCATCTGCTGGCATAACTTTAAGAAGTTCTTGACTGCTTTCTCCTCATTTGTTCATCCACTTAGAAGTCATTTCCACTTGACTCTCTCCCCAGCTTTGCCAGCACCGAGTAAGAGTACTCCCTGGTTGAACTCACTGTGGTTTTTGACAAACGTGCTGTATTCCTTTGCTCTTTTCCAGCCAACAGAGAACACGTTTTGATTCTTTGTCCTTTGTCACTGTATTAACCTCTGTAAGTGTCCATGCACAGCATAGTTCCAAATCCTAAGTAGGCATTGTGGTAGAGCTGAGGTCAGAAGTCTTGTGCTAGATGTATACAGGAAAAGTAATTTAGCGATTATAACTATCTTAATGTAATAACCTCAGCATTTTTGAAAGGCTTTCAAGAATGTTATATGGTTTTAAGGCTAGTTCTTGGATAAACTACCGTATTGAAAAATTGTAATATGTTTAGAGAAGGATAGCATTTAGAAAATTGACCTAGCAATGAATCTGTTTCATATTTCCAAATGGATAAAACATGTTTTAGCCCCTATAATAGTTATAAAGAAATTAACTGCATTAGCATGCAATTTGATCCTCCTGGCAACTGGTAAGCTGCTATGTAAGTCAGCAATTCTGTTTCTAATGGAGAGATGGATGTCAAAATCAGTCTTGCCTTTGTTCTTGGTATTACCACGTTACCACTGGCTATCTCCAATTGTCCCCGAGTATTAACTATTGCCCTGCTGTGCAAGGAAATACCAAACTACTGCATGAAAAGTATGTGTTCTGGAAATTTTTTACTTGCTCTAAAATGAGTAGGGACACAGAACCAAATTTTCTGTTGGTGTAAATTGATGCAGTTCACTGAAGTCAATGTTTTGCACCCAGGCTCTGTAGGAAGCTCTTTGGGTTGTTTTAATACCCAGAATTGTAAATGTGTTTGTTTTAGTGGATCCATAAGGGCAACTAACTTAAAATAGTACTACCAGCTGCAAGTCTTTATGCCTGGTAGCTGGCACCAAAGTGCCAAGGTCTCAGTTTATGTAGACTCTGTTAGCAACTGGTAATTAGGGAATCAAATCCACTGTCAACTATTCTTTTCCTCAGTGGGAAAGTAAACAAACATTGTAAAGCCAGCTGAGGATCTTTTCTTTATTGAGATGATAATATTTATTTCCTTCCTAGGTAAACACTTTCAGATTAGGAATAGTTCAAAATAAGGTTAAAAGCACTTGATAAAATGCCCTTTGTTAACTGCGTCAACCATATTATACTAATCTGAAAACTGTGTATGTGTCCTTGAAGTCACGAAGAGGATGTTTATATGAGGTTTTGCAGAAGTGGTGCTTCCTGGAGTGTTGAACACTCGGGGCATAGCAAGAGGAGGTCTGTAATACACAATGTCCTTCTTTATCCTTCGTCAGTAGCTGCTTAATATTTGTATTCCATTAGATTGCTCGCTTTGACGTGGATGGCTTGTTTAGCAACATTGAATCGGTCCATCAACTATCAGCCAAACTGCTGTCATTGTTGGAAGAAGCCACGACAGATGTGGAACCACCCATGCAAATAATCGGTATGTTTACTGTCCTCTTGAGTTCTACAAAGCCACGTGAAAGAATAAACATAACACTCTCCTGTTCTCTACTCTCATCAGACTTAACTAGTACCACTCCCAGAGGCTGACATGCTAAAAGCTGTCCATAATGACACAAATGACATGTGAAACCTGTCCAGTTGCTCTGCTGTACTCGTATGATCATGATGCTCTTTTTCCATCCATCTGGACGTTGAGGGGAAGGAAGGAAGGAAGGAGAGAATGAGTTTAGCATAAGTAAAAACTGCAGCACTGAGTTATGCCACATACTGATAATAATCCTTCTCATCTAGTTTGATATTACCTACCTAACTTTGCTCACCAACTCTTATATTGCATGCTCATAACTGTCCCATTCAAGAAAAGCGTTAAAGATTATTGGAATAATAACCATGTCACAACCCCACCCTCCACCTCCCCCCAAACATTGCAAAAGTATCTACTGGCAATACAATTAATGTAAGAGGTGGTTAAGTGTGCTTAACAGGGCCACGGTCAGTAGAGGCAAGAAAGCAGTAATTGATACGAAGTTTGTGGGAATCTGTGCAGGAATGTCTGTAGGGATCATGGATATTTTCAGCAAACAGGTTGGCCCTGGATCTGCCACAACAGTCACATGTTCTGCAGATCAGGCCATGAATATTAAGGTTGTGATCTGTTCACTTAACATTCTGGTACAGCTGGAGAGATTTAAGAAGTTACTGCTCATCAGCTCTCCCATAACTGCTTCTTCAGTTCAGAGACAGTAGGTCATCCACCTTAAGGGATCAGGTGAGAATGCTTAATTTACTTCAGTGCAAAGTCAGCCAGTTTAGTTTAAAAAACTTCCAGCCATGATTCAGAGATCAGAGAGGTTCGTTCTTCCCTAAACTGACCACAAATCACAGGTAACATGTTAGAGAAAGCACCTCTCCTCTCACAAATACTGGGGCAAAAAATTGGTTGCCATTTGACTAAGAAACATGGTATTAAAACATGTGAGGCTTGGGAAAAAAATTAATCCTAGCACGTCTCAATCTGGTTTGCCAAGGCAACAGCTTAACATAGTTTGATGCGATTGTGTTGTTTGGCGGTATTTCAATAAAAGTGCATCATGATGAGTCATACCCTTAATAAGCAATGTTCTATTCTAGCAGGAAGTGCCTTTCTCACAGCCAAGAGAATCATCCTTTTAGTTCCCTGCCACATCCAGAAGTAAAGGCAAACAATTTCATCCATCTACTAGGGTGTATTTCTCCAGAATCAGCCAAAGAACCATGAAAGTGTTCTTTGTGGATCACAGAGTTGGCTAACTTATGGCAGAGAAAAAATGGCAAGTAAGGCGTGAGATGTTCTTCCAAAGGCTTAGACAAAAGCAGGGAGAATAATTGCACAACTCTAAGCAATAAATTAGTAAGTTTGTCATCCTGTAAAAGTACATCAAGGTGATAATTTTGATTTAAAGATCTTCATAATCAGTGTAAAAGTTCTTAAAGCCAGTCTATAGAAAAAGCAGGCTGAGAATATTTAACCTACCCGTCATATTCTATCATGTTTATGGTATTTAAACATCTTGCATTGAAATATCTGACTTTGGAAGGCAACCCAGTCATGGTGAGGTTGAGGAGCACTGCTATCTCACTGGTCTGAAAACAAAACAATGTGGTCCCTTGTATTCATGTCTTATTTTCCACACCTTATGCTATGTCCACACTGATGAGTAGTAATGCCCAATAGAAGCAGACTTGCAGAGTGAAACAGTTGCTGCTGAGGACCTGGTGCCCATAATACGCATTTCAAGAGGTTTTACTTCAGATTGGCTGTAGCCTGTTCCTGTGGTTCGAGAGATGCCCTTTATAGTGAGATTGCATAAGATGCGCCCTTGGAATGTGTCTTCTGATAATTACCTTCCTCAAAGGAGTCCAGTTTGTGTGTCTGTGACTGCTCCACCACACAGCCAAGGCATGGGAGATGAGGGTTAGTGAGAGATTGGCTTCAAAAGCCCTCTCCTAATCTGAGCTAAAATGCTAATGTAGACAGACTTTTTGTGGTGCTTGGTCTTCTGATGCTAAATGCCGCTGAGGTTAAATACCTTTTCTAGTTCTCTCCTGTATTTTTCATCCTCTCTGTTCTGGATGCTGTATATAGAGGAATATGAAGACTTGGTACCCTCACCCTTGCTTTAGCTATTAGACCCCTTCTTCTTTTCTCTCCCAGTCATCTTGACACAGGAAATTCTGCTGAAAGCCGCAGGGAGAAACCGTTTCTGTTGCTCAAGCCTTCCTCCTAGGATTTTCCCTTTGAGACTGGTGACTGCCACACTTAAGAAGAGGGATGAGAAAGATTTGCATCTGTCAGAGTGCACAAAAGACTCTGCATTTTTAAATCTGGGCCCAAATACAATGTGGTTTTGGTCCATAAACCAAGCTCCCACAGTGATATGCCTGAAGCTAATCTGATTCAGTCTATATGGCTCAGAACCAAGAAGGACTTTAGGCTTAAGAAATCCATCTACTTTTAAAAGGCCCTATCTGTGAAATCAGCATATAATTTTTCTTGTCATTGAGCATCAATGAAAGTATCTGTCATTGTGGCACAATCCATCGGTGAGTGGATCTTGCTCATCTCTTTCATTCTGGAGAAGAGAATGATGATATCCAGACTCTAGCATATGCTAAAATAAGCTGTAAGTCTCTAGCTTGCATTTTTGCTACTGAAAACATAACCTCTCTTGAGAGCTTAGCATAGTGTGGGCCGTACTAAGCACTTGGAGCTCTGCTTAAAGTTAGTGAAAATTGTGAGAGCTCAGCATCTCCGAGAACCACGCGCCAAGGGAGCAGGATAAAGACAAAGCTTGTTAAGGGTTCCCTTTACCCCACTGGCTAATAAAGGCCTGTACAGAGAGTTCATGGGAAAGTCAGGACACAATGTGCGTCGGTAGCCATCAGCATTAGCATTAAGCACAAGACAGAAAAGACAGAGGGCTAAAGAGCATTTAACTATGGGATGCCGGTGCTTTTCTGACCGTGGCCTTACAGTTACTAAAATGAACTCGTGTGGTCTTGGCTCCGTCATTGTTGTTCCCTTATTTGCACCTTGAAACCGACATGCATTAGACAGCCCAGTTAACCTTCGCTGCTAGGGGAAAAAACCCAGAGCTGTGTTACTGTGGTAACTGAATCATTTTTCACTTTAAGACGGAGCAGTTCAATGCAATGTATTATGAAACAGCCCACTCCGGTCAGGATGAAACATGCAGTATGCCTGACAGCTTGGCGCTCACTCTGTGAATGAATAGAGAGCTCCCAATTAATGCAGCGTTCGGCTTTTAACTTTAATAATCATCGCTATAACTCAACAGGAATGTTTATAAAACATTGGACTGGTTGCCACATAGATGTAATTTTCAGTAAATGCCCGAGACGGGAGTTTTCACCGTTGCTGTTATTTATTATTTGCATTTCCAGGGGTGCTGATCAGGGCACTGCAACGTAAGAGTGTAAGAGCTGGATGAATATCTCAGTAGAAGAGATGAAGCATGCCGTCTCCGCTCCGATATTTCTTACACACCCAGAAACCGACACGGGAGTTTTAGGCTGAGAGAATTAGGCACCAGAATTAGATGGACTACTTTAGTGCCTCTAAAATTCCCAACTGTTCTTTGGGGGGAAATGGTGGTGTAGAGAACTGGAAATAGAAATGTTTTCCCCTTTCCATTGTATATAAACCTAAATACTATATAAAAATGGCTGTAATCCACAGTGGTTTTATTTAGTTAGGAGAGGGGTGGAGTTGGTTTCTCTGTCATGTGAAGAAAAATCTCTATTCTAGGCCATAACAATTGCCATTAATTTCAGGATTTTGCAAAACAGATAAAAGTGAAATGGCTAATGGGAGATGAAGTCATTATTCCTGTTATAACCCATTTAAGTTCATATTCAGATGAAAAAAAAGTCAAAAGGCAAATTAACAGGCTTACATTCATCCCTCCTGCCAGCCCATGACACAAAAAAGGTCTCCCCCTAACAGTTAAGCTCTCCTGTGTGGTTTCCACCAAAGGGGCATTAAGGTGGGGCAGTGAATTAGGGGGTTGTGTATGAAGGGGTGCAGGGTGTAGAGATTTCATGCCTTTTCCTGAGGGAATTTTTGTGCATTAACACTGATATAATGGTGCCTGGCTATGACAAAGATGAGCAGCTGAGAAATACATGTAATAAATAATGCACATAAACACGCAAGATCGTTTCTAAGGGAAGTAAAGTGGAAGCCAGCCTTTTTAGCTCACGGCTAATGTGGTGGAATAATAAAACTCCTTCTGAGATGCTGTTGTCTGGCTTGACACGCTTTGTTTTTCTCCTTAACAGGGGAAGTGTTCTTGCAGATTAAAGGCCCACTAGAAGACACATATAAAATCTACTGCTATCGCCACAACGATGCACACACCATACTGGAATCCTATGAAAAGGATGAAGAACTGAAGCAGCATTTAAGACACTGTGTACAGTCCTTAAAGTAAGATCTTTTCAAATGATGATTTCCGTCCATAGTCAGTTGCCTGGCAGGGAACATTTTAAATGGATGTAGATGAAAGGTCCCCTGTAAATCCGGAGTTTTATGAGGCTTGCTGGGAGCTCTGGCTTATGCTGCTTTCATGAAAAGATGACAAGCCAGGGGCCATGATTAGATTTCTTTCTCTCTAAGATGGCAAAAAATAGCACAAGAAAGGTTGCTCTTCCCTTAGCCCCGTACTGGCAAAAAAATGTTGGATCATAACAGGGGCTATTGGGAACCCCTTGCCCGGCTCCCAGGAAACATGCTGCCCTCATCTTCAGCAATTCTATGGCTTGAATTAAAATAGCCTGTAACAGAGCTATTCACATGCACTGGTGTTTCTGGGCCCCTGTTGCAAGGCCACAGGGATCTGAAGTGGCTGTGTGGTGCTGGACCCCTCATGAAGGGGGTATTTGAGAGCAATCAGTGTTGGAACAAGCTGGCAGGTCCCACCAATGGAAGATGCTGTCAGCTCTGGTGCCAGCCCCTCAGGGTAATGTGTTGAGAACTGGAGATACTGCAGAATTGTGGATCCACCTTTCCTCCAGCGTGGCTTCCTCCTGCAGCCAGTTGCAGGAACCACCTCATCCACTCCATGGACAGTGCTTCTCTTCCCACCCATAAATCCCCTTGCCCCCTCACTTTCCCAAAAGCATCACAGGAGGGAACACACCACAGTCTTTGAGATCAGAGGTCTAGCTTCAGCCCCAGGAAAGGCCCGTGCTGCATGCTTGTAGGAGAGATGTAAAGCTATCACAAATAATGGAGTGTAGATCAGCAACAGATATTTCAACCACACCCCAGTTAGCAATCAGTGTGCAGAGACGTGTTAAGACTTAGGAGATGGGAAGTATGTCCAAGTGAAATCTAGAAAGAGTGGTGGAGGAAAATACTAAAAACATGAAAAGGTAAATGTTCGCTTTGAAGACAGATTATGTTGAAAATAAGGCTTATTTTGTGCAACATCTCCAGTTATTAAATACATAACAAAGTATATGTGTAGGGTACTTAGGCTTTAGCTACCCTGGAAGCTGAAAGAAATAGATTTTCGTACATACTCAGGCTTTCGGGCTAATGGATGGCCAGGTATCTCCCCTAAGGGGGTGTTTTAGTTGCTGATGCCTACAATATTCTTTTCCGGCTAATCAAGAGAAGCTGCTACTGTCATTCAGTCATCCCTGCTGCTGAGACAAAGGGACATGGAAGGAAATAAAGACAAAAGATAGCGTCCCCATGCTAGGGTGGATGCTGCCACTTGAATTCCAGAGCCAGCAAGAGGAGCTCCTGTTCCAGCATCACAGCTGGGATTTGTGAAGAGAAAGGATATTTTCTGCTGAGGCATTGTAGCCTTTGCTAGCAGGAAGTGACAAAGCCTTCCTCCCAATGAAGCCTTGTTTTGTCTTGTTCTTTCCTGATTAGCCTTTAAACAGGAACCAATGAAAAAAAGCACTGGTGCATGTATACTACATTGTGTTTTTTCCCAGTGCCTAAAGATTGCAGCCGATTCAAATATTAAGACCTGAAAGTGCACACACAAATGCAGAGCTGTGGTCATCTAAGCCTGTTACTTCTGATTGGAGAATACTTGTCCTAGGAAGAAAATTATGCAGCATTTTTACCAAATAAGTTATAGGCTGTTTTTCATTGTGAGACATATTAAGTGCAGGGGCTGGTGACAACTATTCTTGAAAAATGTTTACTTCTTAAATAATCTTTTTTACCTTGGAAGCATATTGTTCCATTTTTTAATTTTTTTTTAAATTAAAATGGGCTAACGTTAATAAGGGCTTCGGTTCCTCAGCTGAGTAATATCTGCTATGTGAAAAACAACTTCTATATCAAGAGCAATTTGAGAGTGGCACTCTGCACATCTGTACAGACAAATCGGATTTAATTAGTCATGCTGAGATTCCTATTCCTCCCATTGACTGAAGAGGAGAAATTCCATCCCAAAATGTAGGTGTCTGCCTTGGAGACATGCGCGAATCCAGATTCTGTAGAGTCTCGTGTTTCAGCAGCGATTATGCAAACCGGGGATGTTGTTTGCTAGCTTAGCCAAAGAAATGCAGCTGCTAAAAATGAAAGGATGCTGGCAACTACCTGCTCTGCTTTCAGCCTGAAGTAGCTTGGTCAACTATTACAGGGGGCTGAGGGACGTCATAAGCACGCAAAGTGCTGACAGTGCAGAAGCAGTGAAAGCACCAGCTCCCAGATGCTCAGTTAGGCACCGGTGGGCAAGGAGATCAGAGTGTAGGCAGTCAAAAAGCAGTAGCTGATGATGTGATGTCAGAAAAGCCTAACACGGAGACGGAGCGACATCTTGGTTCTCATGCATTTGAGTGAATTCATACCATAAGCAAAATATCCTATTTATGTGTTTGCATGTTTCCAAACTACATGTCCCTGCTGCTTTCAGTATTTGTATCAACACCATCCTACTCTGAAGAGGTTTCAGTTGATGTGCAGCCTACAAAAAACTTAACAGTTTCATTCATTCTATATCCTAAAAGGCTGAAATGTATTCTTTCTATTTAAAGAGAGTAGATGGGAATGTATGTAAAGTGTAAGAATGACACGTCTAATTTTACTTTTTGTGTTAAGGACTTGATCTCACTTACCGTCGTTAGCACAGTGACCTAAACTTCCTTCTCTAAGTGTTAAGACAAGGCTGGGTCTTATAGCCAAAGCCAAGTTACTGACAATCCTTTCTCATTTGGGGCTGTCCTTTCAAAAAGATATAGGGCAAGATCCACCGGTACCCTCTGGCTGTTTTCTTGCAGTTCGGCTGACACATAGCAGCCATTAACCTAAGTTAACTGGCCAGTTACGGCTGCTTTGTGTCACTGAAGTGTATCTGAGAATCTGGCCCCTGATCTGTATAAATCCTTTTAGGAGGAATCTAATACATGTTTTGTTTTCTTCTCTTTTGCAGAAAGATATATGAAGAAGAGTAAGTACTCTTTTGTGTTTCTATGCTTTTCTTACATGTAAAGTAATCTTTAAAATATCTTTATCTTCAGTATGCTTAAAACTGTACATGTAGAAATTTTAAGAACACAAGCCTTTTGTGTCAGTATAACCCATAGATTTCTCCAGGACATATGTGACAAAGACTCTCAGTTTTAATTTCCCTAAGCCTGTCTAGTTTTCTGATTACCACTGTACTACCTTTGCAGTATCTTTCAAAACTTGTGCTTTATGAAGCTACTTAATTTGGTTGCCAGTTCATTCGGAGCCCTTTCTTATCACCTTGCTGTCTTACAAATGTGATTAGAGAACACTGAGATCCGCAAGAGTAGCCCTATATGAGAAGTCCAACTTAGGATCTTCCCTCTGACAATGGCTGGAAGAACATCAGAAAAAAACAAGCTCATTGCAACACTTTGCCAGAATACTCACCCAGTCACTGATAGCTTAAGGTCAAGGGACTTGTGTGCCAAATGTGACATCTTTGAAAAGCTATAAATGAGAGTTTATCGCAGCTGCAGTTTCTGGACATCCAGCAGGTTGGGATCATTGAAATGCAGCATCTTTTAAAGTTACCTGCAGGGAGAGGTCAGAGGAGGAGTTAGCTGAACTGAAGAAAATTATTACAATCCCAGACAGAAATGTTAAGAGAGACAGGAGGATCAAGCGTGCTCTATACTGGTAGGAGATGAACACCTGTAAAGTCAGAGAACTTGTTAATCAGTCAATTGCATGTCATAAATAAGATCAAAGTAAAATAGATCTTGAAGGACTTGCATGTTGAAATCCTACAGCTGGGTTTTTAAGCTTTAGTCTATGACAGGAAATAGTTTTTCTGCATTTTGTTTTGGTAAGGGACATTCTTGTATACTCCTGTCTTCCAAGAAGCGGGGCTCCAAGAGGAACAAAATACCCCGAGAGTCACAGTACGATCATGTGAGTCATGGACACATATAGAAATAGCACAAGACTGGCTGCTACTGTTCTGCCTTGTGTAACCCTGTTAGAAACGAAATGCCTAGTTTTCTCCTTCAAACAATTTGCAGTGGAGTGTGGGATACAACTCACTTTCAGAGCTTAAACTTGCTCTTATAAAGCTGTGAAGGGTGCAATGAGCCAAGTTTAGCTGTGGGACCCTCTTGGGCTTGGTTATTTCCCACAGTGTGGTGGCGTTTGACCGGCAGGGCACTCAGAAATGCCATCACCTGCAACTCAGTTTACAGGTTGCAAAATCTCAGCTGCCCTGGGGCAGGACCGTGCCCAAAAATCTGGTTAACGTTGAACTGGAAAATACAGCGTAACTTATCCCAAGCGGTCTGTGATGTTGCTGCTCCCAGATTGCTTTTCATTCAAGCATGATCAAGAAAACAATTACATAAATACCAGACAGTGCTGCCCTTTGCTGGAAGCTCAATAGGTTAAATTCTGCTTGGCTTAACAACTGTGCAGCCTCGCTGAATTCCATGGGTTTGCACGAGAGTCTTGCGGCACAGTGAAATACTTGCCCTCCATGTCTTGTAGTAAAATGAACTCGGGCACAGTAAACCATGAAGCCCGAGACTTTAAGTCGTGCTGCAGCCTGTGATGCCCACACACCATTCCAAAACTGCCCAGCTGAATGTGACACCGGCCCCAGCCCTGCTGTACCATACTGGCTATCGTGTTTGCCACTGGACCTAGCTGCTGGGTAATGAGAGCAAATGGAACTAAATCCCAAATCCCCTGTCTTTGCATAGCTCACCACCATGTGTTTTTCGAACAGGTGGGAGTCTTTCTGCATTTGTGACTTTGTTTTGTTGGGAGGAGGGAGGAAGGGTATGATGTGAAACTCACTGCAGTTAAGCCAGCTGCATTTACGGCAGAACTATGGTAATAAATTGTGATGAGATTAGTATAGCTACATATGACCTAGAATTCTTGCTAAATTCACAATAACATTGGGAGGGAAGGCTGAGGTAGCATCGCAAATGAATTATCAACTTAATTTTCTGCACAATAGATGTCACAAGCTGTTACTCCCCCGTTTCGGTGGCGTGGCAAGGCCGTGTCCTGCCCGGCGGCCGGGTGCGTCCTAACGGGGCACACTGCAAACGGGACTCGTCCAGGGAGAGTGGCTATCATCAGCTAATCTTGCTGGGGAGAATTAGATGAGTTGAACTTTGTGGCATTTAGTGCCCCAGGGAGTCATTATCTTATAACAAACCTACTATCTCTCGAACCATATTGCCAGACTGTGTCATGCAGATATGCGAACAGAGGGCTGTTTATCACTTGGGCAGCTGTCCAAAGTGCAGCTATGTAAAGAGAAGACACTTGAAGATTTTTCCATTCATGAGGCAGCTTTTATAGATTTGCATTCATGGGGCTTTTCAGAGAAAACAATAACAATTTAAGATTTTTTTTTTTCATTATTGCTGCCAGAAGCTGAAAGAAGGGAAAATAGCTCTCTATATTTAATGTAGGATACAGGGGAAATGAGGGGGATTGAAATGATGAGAAGGTTTGGGGACATCAAGAAGCCTTAAAAGGCATCTACTGTTAATTTTTTTTCATGCAGAACTTTTTTACAGATAATGCCTGTGCGAGAGAGATGGTTTAAATATGCAGATGTCTCTTCTCAAAGGCATTCAAATTGTTAGTTAATTAGTCAGCAGTAAGGATTGGCTCTTGTACTTTTTATACATATAAAAGTGGGAATGAAAGCTTTTTTTTTTCCTCTTTTACTCTTCCTGCTGCACAAAACAATAGATGTCAGCCTGCGAAACCAAGTGACTGTTCCCTGTTTTCTGTACTTTCCTTCTACATTGTGTTATTCCATCTTTCCATATGCAGAAATCCTTCTTCGCCTAACATTAACTCTTGCATAGTTCACGCTAAACAACCTTTTGCCCTCCAAAGCAGCCTTTTGGGGCACAGAAATGGAAAGCTTGCTCTGCTTTACTGCCCTTAACTCTGTTACCAACAGCTTATGCTCAAAGGGGAGGTCTAGGAGTCACAGGCAATCTGTACCTGCACTGGTGCTAGAGTGTTGCCTGCTCTGCTCAGGAGCGTGCTCTAACAAGGAGAAACAATGGACATGTCTGTCCTGCTGCTGGAGCCTCACTAATGGCTGGCCCTGGCCCTGGAGCTTGGCCACCTGGTGTTACCTACTCCACGGAAACCCCATGTTTCTATCAGCCACGTGGAAGGTAATGAAGGCACGTGTGGCTTGGTCCTGCCCTTCCCCTGTTTCCTCCCAGGCTGTTGTGATGGCTTGTGAACTGCACAGCCTCTCCCCTTCGAGCCCAGCGAGTGTGAGCAAAGGCTTTTGTCCAGAGTGGGGCTGGAGCACAAATAGAGCTGGCTGGTAACTCTCTTGCAGGGTGTCCAGAGACACTGGGTGGCCTTGATGGCCTGAGCCACTTGGGTGCCTGGGGAAGGTTCTCTGCTGCCCACGCCGAGGCAGCGGGGATTGAGCCTGTGCCCGTGCTGGAAGCTGTGACTTTTCTACCCTCATCCTTCTGCCACCCCAGACACCTGCCTGCTTGGCCTTTGTGTAAGCAGGTTGGATCAAGCCTGGGTGAACATCCTCTATGTTCAGAATTTCCCCAGGCTGGACCCGGTACCCTCTGGAAGCTCAGACATCGTTAGAAATAACCTACTGTCAGCCAGCAAAGAAAAACCACAGGTGAAAACCAGTAAAGCTTAAAGGTCGTTGTGGTGAGTTGAGAGATGTTGAGAGAAGGGATGCGGCCATAAACAGGCATCCCAGTTACTCACAGAGGGGAGATATTGCAATTTTAAGCCTGAGGGGCTAGAGCAGGATGTAATAACCCCACTCACATGCATTTCTCAAACTTCCTGTTATTTGCTCTTCCACCTACATCTCCCTTCCTGGGTGCTGTGCTGTGTAAGTTGTACCACACGCACCCTCAGACTGAGTGGGACCGTTTCGGAGGCAATGCCTAAGCAATAGTCTGGCAAATCGCTGAAAATACAGAAAACTCAGACTCGGTGAGTATTTCTCATTGAGGGGGTGAGAGGAGGGTTTCGTTTACAATGGCCCACGTTCCCTGACAGATGTATCTTATTTTTTGACTTAAGCGGTAATTGCACTTCTATGACTCAGTGCAAAGCACTGCTCTGGTTTTGATATTTTCTGTAGTTGAAAGCTCAACTCAAAGATATAAAAGGCAGCAGCTTCAATGACTAGACAAAAATAATAAGAAGTTTTCGTCTTCAAGGAGTTCCTCCTTATGTGACAACTTTTTTTTGTATAAATTGTAGAGGAAAGCCAAATCTAATGGACATGGGATCCCTGATGATCAAACCGGTGCAACGGGTGATGAAATACCCCTTGCTGCTCTGTGAACTCTTGAATTCAACTCCTGCTTCTCACCCTGACCACAAGGTGCTACAAGACGCCCTTTTTGCTATGAAAAACATCAATATGAACATCAATGAACTTAAAAGGAGGAAAGATTTAGGTAAGAAAAAGGCACAGTAAACTCATCTGTCTTTGTAAGTTTGGGCTGGCAGTTACAAAAGAGGTTTCAACTCCAGTCATATCTCTACAACAGTTTTCGCTGCTGCTACCCAAGCTGTGTAATACGCTGGGTTTCGAGAAGGTAACAGATGCCTTAATGTCACTTGTCCTCAGCCAGCTATGTTATCTGACTGCTAACTCCAGAAATATGAAAATGATGAAAGAATTCATGTTATATCCATGTTCATTGTCTGTAATGCAAAGACTGAATAATTAAGATGCAGCGATAGCAGTATTTCTCACAGACTTGCCACATTGAAGCCCTAACTCCTCCCAAGGCTAGTGTTGATAACAGGGTTTTCATCATCTCAAGCATTTTAACACAAGATTACAGCAAGTGACATCAAAGTGTCTTCTCTCAAATGGTTTCATATTTGTGTGCCCGTCCCTGTGTAAAGCCCTGCGAATACAGATTATTAGTGTCATGAAATTCTCTGTCTGCAGTGCTGAAGTATAAGAGGAATGATGATGATGAGTCCCTTAAAGAAAAGTTTTCCCGACTGAACATCCACTCCATTAGCAAGAAATCCAAGAGGGTCACCAGCCATCTGAAAATACTGACAGGGGGAGAACCTCAGGTACTTACTCATCCCACTGCAGATTTGCATTGACAGCTTCAGTTCTGCTTTTGCACCGGGCATTTTTAAAAACGTTGGAAATTGGGTTTGTGGTGCTGCTTTTTTTCTGCATCATTTATAAAGTCATTTTCTGACTGTCACGGAAGACAGGAAAGATCTTTGTGATTGAAATAGAAAATAATGTAATGTGTTCTCCACTTTTTCCTTTTTTATCTAAGAGTTTCTCAAACTTCAGCAGCAGAGAAGAAGTGATTGGTAGCTTTGTAAAACTCAGCCTGAGATTGGTGCTTTGTGGATAGACCGACAATCGTTATTCTTGGTGCTGAGAACGTGTTCTTGCTCCGCTTCGTGACATTCAGATTCTGAACCCACCAAGGAAGATGAGCAATACTTCTGATTAGGAAAGGCCACAGGGTTTGCCACTACACATGTAGGGACCTGGAACATTAGTAGTCAAAGCTACCAGAGGCAAAGAACCCTGTGATAAATCAAAGGGTGTTGGATGGCCAAAAATAAAACACACTTTCATAATTTTGAGCTTGTAATTCAAAACCTAGCAAAATAAACATTTCCAGGAAAGCTTAAATCTAAATCTCAAAGAAAATCAATTACAACTGACCTTGAAAATTATATCCAGTGCACCTCACTGCATAAGATGGTTGATTAGACAAGGTCACTTGCCATTCTAGATGTGACTTTACAAGATACGTGCCGGTTTTTCCTATTTTGTTTTTTATCAGTGGTTTCCCCGTTTCTCTGACGCAAACTACCCACATTTCTTTTTTCTGTTCATTTATTTGTACAGTGGAAATTTTTGTATTCAGAATGGGACACCAGCAAGGCTATAAAATCAGAGAAAAACAGGGAACTAAATTTGATTAACAGGAGATGCGATTTTTCTTTTTTTTCTTTAAAAACTTCTGGTTTATGGGGGGTTTTTTTGTTTTGTTTTTTTTAATTAAGCTTAAAACATTAGAGAATCATTTTAGAATCAGGATACATCTGTTAAGGATTCAGCCCTCTCTCCTGCTTAATTAGACTAAGAAAGGTTCCAATTCACATCTCTGAAACACGCTGTGACCCTTACAGCAAAACCACTGAAAATGAGACGTGAGAGTTCTCAAATTCCTCAAGTAAAAGGTAGGCAGAAATAAACATATTTTCAGGTTTTTTTTTTCAGCTAGCATGTAAAAGTAGTACAAGCCTCTTTCCAGCTGCTGAGGTTTGCTCTAGAGGTAACAGCTCCACCTACAGCCTGCCTGGGGGAAATCTCCCCATCACCCAGAAATAAGCAATGACATGACATAAAAATATCTTTAAATTTCACTATTGTTCCCCCCAATGGAGCAACAATGCACAAAAAATGAAGAGTTTTATTGACACACTTAGGTGAGCTTGTAATAAAGCAACTCTCTGCTTTCACGAGGATTAAAATCTAAATTCTCTGTTCATGTTGCCCTGTGCCTTTGACTTGCCTTGGTTTAAAACTGGAGCTTGGGAGAATTAGGGGCTGATCTGTTCTATTTTCAAAGGGAGGAGTTCAGGGAAGGTTTGGGATCTTTCCAGCAGCACTCTGGACATTTCTTTCATTAGCCAGACTCTTTTGGGCTGCCAAAATAACAGTGCAAACATCTATTTTAGGTGAAAGATCGAACTTTTAATAAGGAAGAAAAGTTGTTTCGAAGTTTAGAGAAGACCGTGAAATCGTGCGTGAAGAACATTTCACTCTCCTCGCAACATCTACGGGTGGGTACAGGCCTTTTTGAAATCTGTGGCCACAAACCAGGCCCATAACCAGTTTAACACACGTTTCTGCCACTGGTTAGGCAACACTAAATTAGAGGCAGGCCTGTCTACATCACAATATTAAATAAATGAGCTGTGCTGTTGCTGCATTACTGAGCCCATGGCAAAGAAGTTCTGAAGCCCGTGCTTCTGCTTTTTTCCCCTTACACAAGCAGGCTCCGTGAGGCCTGGGTGCAGTGTGGAAAAGAAGGTGCTGTCAGGTGGCACAGTTAGGACTTTCAATCACTGCATTAAGCCGTCATGTGGGTCTTGCATACTTGCCACAGTGGAGCACCAATGGTTTCTCATAAAAAATGGAAGAAATAAGTTGCAGCCACATGAATGAAAATGTTCTAATATACATATTTCGGATGTAAGGACTCCTTCCTTTATCCTGTTGCTAGGTTGTGTTGAGGGCTAGCATTAGATGTACAGAATGCTCAACTGCTGTAAATGTCTTTGCTTTAATTCTCCTCTCTGAAGATGTGGGTTGGCTTGTAACTTATCAACTTTTCCCTCTCCTGGACAACTTGCCAACTTTGTAGATGGCATGAGGCCCTTCAAAGTGTAAGTGTGCCCAAACGGGACACGAAGGTTGTTTGAGAGGTAGGCAAGATCGACCGCCAGCTGGCTGGAGCTTATCACGAACGCACCTTGTTTGGTTCAGCAAACAGGGGAAGGCCAGTGAGCTCAGCCCACAAGGCTTGTTGCCCAGAATTGTGTTGACAGTTCCTTATGCAAACGGATGCACACTTCATTAAGATTAAAATTCAGAGTAAGTGAAATACACCACTGTAGTCCTACTTAGTTCCTCCAAAAGAGGCCTTTGAGGTATGGGTCTTGAGCTGGCTTCTTGCTGAGAGGTACCTAACTTTCAGTGGGACATTCATTAGGTTGGGGCATAATTTTTTCAGTTGAACATCAACAACTTGATTCTTAAATATTTACATAGAAAACAGAGGAAAACACAGGAAAATATTATCAAAGTAAACGATCCCACAATGGCTAGAAACTGCACAGAAACAACACGTGTCCGAGATGGAAAATATTTCTGATTCCATCAGTATTATTGCAGCATCTGCATGAGTGAATGCAGTATATTAAAACAGATCCTAATACAGTTTCATCTTCCTACCATCTTCTCATTTAGGATTCTATACATCTGGCTGCACAGAATATAATTGGGCTTCAGGAAATCTTGCAAGACCAAGACAACAAAGTTAACGACTGTCCGGAAAAACAGAACAACACTACAAATCTCTATGAAGACCTTGTAAGTTTAGGCAATGTCCACTGTTACACAGCTATCTGTATGTGTGAGAAAACAGGTGTACGTGATGAAGACTAGGACAGAAAACACCAAAAAAACCTTAGGAATCCATCCAAAGATGAGCAGGTTTTTTGGTTGAGTTTCTGAAAGAAATAAGATAAAATTCAGTGTAAGTGCACTGTGTTTTCCCTGGAAGAGCTGAAGAAAACTTCTCAAGCTGAATTCCTGGGTTTAAACTAAAATCTTTGTGCTAAATTTGCATGTTTCAACGGAGCTTCATACAAGAGCAGCAGATCTTTGCTTTGCTACTTTTGTTACCAGCACTTGCAGTTTTAGAGTGACTTTTGTCATCTTTGCTGTGTAGCATCCATCTGTGAAAACCTCAGCTTTATTACCTTTTCTCAAGTAAGTTACTATCCTTCATACAGGGAAACCATGCAAAATCTGAATATAGCCCATAGGAATTAAATAGCAATTTAAGAAAAAAAAAAAAGGTAGTAATTTTTCAAGTAGCCTCTTGCTTTCAGGGTCCAAATGAACTCTAATGCCTGGCTCTACAAAAATAGACTAAAATGTTGCTTCAAAATGGGGCAGGCTGCTTTTTCAAACAGCTACTAAAGCTGGAAAAATTCAGGGGTGGAGGTTTTCTTACTCTTTCCTAGGTTTGTGCCCACTAAAATATAGCCATTCAATCCTTTCCAAAACACTGAAAACAAAGTCTGCCAAGAAACAGAAGGATCTTTGACAGACCACATCCTCCCAGATAATGACAGGGAACTAAGATGTTGTATTTCCTTTCCTTTGAAGTTCCCGCATTTGAAAGGAATCTCAAAAATTCATCTCAATAATCAGAAAGATATTTTCAATGTCTTCACAATGAACAAGTGCATAAAGTGCAGAAGAGTACTCCTACCATTGCAGTGGTGAATGTGTCCAGTATGCAAGATGCCTCCATATTCAGAAACATCAAAGAAAAGCAGAAGCAATTCCACAATAGATGAAACAGAAAACTTTTTTTCAGAAAAAAATGTGCAACTCCTATT
The DNA here is from genome assembly GCA_033628505.1 of Tringa tobata. Taxonomy (NCBI): domain Eukaryota; kingdom Metazoa; phylum Chordata; class Aves; order Charadriiformes; family Scolopacidae; genus Tringa; species Tringa tobata. Next base: position 27,621,906 of record JAHREE010000245.1, read on the forward strand.
AGCTCATGACCCAGCTATTCTAAAGGTCTATGTAACCACAAAAAAAAAAAATCTTAATCTTATTTGTGTTAACTGTGGACATTGTTATTAACCATGTTAATTTCTACGTATTATCTATTTATTTCTGTGTCTTGGATTTACAAGATTAAAAGGATTCTCTATCCTATGTATAAGGCTTTTTTTAAAAAAAAAGCTTTTGTCCTGATATTGCACCATGAGTAGATGTTCTCACTAAACATTGTGTTCTTCATGTTTTCCTAAAGGGTATTATCAATGGAGATCTCAGCAATGGGCTCAGGTTCTTTTTTTTTTTCCCCCTTTGTGCATTTGTCAATAATGAATACTTTCCTCTCTCATTTTACTGTAAGGAAAATTTTAGGGCAGAAATCCATAATAGCCTCATCTCTTCCAGAAATCAGGTCCAGCAGTTTAGAAAAACTGTTTTCTCAATACATCAAAAATTGGTTCGCTAAACAGCCCAGTTTTCCAGGTGGAAATAAAGTAGGATCTAGGCAGCATACATCAGCTTGAACTTGGGAGAGCAATTCTGGTGCTAAAATGGATCTGTCCTAAACTGTGGTGTGTTACAGAGGGTAGAAAGACAGCTGTTCTTTTATTCTACACTGAGCACAGCAACTTAATTCACATAGAACGTCCAAGAGCTTTAAGATGATGATGCGTTTCACTCACTACAAGCCTATGCTGTATTTGAACAAGTGACTTACTTACAAAAATAAATTTTATTTCATGCAATATTAATCCCTCGAGACAATTAGAGACTAATGGAAAAGTCTGAAAAAGACTTTGTTTTTTTACCAGGTGTCTAATTTTGTTGATTACTGGAGATAAAACCAACAAGCATAACATAATTTAATCAAATCAAGTGATTGTTTGTGTTTGCTTAAACAGGAATTGAGTTACAGCTGTTTCCAGAAAAAAAAAAAAAGCTTTGATAGCATGTAAGACTGCAAAGACTGCAAGACTGCCATTTATCTGTGTATATTGGCATGGGCCTTCCAGTTATGGAAATCCCAGTTTCACCAATCCCTACCCAGTTTTTCCTCAGTGGTAACAGACTAAGGGCAGTACCGCAGGCTGCATGTTCCAAGGGACCATTACCAGACACTGTAAATTGCAAAACTGTTACTTCTCCTTTGCAATGTTATGGAAGAGATTCTAACTCATTTTAAACCCTGTTCGATGCTGCCTCTGACAGCAATGCTTTGTGAAGAGTAATTAACAGATTGCTTGATAGGCTGCCATCAGGCTTAACCTGTCACTGGGTCTGAAGAACTGGATGAATAAAGTAATAAGTACAGCTGTTTTATACTTTTCCAGATGGCTCAGCTGGACAAGCTTGTTTTGTCTCCTCTCTCAGCGCTACAGGCCTTGTTTTCAGGCCCACAGAAGCTCATCCAGAAGCGCTATGACAAGTTGTTGGACTACAACAGCTACCTTCAGAGGTCAACAGGAGAAGAGCTGGAGCTGGCAAAGAAAGACTATGAGGCTCTAAACGCGCAGTTAGTGGAAGAACTTCAGGTATTCAACAGAGCAGCCAAAAAGATCGTGTTGAACTGCCTGCATTGCTTTATCACCCTCCTCAGGAATATTATGTCTGCAGCACTTCAGTCAAATTCTGCTGTGGTGGTGCCTGTTCCCGTAAGTACATTAGAAACTGGTGTAGTTCTGCCTTTTTTGGGCTTTTTTCTTTCTGTATGATTTGGCTAGAGTTATGCAGGACACGTGCCTACAAGCTACACTGATTTTGTTTGTTCTGCTAAGCCCAGTCAGGTTTGGGTTTGCTTTTTTTCCTTGCAAACTCAGCAAATGTTAAGTTTTGAGCTTAAGTTTTGTCAGGTCTGGACTTTTCATAGAGAATGATTCTAACACAGCTGTTCCAGCTGCTACAGCGATAGTAATGGCAAGAACATTACAGTAAGGCAAAAAGGGAGACAGCTGCCAGCATTTTAGTCTGTGTTTTTTAGTATCTACCCTGAGTAGGCCAGAAAACACAGGAAGAGAAATTCTAAGAAAGTACATAAACTATTAAAAGCAAATATGCTGCAGAATCTCCTGAAGACATCTCTAGGCAGTAAGGGATAACTTTGTCTACACTGGCACTTTTAGAATAAATATAAATAATTTCACTTGTGTAGCCAAAAGTACCAAAGACACCTGTCTGAGCTACACAGAAGGGCATCAATTCCGCCAGCCCACTCTAATCTTTGTAGGCACTATGATCATTACCTGAAGATTGAAGTTGAGAAATTGTTCTTAATTTGTGTGAAAACCCTATAGCGTTTCAGTTTTGTTTTACTTTTGCCTAGAGGACTTGGACCCCACTGAGAAACACAGCTGCAACAATGCCTTCCACACATCCAAATCCACTCACCTGAACCGGAGCAGGACTCTAGATAGAGAGATAACACATTGCAGTGAGGCAGTTCTGGAGTATGCCTTTCCATCAAGGCTTGAACACAGCACTTACAGTCAGGGACAGCTGAAAAATTAAGAAACCAAGGTCAGGATCAAAACATAGAGCTGTGCTGTTTAATGGGAAAATGAAGGCTTTTCCCACATGAAGAAATTGCATCCCTGTAATTTGACCATTTCGTGTTTTGAAAGCTGTTGTATTGAGAGCATTGTTTTCTGTGAGGCTCTGCCAACAAAATTACCTTCTTTTTCTTTTTTCTGTTTAGATCAGCAAATACATTTGGGGTTAGGCATAGACCTAAAGCTCTTATCCAGCGCCACAGACGCAGCTTCAGCTTACCCAACAATTTTTTAACCTGGTGGCAGCACCGGGTTGCACAAACACACAGCTGTAGGGTAAACTACTCCAAGTCTTACAGCACATTGACCGCTCTGATAGCTGCCGAGATGCACATTTGCATCTGAAAGCAGGTGGCTCAGTAGTATAAGTGCAAGGCTATTCATTTTCATCATTGTTCAGAATAATTTTAAATGATTTCACTTAAATTAGTATGTCTTTTAAATATAATAGCAATCATTAGAAACTTTCTTTAAGCAAGGACCTTTCTTTTCTTTCCATCTCATACTTAGCACACAATGGGCTCTGCAGAAAACAGTAGTGACTTGTCAGATTTCCTGATTCCTAGCATTCAACCCATTAAACCAAATCTGCTCTCTCAAGTCTCCTTAACATTTTGTTCCTGAGAAGTAACGTACCTTTGTGTTTGTAGCTGTCTTCCTCAAGCATCTGCGAAGTGCAGAATCAGTTGATGGAGGAGGTTCACAAGCTGAATTTTGTAAAAGAAAACAGCAGTGCAACCTTTATTGAGAGAAAATGGAGCTTGGAAAAAAAGAAACCCGTCCCTTCTCCAGTGAGTACCATACATCTGAATTGTGTATGAAGCATCCTCCTTGGATTGCTTTTGAAACAAACCCATTTTTATGCCACCTAGAGGTTTGGACTTGGTCTCTTCACTGGGACTCTGACTCAGTTTGCTGGAATGAAGATGTTGCGTTGACCAATAACTTCTGAAGATTTTTCACTCGAATGTTTTCATGTTATTATCTTGAAAATCCACTTGAAATTATCTCTGCATATGTTAAGTCTAAGGTTGCACATGTAAATTTTGATTACTTCTTTTGTTAAATACTCTTACAGTGTGTCTCAGTCCTTCTAATTCAGAACATTTATTTTCCTCATCCTCCACTGTGGTTGCATGTACTGGTGTTTACACACATATGCACACACATACACGCCCACATAGCAGAAGATTCAGAAAATCCACCAGGAAATCTGTGTCCCCCTGGGTCCCAATCTTACCAGACATTTCCAGAGCTTTTAGGAGTCTAGCTCACAGTAAAAATAAAAACTCAAGTGCAGATTTACAGGAGAAGCTGAGGAAACCATAGGATTCCTTTTAGCATCAGTAAGCACATATGCTATTGCTTCTGTGATACGTTAAGATCACATTGATGTGCAGCACTTCCCTCCCTGCCCTCTAACCAAACTCTGGGTGAATATGCTTCCAGCAGTTAATAGCATCTTGCCCTTATTTAGCAAGGCAATTTCACACAAAAGCAGTCTGTTTGGGTACCAGTTATCTTGCCTTATCAGGCAAGTTGTTATGTGACCTTAGCACACCTCAGCCGATTTTTGGATTATGCTTTTTTTATGATACTACATAGGAATTCAAAGATCATTGCTACAGAAAAACAACGAAGCAAGTGACAGTTCACATACAGAACAACGGCTCTTTGAGAGCAGATAACAGACTAAGAGGTCTTTAATTAGCAAAATTCCTACATTTCTTTAAAATCTGCCCTTTATTGCTCACCTGTTAATTTAGCAGTTGGACAGGTCCTCGCTGCGTACACAGAGGAGATTTGGTTACACATAGCTGTATAAGTAACTGCTTGACCTGCATGTAAAAATGTAGGGTCACTTGCCACATGCAGCACACACTGGTTTTTATTCATCTGTGATTCTCCAGAACTGGCCTCAGCATTATTTCTCCTTGAATAATTGTTTTGCTTTTCAGCTCGAATCCCCACGTCAAACAGAAAGCCACAGGTCCAAGCTGTTGACTACGTACAGCACAGAATTGCTGTACCAAGCTAAGCGCAAGTGCAATGCCACGCAGGAATTTGATATTGATTTACATGAAGGAGAACTGGTGGCTGTTGTGGAGCAAAAGGACCCCTTTGGAAGTACGAGCAGATGGCTTGTTGACACAGGAAGTAAGTTCTTTGCACAAACATCCCAATAACAGCTTCCCTTTGGGATATTGATTTCTTTACATTCTGGCCCCATCTGTTTGCCTCTGTCACACTGACAGCTGTGTAAAATGGTTGGGTTTGAAATGGTTTTAGCAGTATTTTGCAGTTTATTTTCTCTCTTTTTATCCTGGTGTCTAGTCCTTAAAGGGTATGTGTATTCCTCCTTCCTGAGGCCTTACAATCCAGCCAAAGCGCAAAAGGATGTAGCAGAAAACAGCTTCGGTGATGATGATTTTGATAATATCAGCCTCTTCGTCTCTTCACGGCCCTCTGCTGATGGCAGCACAAGAAATTCGGGGCACAAGAAGAGTGACAGCAGCTCATCTCTTCAGTTCTGTGAAAATCCCACAATTAATGGCCCAGGGACTGACGCTTTTCAGGCTATGGATGATCAACATGTAAGTATGATACACACCTGCCTGTCCTCTTGTTATTCCAACTTATGCTGCTTGTAAATGAAATGGTTTTCTCTTACACCAAAAAGACTGGCACTAATCTGTTGGTATGACACGGGAAATTGTTATCCTCTGTTCTTTGCATTTCTTAAATAGCTACAACGTAGGAAAAGATGATAAGTTAAGCCATGAATCACAGTCCTGTCTCACAGAAAACACACCATTGCATTACCTCACCCCGCACACAACGCCTCAAGGCTCTCCTGCGGAGCAGAAACCTGCAAAATAGCTCAGTTTGGGTGATTTGTCCACTTAGCGTTGACAAGAAAGCTGTGGCAAAATCAGCAAAGCACAGAAGTGATCTCTGTGCCACAGTGGAGTATAGGAGCTTTAGGAAAGGTTATTCTCCCTGAGAAAACCTTGCTGGAAAATTCTCCATCCAATCCAAGGCCACTTGTTGTGACAGAAACAATGAGCTGAAAACCTTACTAGTTTAGTAAGGTGATGAGGTCTCGGAGCTTCGTTTGTTCCTCCCCACGCAGAATTCCCCAGATCCTTCAATTTTACTTTTTGCTTTGGCCCTGTCCATTGTAATCTGTCTAGCATTTGCAGACCATATAGTTGTGTACTGGTTTGTATACCTTATTGCACATTTTCTGTATGCAGAACGTATACCCGCAATGACAGGTAAGATGTAGCTACATTTCTGAATTCAGATTTTAGTTTTTGTGGCTCTCCTTTTTCAGACCTTCTATGCTGTTTACGCATTTCAAGCGAGAAGTGATCAGGAACTCAGTCTTCAGGAGTACCAGAAGGTTAGGATACTTCGGTTTTCTGACCTGAGTGGCAATAAAGAATGGTGGCTAGCAGAAGCAAAAGGTCAGAAAGGATATGTACCATCTAATTATCTCGGGAAGATGACATACGCTTAGGAAGAGAAAGGCCCATTGAGCCAGTTTCTCTGCAGTAAACAGAATAATCATCTACTACAGATTGCAGCAAGCAAGGCAAACTCACAAGTGATTGACAGAAGCCATGGTATCTGGTACAGCACACTGATGATATTGAGAACCTCCATCCTCTAAAAGCCATCACCTTGTCAAGACCTGAGGGAAGAAACATTTAACAGGAAGACTGATTCTGATTAACATCCTGAAGAGCCTGCTTTCTATTACCCCATAATTTTCTCTTTTGTCAAAGCATCCTATGTCAAAAGTCAACCTACAACTATAAATCACAGCTAAAATTATGTTTTTCTTCCATGATATTTAGCAAATAATATTCAAGATGAAGAGAATTAGCCTTGAAAAAGGACAAATTCAGTCTTCAGGGATGCTGTAGTTCAGGCTGAATTGTTCCTGAACCACCATCTCAATGAACACAGACACGTCTTAAAACAGCTTTCTGCTGTCCGTTTTTATTCTCAGCCACTTTTGTAATGAACTTTTTCTCAGTGGAGATTATTGGAGTGGGAAAAGAAAAAGGCTTTCATTTTTGTAGGAAACATTTCAAATTAAAACATACCAAATGCAGTGGTATCAGCAGCTGGTCTCAGGAAAGAAGGTATGTTTAGTTAAATATGGAAATGGGGGGAGGAAAAGAGAGGGCACAAGAAACAGGTACTGTGAAATAAAGAAGTTAAAATTTTCAAAACAATTACACAACTACTTCATTTGGTAGGAAACAGTTTGTAGCAATATGAAAGCGCTCCAGGTTTGACGTTCCATGTATGTCTCCACACTAGCTACTTTGTTGTGCAAGATCTGTGCAGTGAAATGAAACCTGTGTTATTAGACTTCGTAATTCTCAAAGTGTCTGATGTTAGATTGAACAGTGAAGAATGTATTGAGGAGCTGATTAACTGTTTGCAGAATTCAGACTCAAAGGCCTGTATTTTGTATCTTCGAAATGGTCGAGGCTATATTAACAAGTTAATGTAGTTCACATTGCATCCTCAATGAGCACAGAAAACAAAAAATCCCAAGGAAGGATCTAACGTTAAGTAGTACTTCTTTAGGTCCACTGCCTACAGCAATCCTTAGGTCAGGCTGATGCCCTACACTTGAACTAGACTGAATAGTGATAGAGCATTATCTCGTTGCTATTACCATTGATCCACAGAATGATATGGGGTTGGAAGGGACCTCTGGAGATCATCTAGTCCAACCCTGCTGCCAAAGCAGGTCCACCTAGAGCAGGTTGCACAGGAATGTCTCCAGAGATGAAGACTCTACCACCTCCCTGGGCAGCCTGTTTCAGTGCTCCGCCATCGCCAAAGTAAAGAAGTTCCTCTTCATGTTTAGATGGAACTTATTATGTTAAGTTTGTGCCTGCGACCTCTTGTCCTGTCACTGGGCACCACTGAAAAAAGACTGGCCCCATCCTCTTGATGCCTCTCGTATTTTATTTCAATACAGCAATGCCTAGTTCCTCTAGTGACAAGCGAGGACCTTCTTGTGCTAAGTATTGCCAAAAAGAAACAAAAAAGTGACTCTGCCTGCAGCAGGTAGTGTAATTGAAGGCAAACTCCTGTCAGGTGTTTTCTGTATTGTTGCATAATTGCTTACTACTGACTGACTATTAAAAAGACAACACTTAAAATTTAGGAGAGGGAGTGGTGTTGCTGATGAAGAGTATGCAGAAGCTGTCCTAAAGCTTTTGTGTAAGTTTCTACTTCCTGTAATTGAAGTGTGGGGTACGAAGATGAAACAATTCAAAATCGTTATTGAGATGTAACAGGAAATAGCCTGTCAGCAAAGAAAGGATGAGAAAAGTTAGGGCAGTCGATACAAACAATAGTTTTTGCTACACTAATGAACCTAGTTTCCCTTTCTTTAGTGTTCCAAATTTTCATATTATTTTCCTACAAAGGTAAAGAAATTTCTTAATCTTGCTCAGAAGATGAATGCAGTGGATTATAGAGATGAGAACCTGAAATTTGTGCTGGATTAAATTATATGATAGAGAAACTTTTCGAGTTCTCCGAGATGTACATCCAGAAACTGGTACAAGAAACTCTGAACTACTGTAATCCAGTGAGCAGTAAGAATAGGTACTGCGTCATTTTGCCTAATTGTACATGACCTGATGGACTTAAACCTTGCTTTTTCCATAGCAAGCAAAAAAGGTGCTCATTCATTTTATTAACAGATGTAGCTGTTTTTATGGAAAACTTTGCCTTTAGTTAAATCTGCTTGGAAGAATGGACTGAAAGACTCTCCCCTACTAAGCTTGCACTGCTTTGGATTTTGTATTTTAAGATTATGGGGAAGATGCACGCAAGAAGCTTTTCACTATGTCTTACAATTTAGAATAATTTATTTGCAGATGATCTATACTTTGCAATAGTTGAAAGTTTTAGAAATAACTGAATTGTACTTAATAGGCTTAAAGCAGTCATGTAAGCACAATGATGAAGTTTTGTATTTCTGACAGTGAAATTAATTAAGGCCAAGAGTCAGGAAAAAAAAAAAGAGCTTTCTGAAGTCTTAGCTCTGAGAACTCAGCTTGAGTCACAGGGAGAGCTTTGATTTTTGAGTGTTACGTACATTGCGTACGTCTCATGAAAAATCAGGCTCTGTGAAGGTGTCTCAAAGTGTTCTCAAATGCTGCTCTCTGAAGTATTCACTAGGTATCCTGAAGTAACAAGGAATGAAGGATGAAATATACTGGAGCTGGCCACCTAGATTTCATTGAACTTCTGTGGGACTTTGGAATTCCTAGTAGGCCATATGAAATCCCAGTATATGGTTAGGACCTGTAATAATTTTTATATTGTAGGATAATTTAAATGACTTCTATGGCCTCTTAAATTGGGATTCAGAAAAAGTACTTTATTAGTATTTTACTAATTTACCTAATCAAAATTTAAGCTGTTATCATTTGATATTCCAGATATATTGCAAACTTTTATTTTAAAATCATATAAATGCAAACTACAATTGCAAAAAATTAGGAGATGCTCTTTGAATCTAAAGCCTTCCTACATTAAGGATATTTACAACAATTAATATTAGACTTGCTCAGACACATTTTTGTTAAGGTAGTGCTTTAAATACTAGTAATGAGCTGTGTTAGGGCTCCAGAATTTCCTAAGAATATGCAGTGTTTCTGCATCTGTTTTTTTAACGTAGAAAGGTTACAGTATTCTAAGAGTTCTCTTAACCTGATTAATGACAAAACTAATTTATTTTGATTGAAGCAGGGACAGGCTGCAGTTTAATGGACTGATCTTGCGTTTATTCAAATGTGAGTTTTACTTACTTGAACCATTGTGACAATAAGCATGCACAAGTACTTCCAAGATTGAGTCCATTCAAACTGAAGTGTTTCTCCATTCAGGGAATATTTTTAAGTGTTGCCACTGATAACCTGGAACGAGAAAACATCCAAGACAACGAACAGCAGAGAGTCTCTGGCTCTGACCTCTGGCACCCGTGTGCTTCACCATCTTCCCTCTGCTTGGATGGTGCTTGTGAACCTTAAGTAAGAATTCACCTTTCTAATACAAACAAACACAGATTGAAGAATTATTCCTTCTGACCTTTAGTCTGAGGAAGGCTTCACTGAGTAATTACATCCTTCAGACACTAAAGTACATTTTTGCTGTCATTTTAAGATAGCTTGTAAAAACACAGATATGTGAAATGGAAACCCAGCACATGCAATAGGAAACACAGCCATGACAATCCTTGTGCCTGTAGATCTATTACTGATAATTCCTCTTACAATATTGTTTGTTCAGAAATGGTGAAAAAATCTTCTTTTAAATTATTGTAATAATAAAAATTTATTTTTGTAAAGATATGGTTCTTCCCCTTTTTTTTTAAGCATGACTGTTTTCATAAGCAAAGAGCTTTATACGCTATCCAAGATCTGCCTTCTGCTCTGAACTACTAGAAGCACCACTGCAAAATTAGCAGAGCAGAGAAAACAGAGTTGCCCAAGATAAAATGCTGCATTTCTAGCATGCATCCTAGCTTATCTATCAATATATTAGGACTCATCAAACACTATCAAAATACCAAGCAAGTTTCAAAAAACACTTCACGTTTCCAAATGTCAGCTTAGTTCTGTTCTGTTCTTTTCTAGCTGCTCCTGAGGTTGTGACCGTTATTTACTGCTGTATCCAGCCAGAGGTCTGTCATGAGTAGTAACAGATAAAAGCTTGTGTTACTAAAATAAATTACAGAACTTTCTGTTAGATCTTTCCTCTTAGACTGAGATATCACCAGCATCCCCTAGTCCAGTCAGAAGGAGCACTCACGGAAGCAGAGTAACCTATTGTTTCACATTACGAAGAATATCAGAATTTGGGCATCTATGAAAAGACATAATATATAAGTAGAAGTCAAATATTACCATACCAATTTATAAAATAAATAAGGAAAGTCAAGTAACTCTTTTTCTAGTAAATCACAGAGCAATTTGGTTTGGGGGTAGAAGAACCACAGGACTATTTTATGGTGATTTTTTTTCTTGAGGTATGCTTTTCAAAATTCAGAAGGGCCTTCCTTCTTTCTGCCCTACACTAAATTCTTCAACCTGATGTGCAAATTCAGTCAAACAATCCTGTAGAACAGACTCCTTTCCTGAAAATACAGTTGTTAATTCCATCCTAACTATAACTTCAAAGCAGAAAGCAACTGTTCCCTTCAATCTACTGTATTTTTCGGCAGTGCCTATCTTACATATTCAAGCTAAACATTTGATTTAAAAGACCAGGTCTATGCTATAAATCCTTCTTGATATAATACTTCAAAGAATCACAATCCTAACTGACATTTTTATACCAGCAGAAAGAGACTTTATATTTCATTTAGAAAGCTGGGAAACTCACAGTGGAAGAAAGTATTTTGCTGATACAAATTGCAGCTCTATTGCAGATCTTGCTAATACAGCGATATCAGCAAGTCCAGTTAGACTTGGTCTTATTAGAGGGAAAAGACAGGTATGTATAAAAGGTATAGCATAAGTTATTTTATTCTAAATTAATAGGAGATAACCCACGGTCAACCCATGCCAGAGTTACAGATGTGAAAATATCAGGATACACTTGAATCAGGTCTCAAGAGGTATTTTAAATGGCACTAGCCACCACAATTTAAAAACAAAGGTCAGGTTTTTTCTGCCTTTGTTCACCCCATATGTGGTTCCAAAAGTAATCTGCATAGTCCAGGCATAAGCTTGTGAACTCTCACATGCAAAATTATATGTACATTCAGAGGCAAGGCAGAGGCAGCTAGCACCTTGAACCTTCCTGTGGAAGCAGGTTTTGCTACTAGAGTGACCACTTTGCATAGAAGCACACCAGCCATTAAAAGAATCTATCTTTCTACTTCATGGCATAGGCAACATTCTTCTGACTAACATTTAAGAAGAAAATTTGCCTTCTGTTTGCTAACGGAAAATGCTTCAGTGTCCTTTCCTACTATACCACCATTAAAAACATGCTAGAAAGGAAAGATTGGCTCCTCGAAAAGCAATAAAAGTTCTGGATTCCTCCTCCTCTTGCTTTTATTTTTAAAATTGCCCTGGAAGCCGCAGGCACTACAAAGGCCGAGCCTTTCTTTTTTCCTCCACAGGAAACAATAGTTGCATAAGTATGTAAATTCTCTAGGTAGCGAAGGCAATCCCAAATACATGAAACTATTCCTTTGGATGTTTAAGGAACCATAGCCTAAATGCTAATTGCAGAGAAAAAAGGTATGGGAAATAGTCGCATTTATCAGCTTTACACATAGTTAAAATACAGGATGGCTAAGAAAAGCTGTAGCTTTCACCTACCTATGAAAGTCTGAGATGTTCTCATGTTTACAGATGCTCCCCTCATCACAGCAGGAATGGAGAGAGGATTGCTGAGTGCTGGTCACAGTCCTTTTCCAGTGCTCGGCCTGAGCTGGATCCTGAGAGCTGAACAAAGCCTGGAGCAGCTGGGACAGAGAGGGGGCACAAGCTGTGAAGAACAGCTCAGGGGTGCGAGTGGAGAGCTGGAAGACCCGATACTTTCTCAACTACCTGTCTTAGTTGCGGTACTAAAGCATTAAGTGTAAGCCACACATGGCTGGGACAGGTTTGAAGAAGAGTACTAGAATCCATCAGGATACACGAAACAGCTGAGCTAGGTCTAGTCAGGAAAAAGCCATGAAAGCCTCCACAGAAAGCCCCTGAGAGGCAGTCACAGTGCCTACAAACCTCCTTTCCAACAGCACCTGGACTAAGGACAAGACCGTGCTGGAGCTGGGGGATGGAAGAAGCTTATGTTTGGCAAAACGAAGAGATCCCATCAAGAGATCCCATCCCAACAAAGCTGATCCCATCGTCCAAGGTCCTAGAAGAGGGAATTTAACTTATTCAGCTCAAAAAAATACCCCCCCCCAGAGACAAATTCCTCTTCCTTCCCCTCCGCCCCCCCCTCAAGTTCGTAGTATTATTAGCAATTAGGCAGAGGAACCAGGATGCTGATAGGATACAAGTCACCTTGGACACTACTGATGTCTGGATGCAACTCTGCCCTGGCACAGCTTCTCTATTGCAATAATCCTGCGGCTTCTGCTTCATTTGCTCCTGGAACTGAGACACCAAGTAACAATGAAACACAGGTACGTAAACACAGACATGATAGTTCCCATAAAAACTGTGGAATACATCAC
>JAHREE010000245.1:27634890-27645919 GCA_033628505.1 Tringa tobata
GCTTCTGCTTCATTTGCTCCTGGAACTGAGACACCAAGTAACAATGAAACACAGGTATGTAAACACAGACATGATAGTTCCCATAAAAACTGTGGTATACATCACTCAGCATAACAAGAAAACTTTTCCTATGCAGGGCTAAAAATAACCCTTCCCCCTCCCCCCCCCCATTATTCTTTATTTAAGCAAAATATGAACCCCCATTTTCACAAAGGGTGAAAGGAATATATTCAGATCTCTGAGCAATCTTTTAAATTTGAAAAATCTATGCTATTACAATTTCTTTTATCTATTTTAACAGATACCATACCTTATATCACTATTTCAGACACTTGCAAATCCACAAAGGAACTAGTAGAGGGGAAGAAAGGAAGTCTGAGTTGATGAGAATCTTCCCAAATAGGAAGCCTCTGAGTTGAGGAGAATCTGTGCCTGCCCAAATCAAATAAACCCTTTGTCCCATCAATGCTATGGGAGGGACAATGGCATATTGGGATCCCAAATCTGGGTTACATGGCTCCTAATACCTGCCCTACCGAGTTCCAGACCCTGGCCCTTGCACCTTCAGACACTGTTGGCAGGCTACCCAACCTGAAAGCCAAGTGGGGAGCTTGCCACAGGTCTTAGATTAATATGAATCTGACACTGCAACATCAGAACCGGTGGCGTAGTTTTTCCTATAATTGCAACTCAAGGAATAAAACAAGTACCATAAAACAGCTGGGTAACATCTGTGTGCTAGCATTTCTTTGTGAATATGTTTTTGCAACCAGGAGATTGGAATGAACTTCCTATAAGCTTAAGACTCATAAATCTCTAACATGTCCTGGCCCCTCTCATCTGGAAATCCAACCTTTCTCCCAAAGCTTAAACCCATCTACATACAAGCTTTGAAAGGATCCAATGCCAATATCCAGTTAGAAGTCCTGCAACACTTGCTGGTAAATTCAAATAAAGGGTCTTCCAGCAGATGCCTGAAAGCATGCGTGAGCAGTGCTCCCTCTAAAATACAAATCACTGAGGGGAAGGGGAAAGAAACTGAACTTTTAGAATATACAGAATCAATAGATGATAGAGTACCATCAAGGAAGACATGCACTTGTATGTATCTACTTCTATCTCCTACAGAAATTGCTAGAAAAGGTTTTCCAACTGATTTCAAAACCCTGTAATAGACATATTTTAAAAAAAAGCAACAAACTACTCTCTCCCCTTCAAAACTAGCTGACAGGGCTAAAAAAGGGTTTTTAATCTATCTGAAGTGTTGAACAGTGACCAACACTGTCACTAACTACTAAAGAGATTTCTGCCTTTGGTCCTTCCTTGTATAAGAAAGCTGTAATTTTAGATAATAATCATACAGGCTATGGTAGAGCAGTTAAGAAACTAGAGGCTTCATTTTCCAAGATAGGTTGGCAGGCAATACTACTTTGACATATGCAAGGCTTGTGAATTTTATAGCAATACTTAAGGAATCAAAAGTCTTCTGTGCTTCAGGTATGCCAAAAGGACACTAACTTACAGACACCCAAGACAATTCCCTTCATTTTCTTCTATTTTTCCTTCTCACATCATCAGAACAATGGTGTTCAACTGGACTGTGTTTTAATGAAAATATACACTGTCTACCACTTATTTTCCATTCATATTCAACATGACAATATTGATTATAGGACAATATTCAGGTTCTCTACACATTAAGAAAGCTTGAACACACTGTTTTGGCTCTCTTCTGCTCTTTATACCATTTAGGGAACATTTATGTTCTACCAAAACTCTTTTATCCTCCTTCAGAGAATTACAACAACAAAAAGACCCATGACGTTTCTCACTGTATAAAACAAAAACAGGCCACTTAAAATTCTCACTTTAAATAGAATATGTTGCTTAACAGTTAATTTTTGAAATTGTTTAAAAGAAAACACATTTTTTCTCCCCTAAGGAACTGTACAATTTGGGATAATCTTCATTAAGTGTGCACAATATAGACAACTCCGAACAGCTGAACCATTTTAAGTATTGGAAAATGGGGTGAAAGAAAAGCAGCAATGATTTCCCAGATTAACAATACTTTTATTAATAACATTTAAGAATGACAGTTTCAATAAGTTCAATTTATTAAGTGTCCACATAAATCTGTTTGATCTTTTTTTCGTACTCCAAAATACCCAACTTTTACAATTTCAAGTTTCAGTGCTTTGAGCTAAAAACCAGGAGCATGTAAAATTTGACCTCCTGTATAACATAGGTTTTGGACTTCCCTGATTTAACTGTTTCAGTCCAGTAACCGGGGGATTTTCTTTAAGAAAAACACCAATGCAGCTGTTTCACAGAACACAACCAACAAAATCAGCAAGCAGCCATGCTACTTCTTGAGTTTCTTTTGAGCAGCCTTCTTCTTGACCATTTGTAACCTTTTCATAGCATTGAGCTGAGATTCCTGAGAAGTCGGGCCTTTTAGGGAGGTTGACTGGTTACCAGTATCTGTTGCAGTTTTGCTTCCACTGCCCCCACTGTTACCTGCAGTCCCACTGTTGCCATTCCCGCTGCTTACCTGACTGCTGGTGCTCGGTGCAGTACTGCTGGGACTAGGAAGACCTACTTTGCTGACATTATCACTGCTTACCGAACGGCTAAGAGTGGTTTTCCCCAGTGTCAGAGGTGGAGGAGGTTTCAGCTGAACAGGGCTTGTGCTGTTGTTGGCAGAAGCTATTTTTGACCCTAGTCCCGTTTTGGAAGTTGCCAACCCTGACAAACCCACAGGTTTCTGGTTATTTGAAGAAGCTGCAGGTTTCCCGCTGGTGCTCTGTGCTGTTGATCCCAGTTTGGCAGTTGATGGGTTGGCAGAGGAGGTTTTGGCTGCAAAAGCAGCCCATCCTGTAAGGCCACTGGTTGCTGAAGAGGAAACACTTGTACTGGCTGAGTTCCCCGAAGTCGCTGCTGAGGTCTAAAATAAATAAAGCATTCTTATTATAGTAGCATCTATTCGTGTAACACATCACAGCAGGAACAGGTCGAGCCTCTGTTTCAGTTCTTTTCCAAGGAACACCAGGGGGACAATATTTCATCACTGGTCACTACAGTTAAAAGTATTAACAAGAAAAGGAAAGGATGCCAGGTGCAGCCAACTTTTAATTTCCCAGCCACATAAAACCAATATTACCTTTTCTTCCCTTTCTTCTATACAGCTAGCAGGCTACCATATGGCATTGTGATCCCCCGAAAGATGGTTTAACTGAAGTGCTACAAAAAGCCAAAATTTGTGAAGTATAAAAAAGGAAAGCAAGCCACCAGCTTTTATTGCTTACTGTTGTTACCTGCTGTCACTTTTTAACAACATGACAGATGCTCAGGCAAAAATCAGACAGTGAGCAATGAAGTATTGCATTTATTACTGTCCTTTGGTCAAACTAGCAGTGTCCAAACTTTTTCCTTCCTTCCCTTCTCTTGGTTCTTAGCAGCCTGTACCATATGTACAATTTAAAAAAAAAAGAAAAAGTCACTGAACTTCTTTCTTGCAGTCTTCCCATGCAGGTACTGCAAAAAACAAACTTCCTGCAAACAGTTTTCCTTGCCTGCAAAGCGCTATACACATTAACTGCAGTTCCCATACCTTAAACCCTATAATCCCCAGTTTTCAGATGGGGACAATACACACATTGAATTATTAAACCAGTTATACCAAACAGCAGAGTCAAATGGAAATTAAACCCTCCCGTTCAAGTAATACCCCTTCTATAACATATCCAGAGGGTTTCTAAACAGTAAGGATGATTGATGAAATCAGGCCTCACTCTTACAAGCTGTTGAGGCACATAAAATAACTGCTGAGGTGAATATAGTTATTCACAGGTGTAAATGCTTGAGCGATAACCATCATATTATTCCCAATGGTTTGCATCCAGGCAGAGAAATGGCAAACATAACTTTGAACACATGCATAACAGCTTTGATTCTGAGTTAAAGGTGTGTTTTCCTGGGAAAGGGTCATGCTTTGTTAGACTATTAATGCTGCTTCTGGTTTAGCACCTTTGACCGACTTGTGACAATATTTATTAAATAACTTGGAGAAACAGAAACACGAGGCAAAATATATAAAACGCAGCCACTTCCTAAATTAGGTCTCCCGAAGCCAGCTAGAGTTTCCCTATTATCATCAGGAGAAGCCTTCTAACTATCAATATGTTACTTTACCACAAAGAGCAGATTGTATCTTTTATACAATTCATAGAATGATTTGGGTTGGAAAAGACCTTAAAGATCACCTAGTTCCAACCCCCCTGCCATGGACAGGGACACCTGCCATTAGATCAGGATGCTCAAAGCCTCATTCAGCCTGGCCTTCAACAATTCCAGGGATAAGGCATCTCCAACTTCCCTGGGCAACCTGTTCCAGTGTCTCACCACTCTTACAGTAAAGAGTTTCTTCCAAATATCTAATCTAACTCTACCCTCCTTCAGTTTAAAACCATTACCCCATGCCTTATCACTACAGTCCCCGATAAAGAGTCCCTCCTCATCTCTCCAGTAGACGCTTTAGGTACTGAAAGGATGCTATAAGGTCTCCCTGGAGCCTTCTCTTCTCTAAAAACCCCAACTGTCCCAGCCCATCTTCATAGGAGAGTTGCTCCAGCCTTTGGATCATCTTTGTGGCCCTCCTCTGGACACGCTCGAGTAGATTCATGTATTTCTTATGTTGGGGGCCCCAGAGCTGGACACAGTACTACAGCTGGAGTCTCATGAGAGCGGAGTAGAGGGGCAGAATCACCTCCCTCAGCCTGCTGGACACACTTCTTTTGATGCAGCCCAGGATACAGTTTGCTTTCTGGGCTGCTAGCACACACTTATGGCAATTTCTACTTGTATAAAATATCATTTAAAAAAAATCCATAAAGCAAATTCTGTTTTCTCCCTTGTAATATAAAAAAAAGTCAAGAGCTGGATGTTTTAGGGACTTAACAGTTAAATTGAGGGTTTTCTCCCCACTCTTTTAGTGTTAATGCAAAACCATTATGCCATGGTACAACTCAGTACACATAGTATAGCAGACTATTTGCATGCATGGTTCTTGTGAGAAAAGATTGGTCTGATTGAAAAAAATTATGATCTGTGCAGTAAAATGTAAACTCTTTGTCTGAAAAATCTCAACTACATTACCTTGACTTCTGTTCTCTTGAACGCGAGAAAAGTTGGTGGGGTCTCAGGTTTTAACTTAATTTCTGGCTTCTTGACCAATGGGTCCTTCACAGCTGGTGCAACTGAAACCACTGCAGGAGCTGGTTTTTGAGGTGGTTTTTGTGTCTTCTGAGCCTGTATAAGTGGTAGGAAAAAAACCCCAAAATTAGTTACGGGTCCCATAACATTGATTGTTTTGACTGTTAACAAAAAGCATAAATATTATCAGATTGCAATCCAGCCTTTACAATTTGAAGTTGAATGGTGCCTGAGAAATAAGGTAATAGGAGATGTAGAGGTAGTGCTGAGTATGGTATGGGAGACAGAGTCCAGCTAAAAAGCACACTGAATAGGACTTTCTGTCTCAGCTTGGAAAGAGTGAAAGTATTGACACTTGGGGAACAGGAAAGCCCTGGGCCTTCACAGAAAAAAGGCAAAGACAGGTGAACTTGAGGAAGACAGGGACACAATCCAGCAGTACTGGGATCCAGCAGTACTGGGATGCAGGCTGCAAGAGTCTGCTAAGAAGCGGCAGGTAAAATGGTAGAATTTACGCTGAAACAAAAAAATGGAAAAGGCATATTGAAGGCAAACATTGAACTGGTGCAATGGCTATCCTGTGCAAAAACAGACTTCAGGCAAACACCCCTCTGAGTTCAAAAGCCTGCTAATCATCAGAATAATCACGTATTTCAGTCAGAGATGACAACTCCTAGACCTGGATCTTACATTGCCGCCTTCTTTTGTGTCTTAGTGGAGCCGTTTCAACAGATAAAAATCTGTTAAGTTATCATAGAAGGGTTCCAAAACAGAACACATTTTCTGCTGTATAAAAGGGTATGATTTTAAAACATCAGAACTAAAATCATGTGAATTAATGGTTAATGTTTCATGCACCCAAGGATGCTTTCTTACTCTGATGTTTGTTTCTCATAATGAGATAAGTGGAATTCCTGTGAGATCAGGAATAATTAGTCGGTTAAGTCAAGAAATTAACATGCAGATCAATCAAAATAAGGGGATTTTTTTTTTTCCTGGAATGTGCTACCCTCAGCTTGTTGAGCATGAGAACACTCAACACTTAAGATCTGGACCAAAATTTGCTGTCTTGTCTTACAGAAAAACATCCATTCATGTCGTAAGCTGAGAAGAAAACTAAAACTGTAGGGCAATTTGGTAGGCTTGTACAAAAAATGGGCATCACCTGAAATAATAAAAGTTTTCAACTGCTGCTTACCAAGTAGGAAATAATCCTCTTTCACTCTTATTGACTAAACTTCTGCTTTTTAAAAAGCTTTGTTGAAGAAGCACATTACATTAGATACTCCTTGAGATGCTACATTAAAAAACACAGCTGCAGCAAGGGAAGCACTGCTGAGAAAAATCGTTCTCCAACATGCTTCCAAAGACTTCTGTAACCCATAAAATACCCCCAAATTAGAAATAGCCTGGTGCATTTAAATAGTGCTCATACAAGACAAAAAACTGACTCCTACCATTCTCTTCATCTGCCTGGTGCAGCGGGCACAATACCACACAAGTCGAGGATCATTCACTTCCTTGTCTGTCACCTGAGGTTTATGGCAATCCTGGTGGTAGAGATT
Source organism: Tringa tobata (assembly GCA_033628505.1). Lineage (NCBI taxonomy): Eukaryota > Metazoa > Chordata > Aves > Charadriiformes > Scolopacidae > Tringa > Tringa tobata. Next base: position 27,641,670 of record JAHREE010000245.1, read on the forward strand.
ATGGCACTCCTGACACTCCACTAGCTGATTCCCAGAAGTAACTGTCATTTGCCTGCAGAGCAAACAGTTAAGAACAGATTATGAGAGAAAGCACTTAAAGGATTATCAATTGTTGGAAATTTTGCAAGGCTTAAGATAAAAACTAAAAATATTTTTGCTTTCACGTATATTTTCTACCTGCGGCAAATGAAATGTATTCCTTTTCTTCCTGTAGGAGTTCTTCCTAACAAATATTATAGAAATTTTGCATTTTTTTAAAGGTAATTTCTTTCAATAAAGTCTAAAGTTTATCTAGAAATTCTAAAACTATTAAATATGTCTATATGACACTTTTGATTTCCTTGTTTGATTTTTATATTAGAAATGCATCACCTGCTTTGCTTCACCTTGGCATTTATGGATACCTCACTGTATACCAATTATGACTTCCTCATTATATTAGCATATGAAGGCCTAGTCTGCATTTGGGTAATTTTGCTGTAAGCTGTAGAGCAATACAGTTCCAGAACAAATAGTTTCTCAGTGACAAGCCTATAAGAGTGCTTTCTGCTATAGGATTTAAATCATCCAAGCGGTATACTATTTAACGATGTTTTATTAGCCATCCTTTTGGTCCCTACTAAACAAACAGACACTTGGAATTTGAGATAATACCAGAATCATGGAAAGATGGAATAGAAAGGATTAACTGTGCAGTCCTGCCTGGAAGCAAACATGTAAGCTGGTGATGAGGACTTAATTTTATGTGGGCCTCTGGTGAAGTAATCACGCTATATAAATGACAAATTAGTGATATACACATGACTGGGAGTATGTCTGTGAATTAGCCAAATACCATTTTCCTAATGATTTCTTCTTTCAGATGACAAATCAGGCTATTTAATTGCTAAGCTGCTTTTGCTCATATCCCCAAGGAGCAGGTAACCAGGTAACCATGGAAACTCTATTTGTAGATGGGTGGGGAAAGGTAATACCTTATTTCTTTATATAACAGAAAAATGAAGTCTGAAGGTATTGTCCATATGGATACTAGAACATATCCTAAGAAATATTTCTCTTTTAAATGGGCTATTTAAGAACAGAGTGAGAAATCTCTCTGAAATTCCAGGGCCCGTTATTTTAGGTGCAGGATATTTCAAAACCAGTTTTGTTTGTTTGTTATTCCTAAATAAACTGGGTCAGTACAAAGCAGTGATGTTTTAACCTCATGTCTCAAGGGAGGAGACTCACCCTATTTTAAAATTACAAAGAACAATCCCAGACTGATTAAAAAAACATAAAGTCTTCATGCCCAGTAACAAGTTAAACCAGGGTTATTTTAAAATGATATAATAAGCAAGAAACAAACATAACGATTTTTTATCTTCAGAAAACAGACAAAAAAGCACTCATAAAAAATAAGGTTGTTCTTTCAAAACCAGGGTTTTTTAAAAGACATATATTTTTGGGTTTTTTTTTGAGAGACAGAGCTCACTATCACCTGCATACTGCATGTAGAATTTCTTCTTCATAAAACCGAGAAGCCATATAACTGGTGTTTTGTTTTTTCTACGATCTGCAGGTATTGGAGAGGGTGAAGTTACTTTACTACCCCCTCTCTCCCTATGCCTAACTTGATATAAAAGAACAAGAAGAAGAACACCATAGGCATCAATGCTCAATACTCCAAATCACTATGAAAATACATTTGGCACTTGACAAATCTTGAAGGAACATTTAATGTCTCTAGTTTTTATATCTATAAAAAAGCAATAGTTAATATTCAAATGCATTCTTTTGCATTTGTGAACCCACAGACACGTTCTTGTTAACTTGTTTTCTTAAGCAATATCAACATAAACCCTTTGGCTATGAACCCCAACTACTCTGCAATTGGACATGATGTTTTCATTCACAATTGATTGACTAATTGATTGAGTTATTAAGAGATGTCTCTTTCTAAAAACTATTCATACTTGAGTTATTTTAAAGAGTATGCAGTATTTTCATGTTTCATATGTTGTTATTGCAGCTCAAGATGGCCAACCCCCAAAAAGGCCCACCCATTGAAAGCTGCGCAGTAAATGGTGGAATATTGTCCATTGTGTTGGATTCAGAAAGTCAGAAGCATGAGTACTCTGAAAAACACCTTGTCCATCTTGAGCTGGAGGACTACATGACATCAGTTCCAGCAGGTTTCATGTAAAATGAAAACAAATCCTGAGCATCAGGTGACTGTTGCCATCCCCTCTCTCATAGATTGTTTATTTCTCCAATGTGCTTCGCTCTCACTCTGGCATCAGCTTAAGGACAGCTATTTCAGTTACAGAATCAGGTTTAGGTTGGAATGGACATTAAAGATCACACAGTTCCAAAACCCCCTGCCATGGACAGGGACACCTGGCATCAGATCAGGATTCTCAAAGCCTCATTCAACGTGGCCTTCAACAATTCCAGGGATGAGGCATCTCCAGCTTCCCTGGGCAACCTGTTCCAGTGTCTCACCAACCTCAGAGTGAAAAATTTCTTCCTCATATCTGATCTATCCTGGAATCTACTTTCTTCCAGTTTAAAAATGTTACCCCTGGTCCTATCACTGCATGCCCTGGTAAAAAAATCCCTCTCCAGTTTTCTTGTAGGCACCTTCTAAGTATTGGAAAGCCTTCTCTTCTCCAGGCTTTTGGAGATAGGTTTTGCACACTGTCTAGTCTCATTTTTCAACTGATCCTTCCTGAAGAAATGTCAGTTGTCTCATTAAAGGTTCCATTTTCAAGAAGTTATTCTTATTTATGAAATATCCTTAAATTTATTATTTATTTTGGGTATGTGCTTAAGTGATTTCCAGAATAAAAACTACAGGAAGCACTAGCTCAATAGTACACAGAAAAAATGAAAAGTAACTACATAATTGCAATGAAGCAATGTTGACTTACCTGCAAACAACACAGGCTAATCCCATTTCCATAGCGAAGTCATCAGCACTGGTTTCCTCAAAGCTAGATAAATCAGGCATGGACAAATCCTTGCTTGTCTGAACTGTAATAGGAGAGGAACGTGCTTCTTGCTTCTCTAGTCTGGGCTTCTTTGGTGTATCAGCTCCTTCAGCGGTATCCCCTTTCATCTGTTACACACACACACAGAGAATGGGAAAAGGCAAAAAGCTAATGCATATTATTAAAATGAGAAAATGACCAGGACAATTAGGTTAGTGGTATAAGATGATATACTTTACATAGCATACACACAACTTATTTTCCTTAGATACAAATTTTCTTCAAAATATTTATGAATTAGAAAAGCTCAATTCCACTTTTTGTACTTCACCTCAAAATCTTGGACAAAGGTTTGGGAATCCCATATTTCAACTTGCTACATTTTAGTAACCTCTTATTATAAGCATACTTAAAGCATAGAATCATAGAATGGTTTGGGTTGCAAGGCACCTTTAAAGGTCATCTAGTCCAATCCCTCTGCAATGAGCAGAGAAAACATTCACAGAACAATTATAACAAAACTTTCATTTACTGCCTAAATGGCAACATGATTGGATAATGCAGCTCACAGGCTGTGCCCAATTAGATGAGTTAACTTACACATGTTAAAAGGAGAGCTTTGTCTAAAACATCTTCAAGTCTATTAGCCATGTTATTTCATTAGAGAGCAAAAGTAACTTACTTTATCAGCAGATCTCTTTTCTGTTTCTTTTTTCACCTTTTCTGATGCAGTAGGCTTGCCATTGTTGTTGCCAGAAGGCAAACTAGAAGAAGCTTTAGGCTCTTGCTTACTGGAAATAGGTTTGGTAACAGATACTTTTGGTTGCTCTACTTCCTAAAAGGAGAAACAAAAATTGAAGGCAAACCCTGTAACCTTATACTTTAGTTACTTCCTAGTTTGCAGTTAGTTAGGTAACAGGTTAGGCAACCAAAATGTCATACAGCATTGATCACCTATATAGGCACTTTTTTTTTTTTTAATATTTCTTAAGTATTTTCATTGACAAATTAGCGTGTTTAAGCTGAAGCCAATTATTAAGACCTCCACTTATCACTCACCTTCCAGAGGAAAGGGTGCTCTTTTTCCAAAGACACATCCTCTTTGGAACACTAATTAAAAAGGAAAACTTTTCTGCTTTTAAAATTCAAAGAGATAACAAACACAAATTTTCAGATAGTTCTGAGGACAAAATTCAATATAAACTGAAAACATAAGTTGACATCTGACGTCACCAGACATCAATACTTCATTCCCTCATTGAGGAAAACATTGACCTC
>JAHREE010000245.1:27655630-27737652 GCA_033628505.1 Tringa tobata
AAAAAAAAAAAAAAAAAGAAATAAAGAAAAGGTCTCAGTGTTGACCACCATCTTCCAGGTTTTCTGGGCTGACCAACTGCTGAGAGAAGCTTGGAGTGGAGGTTTTATGCAATAGGTCTGCAAAGAATTTTAACTCTGTGGTATTATTTTCTGTAATAACTGAATTCTGATATACTGTCCCTCTAAAGTTTGACTTCTGTTCTTCATAGCCTGTGTCCTGCCTTCTGGAAACTTTAATAGCTTTTACTTCGTTGATACGCCTGTCAGAAATTCTCATTTGAAGCTCTTCATGAAAAGCTTGTGTGCTTCTCTTTGGATTCGCTTGAGGAAGCAGCTTTAGGTGGCCCTAAGCTCATACGGTAAATTGATTGTCTGCATAGGAATATAATTCCAACCTCCAAAGTTACCTGTCCGAAAGCACAAATATTACTTTGTGCTAAGTTAAATATTTGGTGGAGGAAAACTACCTTTTTAAATTACTTATGTTGAACAAGTCTCAGATCTTACTGTGTATACTTAACAAAAGTTCTGTTTTACCGTGTAATAATCAACAAATAAATGAAGTGTTTTTCAGGAACTACTTATTTTTAACTTTTTAATTTTTTGTTTTCCTGGGACACATGTTTTTTTAAAACAATTTTCTTTATTACTGTAGCTCCCTGAAACTAATTTAACTGTTGTTTAGTGCATGTTGAAAGGGAAGAGAAAATGGTAACAAACAGTACAATTAATGAAAATTATACTTCCTTAATGTTTATTATTTTTAAATAGCCAAGGTCGTTTTTATACCAAAGATAGACAATGTTTATTTTTAAGTTGCAAATTCTGTGATGTTCATTACTTCTCCTTTCCCCTCTTTCAGCAGTGGCTGCTGTAAAATAAGGCCAGTATAGAATAAAAAGCATCTCTTCCCACAGAATTTACCGTCTAATTAGAGAAAGAAAAGTTCCAGGAAAAATATCGTGAGTAAATGGTGTAATGTATTGTAGGTTTTGTTAGTTCTGCGTTCCATGTTTTGTTTTACTGCGTATGTCTCTGGCTGCATTTGTCTTAGCTGCCAAGGGATTCATAAATTTATTGTGTTTAATGGAAGGGTAGTAGTAATGTGAAAATACTTAAGTGAGAATGGGCAACCAGGTAGGCTATTAAGCCTTTCAAAAGAAAGGCTGTGCATAAATCCAGAAAGAAGATATACTCTGCAGAGCCAAAATAGTGCGGAAAGCCAGCTATCTTGCAAACAAGGCTTTATAAATGTCAGTACTTAGAAACAAGATGTTAGGAGGGATTCTTTGAAGTAAAAATTTGGGAGAGGGGTGGGAAATGGCAGTGCAAGAGTGGAGTTCAGTTCAGTTGGAGTGACTGTGCAAGAAGGCATTATCTTCTCATAGGAAACAATTTAAGGAAACAGGGGTAAAGTCACTTATAAAGAGAACTCCTGGACACATAGATTTTGGTTTCTTTTCTGTGAGAGATTTGGGAATAAAATTAGCCTGATTGTAGTTCATGGTGTTCATAGACTGGACTTAAAAACCCCACAACCGACTGAAGAACAGAACCGTTAAGGAAAATGTCTGATTTTTAGGGTTGCTGTAGGCCAGACTTCATATGTGACATTGAGCTAAAAATTGTCTTTGTGCTTCAGCTTTTTCACATGTATACTGGGAACAGAGGAAAATTCCACCTTGCAGGGCTTTTTGGAAGAAACTTTGTGAGATGTTCAGTTACTGATGTGATGAGGGGACACTGAAGTTTTTACAGTAACTAGCAATATAAATAAATCCAGACAATGCTTTGCTATTCTATTGTAATATTCATATGTAATGAGTTGCAGAAGCATGCTTAGTTAAAAATACTTTTTAAAGTTTTTGTGGGAATTAAAGTATTAAAGTAATTCTGTTGATGTTGAAAAGCTCAATGCAAAAAGCAGAGTGGGGTTTTCTATTGCTCTCTTTACCTTGTAGCCTGAAAAAGTCTGTCCTCCTGGTCTGAAAAGTACATAACTTTAAACACCCCCATAGTTAATATTTCCTGCTCTTTTTCAGTTTACTTAAAAATTGCTAATTTCTGTCTAAATAAGTGGAATAGCAAAACTTTAATTCAGGCTAAGGTAAGGGAAAAATACTAGTTAACAACATGTCAGATTAATAATTTTTGGTATATGGTTGCAGTAAAGGGAGAAGATTCCATACTTCCAGTTGTGAAGAAATATTGTGGTGATCTAGTCAAAGATGAGACAGCAGAGATCTGTGGTGCGCATAGAGAGTTGAATTGCCAGCATGAACTAAGACAAATTTCAACGCTTGGGCGTTCTGACAGCGATAGTGAATGCAGTTCTTGTGGTTTAGCTGTGTATGTGGCAAAGCTCGTGTCCAGGACAAAAGTATTAGCTCGTATTAAAAGTATTTTCTCGTATTAACTGATGTGCATTTTATTGATCTCTAAAATCTTTGTTACAATATTTTTATAATGCTGCTCTTAGTAATTCTAGAAACAAATGTTGAATGGAGAAAGGGGAAGATCTTCTATTTGAACAGTTATCCTGTAATTCAAGATACGGTCCCTTTGAATGTAGCAGGTGGCTTTACCGTGGTCACTATCTGTCTGAGGCTGAAAAAGAAAATTTTCTAGATAAACTTTTGAGGTAGTTGCTGAATGATCTTTTCTGTGGCGAAGAGTGTTTTGATCTCTAGGGGAGTAAGAGCAAGAGAAACCTGCTGGATTAGTCTAAATCTTCTAATTTCAAATATGAATGAAAAAAATTCTGAAGTTACTACAGTAGGCACGTTATTTGGCAATTGCACAGTCTATATGAAAGCTCTGTATGACTTCAGAAATTACATTTTCCATGTAAGTGCTTTATCAAAAATAAAGGTGGAGAACTTTTAGCAGTGCTTTCTGAACTGGATAGAGACAGACACCAGAGTCTAGAAGTCAGAAAATGCGAGAAGGTGGGACAAAAGATTTTCTCACCAGTTGAGCTCAGGAGATTATTTTTTTCTTTTTCATGTAGTACAAACTTCTAAATAGGTTAAAATTTCTTTTGTGTTTACCCTACACCCTGTGAGGTCTGTAGTTGCAATAAAACTGAATCTCTAACAGAGACTTAGTTTATTCAGAATGTCATTTGGCTCGTCAACTTACATATCTATGAACAAAATTAATTGCTATGTTTTGGCCTTCTGAAATCTCTTATGTGGAATACAAATAGATTAAAAAAGCAAAAGACCCTTAAACTTTTGACTGCTTTAAAGGAAGACAGAAAGAAAAGTCCTTTGTTCCCTGACAATCTTGTATATTAGAAAATTAACTTAGAAACAAGTTATAGCTGATCTAGTTGCAAAAAGTAGCTTCCAAGTATAAAGCAAAATGGTGGCCTTCATTCCTTTAGAATTCTGAAGAATGTTGTCTTCTGCTCAACTATTAAGGGTATTGGTAGCTGTTTTAACATGAGCATTGTTAATTGCCTAACTATTGATCACCAAAAGAAATATCGGCTAATGTTTATCTGTTCTTGTTTGAGAATGGTACCTTCATGTTAATAATTGTTATTTTCAATTGGGTGAAATAAATTGGAGAATTAAATGTGAATATTGGAAGGAGATGGAGGAACAAACTTGAGCAAATTGACAAGTGAATCTTAGCTTTCATTAAATCAATAGTTAAGAATCTTAAAAATACTTAGGCTGATGTTTGGGCCTGAATTACCATGAATTAAAAGATACATAATTTAATATGTTTGTTTGGGATTCCTTGGAATTTAGATGCAAGTTCTTTGGTAACTGTAAAGGAGGCGTGTCCCTGGACCACCAGGACGGGCATAGCAAAGGAGGAGAGAAACAGCTGGAGGATGCGAACAAGAGCTTCAAGTGCGACATTTCCTTTTGTTTTTCTGCTGAGTGAAGCTCATCTTTTCATCCCTTGAAGGTTAACTGCAGAAACAGAAAGGTATTATTGTCCTAAATGGACCCTAATTAAGAATAGAACTTGTTCCACCCACACAGTAAGTTTAATAACTCAGATCTAAATTGACCATATTGGTAGCAGAACAGGGAGTATGGTTCTGGGAAACCAATTTCGGTGTTGTAGCACTGCAAATTTGAGAAGAGAAAGGGACTTTGGGAGGAAAAAGTAGTAATAGTATACTACATGAGAAGAATTTAGGACTGTATTTGAAAATAATGGGACAGTATATTATAAACATACCTTCAGGTCGGGTACCGTAAGTACTTGCAAGATCTGTGTCTTTTACATGGGCACTTTTGCAGCTACAGGCTGAACGACATTAATTTACTGCTCTGGCTGAGGGGGAAGAAAAGTCTTGGCTCTTCCTTCCTCCCTTCCCCAAAATAATTTGTTTTGAATCAAATCTGCAAAGTGTTCTGGTTTTACAGCATGACCACGGTCCTGTTGTGTAAGTAGATCATGAATGTCACTGTGTCTGTGTTCTTTCGGTCTTTGTGGAAGTTCATTTATGTTCAGAAAAATAATTCAGTCTCTCTGGCATAGTTCACGGTGTTGCAGCTGAGTAGCAGTAAATTATTCTGTATGTTTACAAAAAATTACTTTGAGTTTTGAAGAAGTTAGTAACCACACTCAAGCTGTTTGGCCCAGCTGTCTCCCAGAGGTTTGCTCTTAAAGGCATTTAGAAGAACAGACCTTTCCTGAGTGGACCTTTGCTTCAGTGCAAATTCCAGAGCCTTACCTAAAATGGTTGAGAGAAGTGACTTTTTAGTTAAGGTACTATGGACTAAATGAAGTGAGCTGTGTGCATATTCCTGTTTTCTGAGTCTGTCAGGAGAATGGAGTGGGTAACTCTGGACATCTGCTTATCCTGCTTCAGCAAGATCCTAGTATTGGTTTATCTGGTTTGTGTGACTTCTGTATGTGGTAGTTGTATACCTGAGGATAAGAATCGTGACATTTGTTCGGAGAAATTTGAAGTCAAATTTCAAACTTCAAGGAGACAGGTGGATTAATATGATAATGCCAGCTGTGGCATTTACTGGGTTGAATACAGAGCAGACCGGTAACCAACAAGTCGTTATTTCCAATCATTTACTGTCTCTGGGACTATCTATTCCTCATTGCTACCGGGTAGAAGTAATTTTGTTAACAGATTGGAGGAGAATTCACATTGATGGAGTTCTCCCGTTTGTCTACCAGTTTTCATCACAGGACCTTTTTGTAATTTGTATCAGTAGCTTGTTGAAGTACCACCTCTATTTGGGCATCTTTCAAGTATTTATTTTTTATTTTTAGTCTCATGATATGTTATCATCCTTGAGGAAACAGTGCTTCAGAGCTGCTACTCTGGATGAAAATGGGCAAAGGCCAGTGTACCTATTGAGAGTACCTGTGTGGTGAAAAGGTTAATGTTTTACCTGGGGAGTCTCAAGTGATGGATTTGGAATAATTTGTAAGACTAGGTGTTTAACAGATGGAAACTACAGAATAATGTACTTTGGAAACAGAAACCTCTTCAGAATTTACCAAAATATTTAGCAGCCCTATACAGCGTGATAACGACAAAAAAAACCGCCACCTGATTTTGTCCAGTAAGGTCAACCAGAAGAAAAAATTCAGTGGTGAAATGACTGGTAAGGTGAATGGGTATGTCTGAGTGAGTAGAGTGGCCAGGAAAAGATGCTCTATGGATTCCCATGGAAAATAAAAAGAACCCAAATGCATATGAGGGTACTATCTAATATCGAAAGAAGTACTATAGCCAAGGATATGAGTTTAACTGCTAGTAACTATGGATTTAGCAGGTGAGACTAGCTCTTCCTGTCTAGTCTCCTCAACAGTACTCTCACTATGGAATTTCTTCCACAGAGCTGTGCTTACAGTATTTAATCTGTCTCGACTTACATGCTGCCAAATCCAAATTTATTTATCCAAATTTATTTATCCAAATAAAATAGCTTTTGGGAAAGTAGTTATTTCATTATGTATTGTACTGTTCTTTGTGTGGCAGGTGTATTTATTGAAGAAAAGCAACTACTATTATGTTGATCTACAGTTGTTCTGAGACAGTTGTATAATGCAATGGTTTAAAAATACTTCTATAACAGTCGTAATTATGATCTTTACTTAATGTCAGGTGGACTTGATTTTATTTGTCCACTGCTTCTATTTGGACAATTGGTTTGGCCCAGTGACAGATGATATAAAATACTAAACCTGATATATGCATCTGTATGAAAAAAATATAAATATCCAATATTCTAGATATATCATATTAAAACCCTTCTTGCTTTTCAAATAATTACATTATATTCATGTAACTGTACAGAGACCTTATTAGTCTAGACAGTTATTTGAAAGACTGGTGCTGTTCCAATGTCACTTGTGCTTTACATGTATATTTGTATGAAAAAACATACTGGCCTTTCTTAGCAACATTGAAATTTCTGTATTATAATAAAGCTTTCTTCTATAATGGTGTTTTAAGACTGCCATCTAGTGACTAAAGCTTTTCAGTGGGAGTTGTGATTCATATGTTAATGGACAATTTTTTTGAGTGATGGAGCAGAAAAATTATTGTGTCATTGTTACATATTAAACTGGTATGGAATAGTTTAATAGGAGAAATTTAATTTTAAATCAAATATAAGGAAAATTAATTTAAGTTTTTAATATAATGAGAAGACATTAATTTCAGCTGTGTAACCTTTAAAGTAGTTGTTTGTTTGAGGTGTTCATGTAGCATTCTTGAAATGAACATTGTTGTTTTGTTTTGTTTTTTCTTTTTATGTGTCTTTCAGTTAGGATATCTCAGTTAGTACCTTGCCAGGCTCTAGGTTAATTTTTAATACAGAAACAACTCTGTAGATGTGCCTTCTGACAGTTATGGACAGACAAATGTGTGTGTTAGAAAACTGTCTGTTGTAGATACGTGCTCAGGAACTTATTTTTTCAATAGTGTGTGGTTAATGTTGTGGGAGATGATTGATTTTAAAAAAGCTTTCCTGTAAAATGTTTATGCACTAAAAAATTTAAAAGGATTTTTTTTTGTTTTGTTTAATGTCATAAATATGCTAAAATGTAAAAAAAAAATTTGCACAGATCATTTTCTTACCAGTGATTTGTATGTCAAGAGAGAGTGTATATGCGAAACCCTTATTTTCTCTCAAGAAGGGCCTACAGTCCATTTATTCAGGCAGGATGTCTTTAATAATGTCTTATGTTAAAATCAGTTTTAGCAGATAGTGGAAGGACCACTGTTTCAAACCCTCTTTTTTGTTCTAAATTGTGTATTCTTTTATGAATGTTGTGTTCTGGTTTCTATTTCAGGAACTTCAGCTCAGGAGGAAGATGAAAGATAGTGTTGCTGAAGAACACTTATATTTGTGTTTTTCTCATCAGCACGGAGATAGTATCTTTCCTCTTCATACATCTATTTCACTGTTTTTGCTATCCTACTGTGACTGCAAGTTATTCAAAGTTTTCTTAGTGCCGACTGGTGAAGATGTGGATGATCAGTTTGTGACAAAAAACCTCCTTGGTGATCTTGAGGTCCATTTCATCTCCAGACGTCAGCTTCCAGTGGTTGTGCAGAGCTGCAGTTTACCTGCTGTTGTCGTGAATGATGGCAGGTTCTGCCGAGCTGGGCTTGCTGTTGTCTTAAGGCATATAATACAGAAAACATATGAGGCAGATCCATCTAAAAAGGACGTTTTGGAGCTCTTAGGTTTTAAGAAAACCTGCTTAAAAGCCTGTGCTGAAGTGAGTGCATCTCTTTCTTTTAGATACATTAATAGGGGTTTTTATAAGCATTTAATATTCTGAAGTAGACTCTTAATATTGATGTAAACTAAGTTCTTTTGCTAAGAAACTTAATTTGCTCAGAAAATGAAATTTCCTCAATGGAGAAGTATCTGTATTTTGGCATAAAGATGAAAAATAATTCTTTTTCAAGATACTACTTTTTAGCAGCACAAAAAGGACCATAAGATTCAAAAAATATAATCAATCACAGCTTTGCTTCTCATGAGTTATGCAGGCATCCTAATCTAACTCTATTAATAAGGAATAAAAGTATGCTATACTGGATAACTGTTCATTCTGCTATATATAAGATCTGTCTTCCTAACTCTCCTATTGCAAAAGTAATACAGAATGAGTTTCCAGGGTTATCAAAGAATGTATTTAAAGCTAGAATTTCTTTGCTTAAAGTGGAAAAAAGTACTATGGATTTTGTTTCTCTTTCTCTAGAGACATTAATTACGTAAATTTATCTGACAGGTTAGCCAGTGGACCAGACTTTGTGAGATCAGCATACCTCTGGCTGTTGAAGGATTTTTGACGGCGTCTCCTGAGCACTGTCAGACTATTCCTCCTGACATTTTACAGCTTGAGAGGAAGCTTGGAGAACCTGTCCGAGTACATAATGATGACAAAATTCGAAGGCAAAAACTTCAACAACAGAAGGCAGGTGCCAAGGCTGCAGTGCCTGTGCTTGGGCAAGAAGGAACAGAGGAAGGAAAACCAGTAGAAATGCATGAACATCCACTCCCAAGTTTGGAACTGAGCATAGCTTTCTCCAAGCTGCTTGTCCAGGAGGTATCAGATGCCGTCAACAGGGAGGCCCCTCACATCAGGAGAACAAAAACCTCTGACCTTCCGCCTTTGGACCATGTTTTTGCAGAAGGGCTTTATTTTACCTTGGCAGATATAGTGCTTTTGCCATGCATCCATCAGTTCTTGGTAAGATGATAAATTCTGCAAATATTAAGTAGTGCATATGTATTATTTTTTAAGAACTGGAAAGTTGTAAAATGTGTTAATTTAAAATACATTGTGGCATTTGCAATGTGAACTTAACTTGAAACAGAAGATTTGACTTTTGTGCAAACAAAAGCCAGGGATTGGTGAGATCACCAAAATTACTTTTATATACGTAGCATATCAACACTTAGTAAACACTACTAACTCTTAAAATATTATACTGAAATGTTTTGGCACCAAGTTGCCCAGAAAATTCCTCCATGAAAATACTTAAAATGGATGCTATAAGTACATTCTAACATGCATAAAGCAAAAGTAAGTAAGCATGAATTTATTTTCTTGCTTGAATTTAGTGTATTATATTTATGACCATGGCTCAATAGCTATTTACTATAGCGAGACCATCTTTGGAGGTTTGGAATTTTGATTCCATAATAAATTGCAAGTTTTAAAAGGAGGGAGGGTTGAGAATGGTACCGTAATTTTAAAATACCAGAAGGGATGTCACCCATGAAAGATTTAAAATGGACACTTAAAGTATATTGTAATATGTATATAAAAAAAGGTAGGTAAACATGAACCTATTTCAGTGTACAGGGGGCAAGGCAAAATTAATTCCTACCCAGTTGGTTGTACCTTTACTGCATGGATATTTTCTGAATTGGAAATATTTTCAGCAAAGACTTGAAACTTTATGTAACTTTATCTTGACATAGACTGATGTGCCTAAAAGAGAACAAGTACATTTTAAGAAAGTGAGAATGCCTTTTAGGGAGCCAGTGAATGGAGAGAGATTCAGGAACTATGGTGGCTTTTTAGAAGAGTAAATCCTTTACTTTCCTTACCCATACTAGACCTCATGAAGAGGTATTCAGGTATTGATTCAAGAAAGTCTTCTAATAGCTCATTTTTTTATTCTACTGATATGTAATTTCTTGAGATTGTCTTGAGATTTATTTTGTCTACAAATTTATTTTTTTTTTAAATATGATATGCTATGACTTACAATTTGCTTACTTCCATACATAATAGATTAATTATTCTTAATCTCTGCTGTTGTTTTCTTCTAGTTCGTAGGAATGAGTTCTTTGTTTGGGAGGAAACATTCCTGTGTAGCTTTTTATCAAGCCCTCCCACAAAATAAGCCAGCTTCATTGTACATCTGTAGATAAAGATGAGTGCTTAGGACAGTGTAATACCTACGTATCAGCAAACCTTTTATTCTTCTGTGCAGTTGTGTTTTCACAAAACTTAGTCTGTATTCTTCAAGCAGGGACCCCACTCAGAAATGAGGTGGTGTGTCTAGGAAGTTGGCTTCTTTGGGATGTGCTTCAGCCCCTGAAACTTCAGCAATCCGTAGTTTTGTCATTCATGTTATTGTTGCTACTAAACTATTTTCCAGTTTATGGAAGGTCCTTTGTTTACTGCAGTGAAAGGAGAAGTTCCTTGGAAAAGTTTATGCTGCTAGAAGCTCTTGGAGTGAATTTTATAATGGAAAAGTTATGATTCTCCTTGCAGTCCTGTGAGATCGGCTGCTTTTTTTTTTTTTTTTTCCCTAATAGAATCTTATGTTACCTGTATGGTCCAATAACATGCTGATAGAAAGTTCATACTTTCCTTTAGGGGATTTGAATGTTTTCCTATCAGATTGGGTAAGTATTTTGGAAATGCCAAGAGCGTGGTCTATTCAAAGATGCTTTTGTCTCTCTTGCCCTTTGCAGTCAACCTGCACGTTCCCAATGCTGGACAAACGCCAGTGGGATGGTTTCAATTGTCTTCATCTCTGTCTTCTTCCTTCACATCAAGAGCTTTTTGCAGCACAATGAGGAAAAACAGTGTATGCTAGCAAAGTAATATGGACACTGTATATAGTGGGTATATGCAAAATTTAATACTGAATGTAGGGCTGGTTTGCATTTTGTGATGTGTTTAGAGATCTCAAAAGGTCTGTATATGGAGGAATTTGAAACCTTCAAAGAGTTTTACCAAGATAAAACAAGAAAAGTCCTGATGCAGCTGGTGGTCAGTGCACCACATGGAATGTGGAAAATTGGGGAGTAAGTCTTTGATCCTTGACATAAAATGTCATTATAGAAACACTGTTGCAAGTGGCAAAGCTGGTTTTAGAAGTTCCTGCAGTTTGCCAGGCTACTGGTGTGTCAAGTTGGCTGTAATTTGAATCAGTAAAAATTCATGTCTCTCTACCTTTTGATCAATGATCTGTTAAAAGCTCATTTCACCCCTCTTGTAGGGGAGAGCCTTGGTCACTTGGTTATTGAATCTTTTGTGGTGAATCTCTCATGTTGTACAACATTTATCTGGGCCTGAGAAGGAGATTCCATGTGTGTGGTGGTTGTTTTTTTATAGCACTTACCTAGTAAGTGTGAGCGTCTTGCACATTCTGTTGTACAAATATCTTAATGTTTGGATTGGGAAAATATATCAAAATATGCTTTGAGCCTAATTAAGCCATGCAATTTGATTTTTATTTACTTTTATTTAACTTCTCTGGCCCTCCTTTCTCCCTCTACCCTTTTCTCACCTCTGGAAAGAGGTAGGGCTCAGCAGTGAAAGTGATTTGAGCTCAGCTTCAAAACCAGTTTTACAGTGGGAAAAACTTCTGTGGCAAGACATTGTGAGAGTCTTACTCAGCACAATCTGTGTACTTAGTTTTTTGAGGATGTATACACAGAAAAGAAGTAAGAAAATGACAACTGTGTCTTTATTTCCCACGACAATACACTGTCACAACAAGATTGGCACAACAAGATTGCCTACTACCTGCAGTATTCCTGCGGTTGCTCCATGAGATTGATAGCTAATCTGGTGTCTGTTGCCAGGAAGAGCTCTGAGTGAAGTTGGTATTTGCATTTTGATTTTGCAAGTTGTTTTGCCAAATTTGCCTTATGGTGTTTGAAAACAAATGGAATTCTGGAGAAGGTGCTGTCAGTCAAATACAGAGAAACAATCTCTAAAATCAAGGTAATTACTAGTGAACATTTATACGTGATAAATGTCCAATTTGTAGCTTCTTTAATCAAGATCGTCACCCTCAGTGGATTTCTGAATGATGATAGCAATATGGGGGTCCAGAAGTGGGTTAATATGGCTACCTTTGAATTAAGATGATGAGTTATTTTATAGGGATGGTTATGAATTCACCTCTGCTTTGTTTGCTTGTTTTGCAAATCCTATAATTGAAGATTAATGGCAACTTCTGTATGAATGATGCTAAACAAAAGTAGTAAGGCAAAATGCTTTCCTACTGTTTTAAAAACCTTAATGTTATTTCAGTCATCTTTATTTTTCCAAGGCCTTTTTAAATAAGAAGATCATAACTTTTTACAGTAATGTTTGATTTCCTGGTGCTAGGCATGAGAAGATTCTTGGATCAGATGCTTAATTAATTTCAGCAATCCAACTGAAATAGTTCGGTGGATGTACTGTGAGCTGCTGACAATGCTGTATTTACTTGCTTTTCGTGTGTGACCCTTGAGCCCTGGTGGTCTGCAGCTTATGATCTTTATGTTGTATAATACATTTGTGTTAGCTCGCACCAAGGATTGTCCTTAAAAGCTGGCCTTCAGTTTCATTTTTACCTAAATTAGAAGAGCTCTGGGATAATGTTTTATTTCTGTTCTCTGGTGAATGATCGTTTTCTAAGCAATTATACCTTGATTCCTACAGGTGTCATTAAAATTGAATAACTTGCATCTGAAAGCTTCTTGTAGGCAGTGGGGTGAACTGCTCTGGTTGATGGGAAGTGCCAAAGTTTAATTCTATATTAAAATGTTATTTATCACTTATATAACTGGATTTCCTTCATTGTGTTGAAAAAAATCATTATAGTTGCACTTCCACTTGGCTTTAAGTGAATAATAATGAAGTCTTCAATGGGTATGTATCTGGAAAGTATCATTCAATAAATACAAGGAGACGTCACTAGCTGATTGGTAATTATAATTACAAAAGTAAGATAATGAAGCTGAAGAGTTGTTTTTCGTTGCCTCATTTCAGTTATCTTTCTGAGGTTAGCTTTGTTACATTTTCTATTAGTTGTAGCTGTTTAAAATTAATAGAAGTAACAAAAACTCTGTTCACCATCTGGGAGAAACCACTACTGACTTTTTAAAATACAATTTAGAACACTTGTTATCAAGTGTAACAGTGCCTCTTAGAATTCCTTTCCAAGAGACTTCTTCCTTAACTGAATTAATATATTTCTGCCTGTGTTACTATTAGGATATTGAATTAGATACTAAAATTACACGGTTCATCCTCCTTTTGCTCCTTTGGCTATTACTAATTACTTGTGATTACCCTAAGAACATTATAAACACAGCATGCAAGAAAGCTGCTTGAAATTTTGTGTCATTTCAAGTGTTCTTTACAAATTTCTGTTTGCATGCTGTGGACAGATATGTGGAGGAGCACTGTTTTAGCATGGCCTTTTCTGCTTTTTCCTGTAATCACAATTTTTAATTTTCTGCTTAAAGCAGACACAGCATCACAGAATAGTTGAGTTTGGAAGGCACCTCTGGGGATCATCTTGTCTACCTCCCCTGCTCAGAGCAGGGTAGCTAAAGCCGGTTGCCCAGGGTTGTGTCCAGTCAGGTTTTGAGTGTCTCTTAGGACGGAAACTTCACAACCTCTCCTCCTCTAGGGGGACAATCTTCACTGTTCTAAAACATTTAGGAACCTGAATAAAAATTACTGAAGTTCACCCAATGCATCCTTTTAAAATTAGTTGGTCACCTTGTAAAAATGTGATTTAGGTATCCTCTTTTTTTGGGGGGGTAATATGTGCATTGTATTCTTACTTAAGAACTTATATTTTTTTAACAATTTAAGTTCTAATTTCTATTGAAGGCAACTTCGTCTCACCATCGTATGTACTTAATTCAGAAAAGAAATACACTTGATACCATTTTTGTATAAAAATATGAAGTTAAGGTGGTAAAAAAGTTTGAGTAAATAAATATAATATTTAAAAGAAATAGTTTTTGATTCAGTACAAGTTAAAAAAAAAAAAGAAGTCACAGATGTATTGCAAAGACTTCAATAAAGACCAGGGACAATGTATGTCTCTGCCTGTTTTGCTGTTACCACATAGTCAAAGGTATTTCAGGCTTGCAGTTGCTGGCAAAACAGTCGGATGAGCTTTTAAGAGCTTCAGTGCCTGTGAGAAAGAAGAGCATTCAGGTACCAAAATGTCTTGCTTAGAGTTCAATATTCATGGCAAATTACTGGATTTTGGGGTGCAGGTTTTTTTTGTGATTACCTACCAAAATGAATCCCTTGTTAGGAAGCAACGATAGTTAAGAATATTATTTAAAGTGTTTTTTCTTGTTACTGACTGAAATTATGATTAGAATTGGTCATGCAAACCTTTTCATCCTATGAAGCAAATGGGAGTTGCAGATAGAATCTAAATGGCCAACTGGCAATTGCACCTGCATGTCTGAGCTCTTAACTTGCTACCTTTTTGCATTACCATCATGCTGTGAGGAAGCATGCTCGGCGTGGAGCCGACCTCACTTCTGTAGTTCATCCCTTCTTGTGGCTTGTAGGAAGAAATTTACAGTAACAAGTAACCTTTCCGTTTTATTTTTCTAGGTTTCCAGCAAAATACAAGGCAAAAATCTGGTAAATTTACCTCTCATATCCAGTTGGTATCGAAGAGTGCAGGAAGTACCTGGAATAAAGAAAGCTGCTGGAAAATGCCATATGGAGCTTCTCCAGCTTCCAGAGTTGACGTCTACTCCAGAGGAACAGCTACAAGACTTCTCTTCAGTTCCTGATGAATTAGAAGAGGAGAATGAAGACAGTCGTTTTATAGGTGGTCCAAGACCAACTATGACTAAGTTAATGGTAATTTAAGCTTTTTAATGAGTTATTTTTAATAGTAATATTCTGCTTGATTTGGAAGAGGTGAAATTTATTAGAATTGCAGAAGCTAAGTTTGACAGCCTTGAGCAGTTTGATAGCTTTTTCCCATCTTCTGTCTGATAGGCATTGACTTAGAAGTGATTTTACTTTTTTGTTCTGTTCTGATATTTGATTGATTCAGGAATTGAGCAAAGATAGGACTGCTGGAAGCCCTATTGATAATTCTGAATAATCTAAGTAACTCTTTGTTGCAATTGCAGTATTGTAGTCCTCTTTTAAAGATACTTATGTAAAGGATGACAAAAAATGTTGCTTTTATGTTTGGCATCATTATTCTATCATTTTTGCTGTTTTTTTTTTTTTTTTTCTATTTTATTAGAGCTTTGAACATCTGGGAACCTTAATGAGTTTTCTTAAAGAAAACTCTCCATCGTGTTCTGTAACTCTCAGTATTTTTTGCAGAGAGGTTGACAGCATTTCCTAAAGAAAATTAACAGGGCTTTCTTGTGAAAATGAGAGAAATACATAATTTGAATCCCATACAATGTAGAGTCAGCTGCCTCTTTAGTTTTAGTTAGGCTGAAAGTATTGCACAGTTTGATGCTATTCAATTCATTGAGAATACTGCTACCAACTTCAGTGGGTAAAGTATCAGGGTCTTTTTTTTTTTTTTTTTTTTTTTCCCCCTTTCACATAGGAAAATGGTATTGAAGCAAAATTTTCTCCTCATCCATGCCCCGACTGGACCCTAGACTGGACCAATCTACCATCTGCAGTCAACCCTGGGGAAGGTAAGGGTTTTATATATGTGTGTATGTATTTAACAGTGCCTTCTTCTGGTGAAGCTACTTAACTGTTTCACAGGAAAATATGTCACTTTTCAATGTATTACAGAGCACTGTAAAACAGGTAAGTAGTTTTAAATCTGTTTTAAAATTCAGTCTGTTTGGGAAACATGGTGAGATAACATCCCTTGTGTTGTCAACAGCTGATGACCGAACTGAGAATAAAAGCCTGACCTTGATTCCTGAACCATGTTTTTTCACATATCGTTTCCCGCTTTCCTGAACTTTTCTTCATATCTAGAACACTAAATTCTGACTACATGATTAATAATATCAGCATGAATGGTTTACCCAACTGTATCTCCCAAGCAGCAGTAGCTGATTTTACTCTGATGAAAATCATATTCATTAGCAAAGTTTGGTTGCTACATATGAGTGAATCTTCCCTTTTGTGGCAGTGTTCCCTGCCCTACAGGGATTGTTTGCTTTGCTGGATTACAGGGCAGACTGTTGCCTGGTGGCTATAGTTTTACACAGAAAAAAAATGATTTATCACAATGTTTGTTGTTTTAATCAGTGTTGTGAATATTGAATACCTCTTCCACTGCACAGTAGAGTTTACTCAAAAAGGCCTTATACATACTGCCAGAGAGTAAGAAGCTAGTGGATGGTAACCCCTTTCTACAAGGAAGAAAAAAGGTTTGTGTTCTTTTGTGGAACTGAGATAGTTTAGATACTTGAGTCAGTGTAGCCTTAGTGGCATAAAACTTCCAGTTTAAAAAATGTAGAAATACACTTGCAATGTATAGATGCTCTTCCTTGACCATACGTGAAATTCCTCACAAAATATGTTGGGAAACACCGAAGAGCTATAAGCACTTTTTAAAAGTAGTGGGCTTTTTTTTTGTGTGGCGGGGGGTTATTGGTTTTAAATATCTAACTCTGTGAATAAAAGCATGTATTCCCATTTATGATATACAGGCTATAAAAATAAGATCAAATTTGTAGTTGGTTTCTTCTGGTTTGGGTCCGTGTTTAGTTCACAAAGCCGTGACAAAACCCTCATAGTTTATATAAAGTGTCCATCCTTCTAACATTACCTGTTCTGTCCTGAGAGAGCTTTTTACTAGGAAGTTGCATACCCTGCTTTGATTATTGATCATTTCTTTCCTTTAGCGTGGAAGAAAAAAAAAAAAAACAAAACTTGGGTTTGCTTCTGTCAACATTACATCATACTTCTTCAGATTTTATGTGGGTGTTTTGGATATACTTCCTCTGTTAAAGTATCTTTGTAGTCTGACTGCTGAAATGCTCAGGGAGGATTATGTGCATTGAATTTCTATGACAAGTTCCAGTATTTTCTTGGAAGTGAATAAATATTTTTGCTTATTTCCAATGCTCAGGGTTTTGGCTGTAAGTTTTAATTCATAATTTTGTCAAGATATCACTTTCTCTTTTAAAGAAAATTTTGAAAGAGATGTGTAACATACATTCATTCTGTGGTGTTGTATATTTAGAAATTTTGTGCTGGAAGGAGTGTGTTGGACTCAGTTTGTCTGGGGGAAAATCAACTCCTGCTGCTTCCTGTCTGCGTGTGTGCTGGCTCTCTCTCTCTTCATGTTTGCTGAATTGGTTACTAATGATGTCGATATCTGTAATCGGTTTTCAGTTCAATTTTTGGGAAGATTTGCTAGCTCAACAAAGTGCTGAGAGAGATTTTTCCTCCCTCCACCAAGATCACAGTGATGCTGATGCCATTTTCCGATTTAGGGAAACTCCAAATGGTTGTGCTTTTGGTCCAGGAGCAAGAGAGTCACATAGGACAAAAGGAAATTTCCTGATATGACAATTGGTTTTGCTTTTCAGTTGGATACATCTGCGTACTTCCCTCTGCTGTTCTAAGTGGTACTGTTCTCTGTTTCCCCATTCTTCTGCTAGTACAGCCTAATCAATCTTATGCAAATTGAATTCTCAATATTTTACTACTAAATGCTACCTGGCACGCTAAGAAAACAATCACCGAATCTGACAGGGTTTTAAACTGGGTTTGAGTAATGCAATTCAAGTGTTCAAACACATTACCCCTCAATCAAACAGATTAAACTGGTAAATAAATTTCTTCTTTTTCTTCAGTTTATAGCAGCTGAGACAAAGTAGAGAATGTTTCAGTTAAAACTCACTTTGTTTTTTATCCACGGTAAATTTAATTTGCTGGCAGATCTTAATTTGGTAGCATACAGGGTATACCTTCTTTATCTCACCTTAGATAGCTCAGAATTTGTGTTATATATGTGAAGGTTCTGGGACTGAATTGTTCAGTCTGTATGTCTAATTCAGCTATTTACTACAGAAAAGAATTACCGATGATTGCCGTTCTAAGGTATTATTTAGATTATACATTGAAGTTCATTCAGGTCTTTTGATAGGGGTTATTTACTGTTGCAAAACTACAGATTATGATGACATGATTTGCATTTCATTTGGTTAGTCGTATTTCTGAAGCAGAATGAGATAGTTAGAATAGACTGTGTCAGTTGGAAGGGACCTACAATGTTCTTCTAGGCTAACTGCCTGACTAAATCAGGGCTGACCAAGTTAAAGCACATTATTACAGGCATGTAGTATCTTAGTGCCCTCTGTAACTGCTGATATTCTAGCATATTGTAGTTCTTTAGTTGTTACAAACTTTCACTTTTGGAAGGAAATTTATTAGCACAAAATATTTCATTTATTTTAAAATGTATTGTGAATGCTGGTTTCTGTTCTAGCTCACTGTATAAAAACTTGGCCAGTACTTTAACTGTAAGTTTTCTAAGCTTGTTTTCCAAATTTATGTTTAGATCAGAAATATGTTGATATTGTCTACTAAATACAGAAGCCAAAACCCCTCAGCACCATTGTTTCTTCCAAATCACATAGCGTATAAAGACTTACCCTCAAGCACACAAACCAAGTCTGTCTGCCTGAATGCATCTCTTGATACTGTAAAACTAATTTGTGCAAAATCTCAAAAGAAATTTACTACTTCTGAGTTATTTCAGTGGTAAATATTTTTAATATTTAAATATTAACATATTTAATGAAATACTTATTTGCTATAAATACTGCAGTTGGCAGTAGACACAGCCTAGAGATCCTAACCAAGCTCAGTGCTTGCTTACGCCGAGCATTCCGTAGAAGTAAAGGTAGATACAGTTGTGAATGTGTACAAACAGTAAAAGAAGAGGGTGGCAGGTCAGGATATAAAACTGTAGGGTGGTTACAGTGTGAAACTGAAGAAAAATGAGATACTTGCATCAGCAGTACAGGGACATAATCGGATGATGTATCTTAGGATAGAAAATGTTTTCATTTTTTCCCTGACAAGGTGGTGGCTGAAATTTTGGGAAGGAGGAACTTGTTGAAATAAGAATGCTGAATGGAAATAGTGTGCTACTGCCAGTTAAATGTGAGGTCTGGGAAGGAGGAGGCTATATTTAATTAGATTTGTGACCAACAAAGAAATGGAGCATCTTTTCTGTGGTTTCACAGTTCATGTAAGGCAGCAGTAGGAAGGAAATTTTTATCCTTTTTGGAATTTCAGTCAACCCTGGAGCTTTTGCTTGTTTTCCTGGTCCTGTGTCTGTGTGAAACCGTTCCTTGTCTTCAGGTTAATTTCCTATTAGCTGCAAAGGCTCTGTGGCTATCGAGGTCAGTCTGACTGGTTATGATTAGAGGTGCTTTCTTTAGGCTCACCCAAAGCACATTAAGGGGAGGGGGAAAGTGTATGTATGTGGGTGCAGAGAGCGATAACCCTTGTCACTGCTTTATTATGATACATGGCGATGTAAGTCTTTGGTAATGTCATTTTTTCATCAAGCATTGCATTCACTGTGAAACAAAAAAAGGGAGAAAGGTTATAATTTATTTTTTTTTAACAGGAGTCCACTTTTTTTCTTTAAAACAGCTTTTTCTTTAATTAAGATTTTTAACCAATTGTGAAACTCAAGAATGCAAAATAACTGACCCACAGTCTCACAAACCCTTGCCTCTTTTCTGATGAGTTGAAATACTTGCTAAGCAGGAAGTACTTAAGAAAAGTGCTTTATTTGTATCTCAGTCTGAAATCAGCAGCTAGACTGAGTGTGCATGTGATGGTATTTACTTACAAAGGTAGTGGTGTGCTGTGAACAAATTTATATTACTTTTTCCAAAGTGTGAAACTGGTCAGGGAATGAACATAGCAAGTACTAAACTGCGTTCTATAGGCTTGTGAGTAATGCCCTCTTCCTCATAAAAATATTTTTTTCTTGAACGAAGGAATTGTAGTAGGTCAGAAAAGAACTCCTTAGCTGAAATACGGCTTACTGTCAGGTGAATGTGAAAAGACCACTGGAATAAAAACTGGGAGTGCATGCACAGTAGGAGGTAGAGGGTTCAGTTGTAGAATCTGCAAAGAGTTTGAGATGGAGGAAGTTAGTTCAAAAATGTGGGCGAATAACTAAAGTTAGATCGAAACAAATGAATGCATTGTACAAACGCAGCTTGGTCTTACCAATTAATGGAAGATGGGTAGCCCTTTAACTTTGTAGTTGGTCCTATTTCGTAGGGTCAATTTTTCCTGAACAAATGTATTTTAATGGATTTTGTGTACAAACACAATTGCGAATGAAGCACGTCAAGTATTTTATATGGTTTGTTAACCCCAGTGAGAAATTGGTTGATTTCTAGTATTGAATTGATTGGGACAAGTGACTTGAGGAGGTGAAATTTTCCATGTACAAATTCAGAAAAGCCAACATTGAAAAAGGAAAGGACTTTCACATCTTCTGTATCCAGTGCACAGGTGTAAGAAAGGGTGTTAATCCCTACCTGCCTAGCTGAAGACAGGATGACTCTGAGCAAGGTTGTTTGATCTGTGATCAGTAGCAAGTTGATGACCAAATTAAATGACTATATAAAACTGTCACAGAAAGGTTAGTCTGAAGAAAATGATGCCCTGATTGATACTTGCCCCTTGTTTGCATTCAAGTCTTCAGACTTTTGAGAAAGTTGCTAGATTTTTAGAATGCTTAGCTTTTACAATGATACAAAATTCAGAAAGCCCAGCATCTACTGTTCAGGGATAAGGCTGTCCCTTAAACAGTTGTTAAGAAGAGATTTGTTACCTTGATTTATAAGCCACAGAATAATTCATAATATACTGTAAGTGTTGTTTGGTTGGTTTTTTTTGAAGGGGGGGGGAAGAGAAAAGCAGAATTCGGAATTCAGGAAATAAAGATATGTAATATTTAAAAGTTTGCCTTTGTATTGTCTTCTTTTCCTAAATAATTTATTGTAGCTGAGAACTTGGATCTTCAGTGCTTTTTCTTTTTTTGAGAGGCCTGCTTTTATTAATAGGAGTATTTTAATATGTGCATGAATATAAATCTTACTAAAGGTGCCATTTTCAGATATTTACGTACATATAAATCAACAGAATGTTCACATTAGAAATAGAGACCTTGTTTGATTTACAGAAAGAATAGTGACAGGAGGATGAAGCTCTTCTTACTGTGCCGCCTTTCTTTATGTTTTGCAGTGGTGATAATTTTTTTCCCAAAAGGAAATGCTACTTTCTGGGGATTTGGGGATTGGGATATTGTTTTATTTGGTAAAAACATAAGCGAAACTGTTTGAACCTAATTTCTGATAACTGGTTATCTCAAATCATTTGAGTATTATAAGAAATTATGAGTAAATCTAGAATGTGGCTTTGAGAATTGACATGCCAATATGAATGGCCAGATGAAGAGTAGAAAATTACCTCAAAATGATTTTTAAATAAATTGCTTATGAATTGAAAACACACCACTGAAACCCCAAGGCAGTGAAACTTGCTTCCCTGTAGAAGGAGGATGTTTGTGTTCCACAATTGTCACATAGAGCTAATGCTCACATTTTCTTTGTGGCATTAATTATTTGCAAAACAGGTTTTGTTTTTAACCTATTATCCAACATAACTGAGAGTTACTGTAATAGAAATCTTTGCTGGCAGAAAGAAAAATGAATTATGGATATTTGGCTGACACTTTGTTGCACTGGAATTGTTAAAATATCTTGCAAAGGCAAGAGTGTTTTCCTTCATTGGCAAAAATGAATCTGCTAAATAAAAATTCGCTGGGATGTGGACCTCAAAAATATTTTTATAGTTGGACAACCATTGATCTTGGAGATATCATTTGCATATATTATTCCAAAGCAATCTGGTTTGACCTCTGGGGTCAGCTCTCAAGGACTGAGTTCGTTCCTCATAAGTGCTTTGCAAATACTTAGTACTGTATCAGTAATTTGCTGCTTCACATGCTCTCTCTCCATGCCTGCTCTTTTTTCCTTCTCTGTCCATAAACACTGATTTTGTAGGACATTTTATAATAAACTTGCATTAGGCTTTGAGAAAGTATTTGTAAATGAAGTATGCAGAGGAATTTATTTTAATAGTTTACTTCCTATCTGCTTTCTGTGAGACATTGATGAGCTATGATGAGATTCTTGATTTGATCTATCAAACATTGAAAATGTTTGCTTCCAACTGAGTTCCCTGCATTTTGGATGTAATGTTAATTTCTTGGGTTTTACTCTTATACTAAATGACTGTCAACCATTCTCTAACTTCACATGATTAGACATTACTGATGTTTTAATGCTTGCTGCATTATTATTATTTTTTTACAACATTGAAGGAAAACAGCGTTAAAAGATGTCATTATCTTTTAACCAATTTAAAAGTTTGTGATTTTGGGTCCATATTAAAATTGTTTATAATTGCTAACAGAACTGACTAACGTAATAACTGTGGAATAAATGCTTTATTAGATGCAGAGTTATTTGATTTGAAATTGTTGTCAAGATTGATACAGTATATCCAAGTTGCTTCCTGGATTATTTTGTGGAGATAGCTCACAATTATTTTATTTTGTTCTGCTTTTTATTTTGGTATTAACTCTGGAATATTTGCAACTTGAGAGATGCTTTCTGAGATGAGAATACATGATGCTCAAAAATCAAAGCTGTTGTAGGGAATCTGATATTTTATTAAAATTTTTGGTAATCAAGACGTGCAAAGTATGTGTTTTACTTTAAATGTTAAAAGCATCAGTGTTTCTAAAATGAGATCCAGGCAGTCATTTATTCTATAAAACAAAAAGAGTTAAAAGAAACACTTTAAAGTTATCTATTTCCCTTCCAAGCCTGTCAGAACTTTTTGAAAGACTTTGAAGATTTTTTTAAAAATAGTTTTGTAGCCTATTTCAGTATCTCCAGCATCCTGAAGCAGGAACTCATCCTTCTTCTTCAACTGATTTTTCCATATCAGACAGCTCTTTGCCTGCAAGCCACATGGGTAACAATCCAAGGGAAACTCAACTGAAGCTGCTTCTCATTAGACCTCTCCTTAAAGTTATAGTTTTGCTGCACTCATTTAAATAAGTTTAAACCACATTTATGAACGTATTGTATTTTGCAGTTCAAGATCTGGAAAACCTGACAATGGAGCCAGGTTGTCTCATATTCTTAATAAGTATTGAAGGAGTAAATAATTTTCAGTAACAAAGAGAAAAGGAAATGGTATGGCTTGAAAATAGGCAACATTGGAATTTGAGGTGATAAATGTCAGAAAATGGAAGCTTATTACTGCAATTTTACTCTTCACTTTTGTGGCTTATCTTAAAAAGAGGATTCTTGAAACGCTTTAGATTTCATATGTGACTTCTTTGGATCTTTGCATAGTTGGACTGAGGACAATTTTGATGGGAGTTTGAGTGCAATTGCTAATTTTTAGACAAAAAAGTATGTATAGCTGGAAATAATAAATTATGCATGCACCAAATGCATGCCAGGTAATTTGTCCATGACAATATACACTATTCCCACTATCACTGTGCTCTGCCTCCATTTTTCTTTTGTAATTGTTTTGGTTACCAAACCAAAGAAGGGAAGGGAACGCATTATTTTATATTTTTAAGATGCTTATTTGGAATCAGGAGGCAAAGCTATAATATTTCTAAGTTAGGTTAGTATGTAATAATGATTTTTAGGTACAATATTTTACTGAAGTGAATACTTTCTGAAAACAGAAGGTTTGTATGCCTCACGAAAACACATTTGCATTATGAGGGATACAAGTTCAGTACGTTTATGTTTGCTTGAAGTCTGTTGCATTTTTTTAAGTGATGTTTTGATCTAAATGACATGCTTAGCAGCTGCTGAAATATTAAAAACGTGCAAAGAAAAAGCAACAGTTGCTCATGTATCTTATTGAAAATCATACTAGAAAGAATAACGTCAAGTTCTGATGGTTGCATTTTGATTCAGTTAGGACACATTCTCATTGGTGTTTGGCCTGTTCTATAAGAAGTTATTACAGTGATGGAAAGACTTTTTATACAGCTGATAATTACATTGGAAAGCATGGCCTTTGTTTTAGTGCCTTGCTTTGTGGAATAAGTGTAAACCCTCAGAGAATTACTGAAGCCTTAGCCCTTTGTATTGAATATCCCCTATAACAGGGGTTCAGTTTTTTGTGAAGTTTAATCCCTAGAGGTATGGTTTTACAATTCACAAGTCCCTGTGAAATGTGAGTTTTTAGGCCCCTGGGAGATTTAATTTATAGAATACAGTATATAAAGTTCAATGGAGGCTTTTTTTCAGTCTTGTTGTGGTTTGTGTTTGTTTATGGAACGTATCTAAAGAATTAAAATTAAATGCTGCAATTTACCAGTTGAAATGTTTTGGGGATTTATGATTTGGGAACTGGAGGCAATTCTTAATGATTTGGTTTTAGAAATTCACAGTAGTCTTAGTTCTGACAGTTAAATTAAAGCATGTTCTTGATTAATTAGAGTGAACTTTTACAAAGTCTGCAGTTGTCAGTCACTGCCTGAGCTGGCCATGTGGAGATAGAATTTGAGTGTGATCTGCCCTAGAAGTAGTTGTATTCATTAGACTGTGGGTTTTTTTCCCTTCTGTCTCTGAAGTTCTCACACATATGGAGGGACATAAAACCTCAAAACGTTAACTCATAGATGGCTAGCAGCTTTTTTTTTTTTTAACAGGACTGTTAAATTTCGTGTCTTCCTCAGAATTTGTTCATGAATGTTAAACAGCCTGCTCGGTAACTCTGGCCTTTGTTTAATTTAGACTATTTGTTCTTTCCTCTTCTTCTGATATCACTGTAGTAGAGTTTACTTGTCTCTTTGCCCCCTTTATATTTCTGTGTTCCTTGTTTGTGGCATAGCAGAGCTCCAAAGTTATAGTCTTTTTCTCTTAAGCCAGAGGTTTAGAGAAGGTTCTGCTAAGTACTCCATAGCACGGAGGTGTGGGATATTCACAGATTACTGTGGAGGAGAGAAGGATTGGTGATCCATTCTAGCAATTTTGGTTTAGGAAAATGTCCAGCAAAAATCCAGGACAGATTATTAATGTGATTCAAAAAGACATTTTCTTCTAAACATGGCTCGAAGTCATCACCAGAGGTATTTTTGGGGAAGCCAGAGTGTATAGAACTTTCTCTCCTTAAATGGTCACTAAGGTGTACTTAAAAGTAATGCTGTGGTACAGAGCGACACTTTGTAGAGAAGACAGAGATGACACATTCCTTGTCCTTTTTGCCTGGAAACTACATAAGAGAAAGCATTTAACTACCATCTTTTCGAGTCCTGTTTATAGTGTTGCCATTTCATAATAGCTGATTCTGTGTATGCCATCCAGCCTGAATTACACAGATGCTGACCGTTTATGCACTGCTGGCCCTCAGAAGGTCCTCATGGCAGCTGACTAACTAGTTGTCAGAAAATCTCCCTATTTCAGGACTTCATTAAAAATATAAACAGATAATTAGGTGGAGGAATGCTGGCTTTTTTGTTCATGTTCCATTTATTTTCTCTTGCTTGCCTCTGAGTAGGTCAAAATAGACTTTATATCTGCCACTATGAGAAAGAACTGAATGTGTGCTTCAGAAGATTTGCACTAGAAGATGTGAACTTTCCTACACAGTATATATGGTATTCAAACTTACAGCAAATTCATTTTTATACCCTGTCCAGTGTTAAATCTGTATGTACCTGATTTTCAGCAGGCTTTTGTAATAACGTGCCTGTTTTGGGGATATGAATTCCTTTAAGAACCTTTGGATACCATCTAAAAACTTATAAGGAGGCACAAAGAAATTCCCTTCTGTTTCCAGATAAGAAAGTGAAAAGTTTGCTTTTACTTCATTGGGGCCAATATTTCCCTTTTTGAAAGATCCGTTTTAGCTTTCTAAATATTTTAATAAATGTTGTAGTAATGAATTCCATATGTATTAGCATATTTTTATTAACGACAAAGATTTAGGAGGAGTAAATGCATTTGTGTCCAAATATTCTAAATACGCTACTGGATAAAATGTTAAATTTTTGATGACATTAGTCTTAATTTTTTTTCCAGAATATAGTAATATTTTAGTATTGCATTTGCAGTACAATTTAAATTGAACTTTTGTAGCAGCAGCATTGTCTTAAAAAAGAAGTATTTAATCTGCTTCAGCATTATGGTATTTCTTGCTTTAAAATGTCTTCACTCCTTATTTGAAGATAGTTCTGTAAGTTTTCTCGTTAGACTTAAATCCCAACTCTATCAATGTCAGGGTGTACCCGCTGTACAGCTTGTATCCTATAGCTGTTTGATGTGTCATCCCTTTGCCATATCTGAGAGTACGGGGATTCGTAATTCATATAGCTCTGCAGCATAATCGAGACAAGGATTTAAAGCTGGGGTTTTTTTTCCCTTTCTTTACAGTATTTTTATAGGTCACCTACATTGTTGTTTTCTACACATTGTAACTGGGGGACAGCTGAGTTTTAAATTTATCAGCTCAACTGTTAAGTGAGCATAACTGATCTCTGTATTTCTGCTACAAAGTCTAAGCAGTCCTTTCAAGCAGAGGCATCAGGAGACCTTCATTACCTCTGCGACAGTATTTTGGCTTTTTTACTTCCTTCAAAGTGTATTGTTGAGCTGTGCATTCTGGCTCTCAAGAGAGAGTGGAATTAGAGTTTTTCTTAGCTGTTTCGCTAGTGTGTGTGTGACTTTTGGAGTTTAAAATCTTCACAGGCCACAGGAGGGCAGCAAAATCTGTTTGGATAAGAGACTGTACCTGGATGGATGGAGCTGAGCCCTGCAACTAAGGAGTCACCCAAGAGAAAGGTCCTTTTTACGTGGCAGATCTCAGTACAATAACCTCTAATCCTAAAATTTTGGGACCACCTCTTGGAAAAAGTGGTTAATAATAGCAGAGTTTGTTGTGCTGGGTGCTGTATAAACACATAGCAGGGTAATGTCTTCTGCCTTGACTGTTTTCAAGTCTAAGAGAAGAGGTAACAGCTGAGCAGAGAGTGATGGAAGGAGAAGGTTATACTTCTGCTGGTATTATGTCTTCTGGGATAAAGAAGAATGCTGGGAAGATATTTGTAAGAGAATGAGGAGCTCAATGGAGATTTCTGGAAATTTTTTCCTGGGAGATGTGTAACAACATGAGAAGAATAGTGCAAGTGATTTAAAATTTTTTTTTTTAATTAATCAATAAATGCTGCCATAGTTAAAGGGCCAACATTTTAGTGATTGAAAAAAATGGTAGCATTGAAAGCTAGGTTATGGCTGAAATTCAGAGGAAAGAGAAATAACTTATTTGATATAGTAGAAGAAAAAACTAGGCAGGTGAAAGGATGTAAAAAGGTGAATTTCAAGCAACTAACCAGTAATTTATTCTTTTTTTTTTTTTTTTTTTAGCAACGCTCTGAGCACATAAGAATATGTGACTTTCTTCATTAAGAGAGGAGGGCAGTAGTCAGAATGTGAAAGACCTGCCTAGCTTATGCAATTGTTTGAAAATGTTCCCCAGAAACAAGTCAAAGAAGACTCTCTCTCTCTCTCTCTTAATTGAACCTCTCTCAACTTCTCTTCCTGGTATAGTCTTGCTTCCAAAAAAGGAAATGTAGGCACTAAGAAATTACACAGAATTTAAGATCAGAAGATTAACTAAACACGAGAAGGAAAGTACAGTTTCTGTGCTTGGGCACAGAAAAGACTGCAGCCCAGAGAATGACTGAAACTAAGCCTGAGTGTGTCTCTTTCTCCTCTTCCTTGGTAACAAAATACTGCAAACATATCAAAAGAATTTATATGCTGTTCTCACTAAACTTTATTGGCATTCATGCATTTTGTTGTAAGGATAGGTTCTTTAAAAACATTATTGATTTGGGAGGGAAGGAGGAGAGGATTTGCTGGAAGTTGAAATATTTCATAGGTGATTTACATTATCTTTTTTGTAATGTTCTTTGGAGAACCCATTATATTATTTATAGATTATTTGTGAAAAGTAATTCAACCTGTGTTCTTAGTTCTCAGTTTCTTCTTTTACTGGATTACTGAAATGCTATTCCTCTCTCCTACTTAGTATTTAATATCTGTAAGGAGTTACTTCTAAGGCTTCTGGTTGTTTCCAGAGTTTGTGATTGCCTAGATTTTGTGTCAACTCATAAATGATCATAATAAATAAAATAGAGGTTTATTTTGTGGTTATTGCATTGGACAGTTTCCTTCAGAAACATGTTTTGAACAACCTTACTTTGCAGTGTCAGAGTTTTGTATGTTGGGAGGGGCAGGACTGCCTCGTTGTAATGTAAAAAGCGTATCTCTCTTTGAGGTACTGTCAAGTTTTGTGTGACGTTAGTGAATGGCTGTAAGCTCTTCATTGACATTTTATAAGGAGTTTATGAATGACAACATATTTCATTGAGGCGTGTGTATGTAAAACACGCTTTGAAAGTAAAGTTTCTGCTAGAAACACAGGTGTTGTGTGTACTCTTAAAGGTA
This sequence comes from Tringa tobata, assembly GCA_033628505.1. Taxonomy (NCBI): domain Eukaryota; kingdom Metazoa; phylum Chordata; class Aves; order Charadriiformes; family Scolopacidae; genus Tringa; species Tringa tobata. The sequence goes on from JAHREE010000245.1 coordinate 27,683,902, forward strand.
AGCGTTGTACAAGTGGCGGTATTATACCTTCTTTTTCTATTCCCTAATCTTTGTCTGTTGCAGAATTCAGGTACAGTTTTCTTTCCATTCCATAAATCGTTTGTGACAAAATATGAGACAAGGAGGGATTTTTCTGTCTGTTGAAGTCACTTATGGTTTCCATCTGCACTTTCACTGTTTTTAGATTTCCATGTTAAGAACCATGAATGTATTACTCGATTTGGATACAATTCCACATTGGATAAGGTCAAGAGTTTCATTTTAGCTCTTCTTGAAAGTGAGTTCTTAGGCTGCAGTTGTACATTTCAAGTTCTAATGATCAATTTCAAGGAAGACAGCACTGCTATGTTTAAGAAAAAAACCAAATAGTGTAAAAACCAAACCTAATAGTGTAAAAAAAAACAAACAACAAAAACAACCAAACACAAAGTAAAATTATGTTGTTATGAGTGATTCATAATCTGTTCTGAGTAGTCTGTTACTTTCAAAGCTTTTAATTGCACAAAGGAAAGGCCAGACTACTGTGTCTAGTGTTTTAGTGAAGGTGGTATTAATTATTTTGTACTTGAAATGCATCTTCTCCAGATGGCCTGGAATAGCTTCTGAAAAGTTAATTTTTGGCGCATGTCTCATGTCAAATTTCTGGCATCTTACCATAGTGATATCAAAAGGAATTCACATCCTTTAGAAACTTTTAAAGTATTGAATAGCAAAGGCAAGTAGGAAATTCAGCTGTTCATAGAATTATCTTGTAAGTGTAGAAGAATTGGAGAATAATCCCAATATTAAAATCAGTCAAATCTAATCTGAAGCAATAAAATTTCTCCCACGTTACTGTGGGACATTAATCTAAAACTCCAGAGATAAGAGAGAGATGTGACGCTTTTATTTCAGTTTGTGCCAGGTTGTTGCTTTAAAACTTTTGCAGATCTGTCACTGAGTTGTTGGCCTTTGTGTTGATGCTTAAATCGCTTGTGTAAGTATTGTGAGGAGATCAGTTGAGATAGTATTCATTTAATCATTCCATCAGCACACTCTACCTGAAATTTTCGCATTTATCTGAAGTGCTATTTCAGTGTGCTTAAATGCTTTTGAATATCCCATTTGCAGAAATTTACTGTGTTCCTACATTTTTAGGGACAAGAAATAAGAAACAAAACAACATCCCTCCCATCCTAAAGACTAAGACACCTCTTAGCAGTACAAACTGTTCTGAGTGCTTCCATGAAGAAATGCTAAACTGGACAAAGTTCTTATCTCAGCTTTCGGTTGCATTGCATGTTTTCTGCAGTCCTTCCTTTGTTAGGAAGGGTATGCTGGAAAAAATAAAGATGCGCTCTTAAACGTCTCCATTTTATACAAACACTCCTTGCTGTCCTAGCTTTTGAACCTGATATTTTGAAGTCTGCACTGAAAGTTAGCTGAAGCTGTAAGTGGTTCCAGGCTGTGTATGAGATGTTCAAGCCTGCATATGGAAACTGGCTTCCTTTCCCTGTCCTTCCTCAGCTAAAGGCATTGGGAAATACTGGTATATGTCACGGATTTTCATGAGCTAGCATTTCATGCTGCATCCTGGATGTTTCAGTTGAGGTTCAGTGGGACTTAACTGGCCAGTATCTTTCAGAAAGAACACAGTGCTGTTACTTCAGCGTGACAGGCTTACTTTGTGCAGGAAATAAGGCAATTTGTAGATATAATACCTTGAATCGTGCCCCGTATTTCTGTTGTAGTTTATAGTAATATTGGGTATATTTTGCTTGAAATTTTGTTTATCTATCTATGTAATTCTTAGGTTTTGTATCATCAGCAGAAACGTCTTGTGTATGTGTTGCCTGCTCTCAAAATGCATGTTTCAAGAGTGTGAATAGGGATTTGGTGTTTGTAGCTTGTTTTCCCAGAAAAAGGGAAAGAATGTAACTTAATCTCTGTTCAGATTAGTAACTTGAAAAATGAACCAGGTTTTCAAATACACATAGAGAAACCAGACTTGATGCACAAGATAAATTTTGTGGACTCTAATGACAAATTCTTTATTAATATGGATATTTTTCTAATGTTTTTAATATTTTAAATTGGTGATTTGGGTTTTTTTTTTTACTTATAATCTTCCGAATTATTGTTTTTACTTTTAATAAGCTTCATGTTACTGCTACAAAGTGTGAGTGAAATTTCTTTTTTTTTTTTTTTAAACGGCCCTTCAGAGGTTGCAGTGTCTGTATTCCTCCACATTCTCTCAACATGCCTTTTCCTTTCTGATGAGTACATTTTCAAATTCTCTGGCTAGATACTTCAGCGAATTTTTTAAAAATACGTACAGTCAGTAGTGTGAAGAATGGAGAATTTTTTTTATTTTCAAAAGCAGAAGTTAACAGTTTGCTTGAAGGGTGTTGTTCACCAAAAATGACTGTTCACAGGTGTTGATGTTGCTTATTCAATGGAAGTGAATTCTTTTGATTCTGAAATCAGTAACGTTTTTCTTCTTAATGTGAGAGGGAGAGCATAGTTCATTCTGCAGTGAGAAGTTAAACTCATTTTTTCTCTTAGTAGTCTGCTGTGAAGTGTGCTCCAGACCTTGAAAAAGGTTCCTTTTATATTTATCAAAATGGAAAAAGAATGAAGCAACAATGCTAACGCTAGAAAATATTTTAGTGATATTCATTTAATTCTGTATTCTGTTTGTTCTTGTGCTATGTGTCTTCTTGAAGGCATGACTTTAAAATGTCCTCTGTTGAAAAGAGCACTGCGATATACTTCAACAGTACAATGCTGGAGAATTACCCAGGTAAATAAGAAAGACTGACTCAGTCCTGTCACCATGACCTCAGTCACGGGTGTCTTTGGTGTGACTTCCTTCACTTTCAGTTTGTGAATATTTGCTTATTTTGAGCTTTCTAATCATAGTAGGCATCTGTTGGTCTGCAGAGTTCTAAGGCCAGGAACCTTTCTGCTGTTTGTATTCCTGTAGTACTTAAGTCTCTCGAGAGACTTGGTTTCACTGCCAGATCTCTTCATAGTACAAGTCTGATCTGAATTAGACATTGGCATGCTACTGTATCTGTGACAAATTAGCACACAATTTGGAACTTGTGCCTAGATACTACTATGCTAGCTATGAAAGGACACCCGAAACCTGACTTGGCTTGAAAACAGTGCTATAGATAGAGAGCATGTTATCTCAATTAAAGCTTTTCATACAAGTTAAATGTCAAAAAAAAAAAATAATAACAGTAGTGGTGGGGACTGGACATGACAGAAGTGTCATTTGAGCTCCCAGGGTGATATTGAATCTGTGCTTTGCAATATGAGGAAGCTGCATTTTTGGTCTGGTAGTAGTAGTACTCAAGCATGATTTAAAAATTTAAATTCCACCTGACCTAGAATCCTTTTCTTGTGCTTAATACTGCATGTACCCATAATTAGAGTCCTTGTCCCAGAGAGCTTGTTGTCTGGAGAATCTGTCCCTTGTTCTTTCTCGAAGAGTCTGATTCTGCCACTTCCTCCATATATTGAATTTCACTTGGTTCAGTTGATTTCATTTGGTTCATTTCCAGACTAATTTCCTAAGGAAGAAAAGATAAAGATGTAGAATTCAGCAGAGTTATGGGTGTCTTAGTTCTATTATCAATTCCCCCTTCACTTCCAATATTGAGCATCTGAAAGGACATATGACCAGTCTGTTCATTTCACCATCTCATTGCTATCAAATTTGTTTCCCACAAACTCTATGAATAAACATTTTGAGCCTAACTCTGGACTACCATAAAGTGTAATGTTTTGTTTCTTTTGATAATAATTCAGTAGTATAACTGGTTTGAAATAATTTGGCTGAGATTACTACATCTCTGATCATTGTAAATCAGTAAATTAAGAAACCCAAGGTAATGCTAAGGAGTTTTATTTTTTTGTTTTGTTTTTTTGAACCAAGTGTCTGTATTATGGCAGCAAGTATTCATTCTGTTGTCTGCAATCCAGGTAGTTGCAATTATTTGCAAGACAATTGCACATATATCTCTTTACATATTCAATTAATATAATCATAGGGATGTACATTTTTAACATTTTTTTTATTACTGACTTCTGTTTTTCTAGAAAACCTTGATTGGATTCGGCCTAGCACTACTTAGGGATTTTTTTTAATGAAAGAAAGAGAAAGAGGTGGCAGCACTGAAGAAGGTGAAGTAATATGTGTTTAGTCTTTTAGCACATGTTGAGACTAAAAAGAAAATGAAAAATACCACAAGAAAGCATTTGTAATGTTCATCTTAATCTCTTTTCCTGTTTGCTTTGTATAATCAAATTGTTGTGCTTTTCCCCCCTTGTTTATGCAGCCTCTGAAATACTTTAATTGTCTGTGCCTTAAAAATCTCTTCTGATGAGTGGGTTGTTGCAGTGTGGTTGTTCCTTGGTTATTCTTTTCCAACATAGCTCTTCCACAAATTTCTGCTGGCAATAGGAACACTTTTAATTAATTGTATCCTTCTATTGTAGACATTTATGTCACTAGTATTGCTCTGGTATCTAGTTTACAGCTTCTCAGCTGTTAAAATTCAGAGCTGACTTGTGACATGGAACAGCAGTAGCACCCACATAACAGCTGAGGCTCTGGGCCTAGCTGATGTGCCCGAGGAGGTCTACAAGAGAAATAAGAAATAGCCAGAACCTGAACTTGCACATTAGTATACTAGCCAATTACCCATCTTTTTCTCCACAAATAATGTTGAAGCTTTAGGTATGATTTGTAGGAATGTAAGAATGAATATATTTTAATCATACTGGACTCTGAATGTTGTGGCTGGGCTGGGGTGCGGGATTTAACTGGTTTTAGAGTTTTTCCTCTCCTGTGTTTTCACCTTTGAAGTTTAAGGGAAAGAGAAGGATTCAGCAAAATATGGACAGTCCTAGCAAATTCAGTAAATGGCTTAATCGGAAATGCATGACTGTTTAATACTGGAATTTACAGATCTATCTATAGATCTGTCTCTACAATAACTCATAGCCTAAAAATGTAGGCCTTGCTTGTTGAAGACTCTGTGCAATCCTGATAATAATTTAAATGGTTTCCAAAATAATGAGTTGGAATTTCCAAGCGTAGTGTACCTGTGATTTGGAAACTTGTTACCGACCAATGTGGTGTTATATTAAGCAAGTAGCAAGAAATTACTTTTAGAATAAAAGTGTATTGTAAGGTATTTATAACATGCTTTAAAATAATTATGTTTATGGATCAGTGTATACAGCTATGTTTCATTCTTATTTGTAATGGAAATATAAAACTATAAGCAAGTACTGTGAAAAGTCTTATCCCAGGGGTTTTAGGGTTATTTTTTCGTGTGTAACTTTTAGCATTAAGGGTTAAGAAAGACTGTTTACTCCTGAACAGCTTCTGAATTTATACTTGTAGCTGATTTGGCCCCTTAACCATACAGCTTTTCTAGGTGTGCTAATCCTGAAATTGTTTGGATTCTTTGGTGGTTTCTGTAGCAACGTTGAACTAATCGAAAATAAATGTCACTGTGCTTTAAGTATAGGAAATGTGGAAGCCAATCCCAAATTTTACGTCCAAATCCTGTAACTGGTAGTTTCCAAATAAGACATTTCATTTGTTGGTCACTTTAAACTTAGAGGGGTTTTTTTTGTCTGTCACACCACTTACCAAATATCTTTGCAAATAATTCTGGCATATAAAAGTGTGATAACTTTTTGTTCCATATTTTTTTCTCCAGGTTTGCAGGACCTCTCATTCTTGTAATAGACTGTGGACCCAGATAGTTTTAGACCTTTTTTGTAAAACATTTTTAATGGTGCTAGTTTTTTCTGGAAGGTGGGATGCATTTTGGCTAAATCAAGTTAATGGTTCCTGGTTTCTTAAATTAGCCATTACTGAGTTTTTGAAGTGTATAAATATAAACAGTAATTTTTTTCATTTGATTACTCCGTTGCTTACCTGTTGCTAGACTCTCATTCTTTGTAATTCAAGTTTGTATTTCAGATTTATGTGAAGTAACCATATTCTGCTAGGTTGGTATCAGTTTTGAGGAATTTTGACAATAGAAATAAATTTTATTCATGCAGTTCCTCTCAGTCTACCTGATATAAAATATGAAAGGGAACATAAACTTGTATACGCTCTTCTTTCGAAATTGTTAGTTTCCCTATATTCTATAATTTATTTTTTTGAACACAATCTATTGCTGTAAAATTTTTGTGAAGCATTGTCATAATTTCTTCACTGGACTCTTTTTTTTTGAAAGACTAGAAATAATTTCTTAATTAAAAAAATCTGTTTCTCTAGAACCAAAACAAAAACCCACCCAATTTGAGCTAAGACAGAACAGTTCTTAATCCCGTGTTCTATGCTATTCAAATAAACATCTGCCAAATGGATTACTTTCCATCTTATCTGCAGCACGTATTTGACATTCCTCTGCTTGTGCTTGTTACTGGATGCTTTGGCCCAGTTGTGATTCCACTTGGTGTCTGTTGGAATTATAAGTTCTCTGTAACTTATTTAGGATGATGTTAAGTAAGATGTGATGCAGAAAATAAATCATACCTTCAGTCGAGCTTTCTTGACATTTTGGATCTTAATTGCTTTGTAAACAAAGGTTAGATTGTTCTTTCTATATTTGCATCTCCCATTTTTTTCTTGTTTCATGGTTAACACATGTACTTTGCATCTCTGTTTGTTTTTAACTGTGATATAAAGTTTACAGCCACAGTTGATTCTTGTTCGTAGGGAGCAAGTAGAACATATGGCAGAGTTTATGAATGTTGAAATCCTTAAATATTGGTTTGTAGCTGTTGAAATGGCAAAGAGTAGGGCTGAAAATCACTGCAGTAACATTCCACAGAACACACTGGTTGGTTGTAGATTCAGCTTCACCTGGGTTTGTGTCAAATTCAAATCATGCAGATGAACGTATATGCTCATGATTTTGTTATCAGGGAGATGAGCAGATTTTGTCCTATATTTTTCTTCTGAAGGTCCTGCAAGTTAATCTCTAATAATTAGGTAATATCTTGTATCTAGTTCAAGGCATTTTATGAACATAGAGCTTTTTTTTTTTTTTTTGAAAGTTGTTCGTAATTTTAATAAATGCCATAGGGAAATGCCTGCCTAAAAACCAGTAGTTTCTTAAGTTAGATAAAAGGACACTTTGAGTTACTTTTTGAGTAAACTAAATTTTGCGGTGACTTGTGGAGCTTATTCTTGCCTGCTGCAACCATGTGTGTACTTTGTTTAAATGCAGGAGTAGTCTTGTTGAGGTCGTGTAAAAACTGGGTGGCCAGAGCTTCAGTAGAATCACAGCTTTAATTTTCTGTTGTTCATTAAGGTGATTTAGTTAGATTTGCTACTGTGCAATATACGCAAAGCCAAAGAAATAAATTTTAAGACTCTTCTTTATTTAGCATATTCTTTCAGTTTTGTGTCACAAATATGCTGCCTAGTCAAATGCTCCATACTGCATTAATTTCCCATTTAATTTTTTTTGTGTCTCAGAGAGGGACAGAGCATAATGCTCAACTCTTTTTTTTTTTTTTTTTAATTGCTTTTCTGAAGTATTTTCAACTCGGTAATAATTAACTAATTAAAAAAAACACCCTAACCCTGTAATATTTTAGTCATTAACTCAAAACAGCTTTATGGAGAAATCAAATGTGATGGAATGTCATTTGTAGTCTGCATGAGTAAAATTAGAAGCAGAGGTTATGTTATATTTTTATATAAAGCTGCAATAAAAGAGAGGAAAGAGACTTTACAATAGTCATTGATTATCAAGGGAGGAAATGGTAAACCACTGATTACTTTGACTTCCATCCTCAGATCTTAATGACCGTAGACTATATATATTGCACTTCTCTGCCAATATTCACCATTACGCACATACAGGTTGGAGGTTGTATTACTATCACAGCTCAGGTTTTCTTGGATTTTGTAATTGCTGAATTGCTTAAAAATTAAGCAAATTAAAAATTACTGAATAATTGGTTATGGATACTCCTATACTCATGTGTAGTCTCTTTTGTCATGTTGTAAGGAGCTTCGATTTCCTTGTGACCTGTGTTATTGGGATGATCTTCCCAATTCCCCACACAGTTGCAGGTGCCAAGAAATAATTCTGCCTGTGAGTGCTTACACTGTAGGTAGAAAGGAATGCAGTAGGAATCTTGCAGATTTTTATGTGTGGAGTTCATAAACAGGAAAACTTAGGAAAATAGGATAAAACAAAAGGCAAACTTTTAAGCCCACTCTGAAGTTACTCTGAAGTAGGTGACTGCTTTGGGTACTGCTGTCTTAGCCTCGTATGCACAATTTATTAGGTGGTGAAGAGCTCTATAGCTACAGATACTTGGTGAACCATTAGGTCAATTTCTACATCAGCGTTAAATGATGATGGTACAGTAAATACATCTGTATGATCTCCAGTGCCACAACTCTATCCACAGATGATGTTGATGAAGGAAAAGGAATTCTATGAGATGTTTTTTTGCACTAAAAAGGCAGTATGGCACTTGAATGGGGACAAGGGACCTGTGGTGTTTGCATGCTTGGGGTTTTTAAAGACCTGGCAAGACCTGACCAAGTCTTGATGGTAGATCTAATTGGAGCAGGAGGTTGTACCAGAATAACTTCAGAGGTCTTATCCAAAAAAACATTGTTGTGATGATTTGTGTGTTTTCCAGCTTTTGGCTCATTTGACATTAAGCTGGCATATAAACTTCATGTCAGGGGCTATTTTCTACAAAACACCCTACAAATCTTTGCCTGTTGTTTAAAAATCTTAAGTTTATGTTCTATAATACTCTTGAACTATGTCACGTTCTTACTATTTTCTTGTGTTTAGTCATGTATTTTTCATTAAGGCAGATGTTTCGATGAACCTGCCTTCTGGCAATTAGTAAAAGTTTCTGAAGGCAGGTGTTTCTTTAGCCTAAATCTTTGTTTAGTTGACTGAGTTGATTAATTTCTGTTGGAAAAGAGTTTGTAGTTTTTCATTTCTGTTGGCTTCAGATCCATTTCTGAAGTATTTATGGAAATTGAGCAAACTGAATGACTTCAGTCCACACTACCCAATTTTTCAATCTCTCTCCATCCCCTCAAAACTGCTTGTCTAATTTTGTTGCGATATAACAAAGTAATTAAAATATATTGGGGAGATGAGGGAGAGAAATGTGCTAGTGCTTTCCTTTCTGCAAAGAGCTCAGCGTTGACGTAAAGAGCAGGAAGATACGTACGTTTCCTCCTCTAAATGAATTAATACAGAGTTTTCATGCTGGAGATAAGTTTATGGATGACCTTACTGTTTAGTTAGATGGCCTTAAGTACCTTGTACAGTAAACAGCAGTGACATGTAAAGTTAAGCTGAAAGTACTGCTGTTTGTCCAGCAGCCAGCTGTTCAGAGCTGCTTGGTATGGAAGGACCAAATGAAATCATGTCTTTGTTTCCTAATGTTCTTCACATGCCAAGCCTAGAGGACTGGGGTACAGTACTGGGCTGGTGCCCACAGTTTAATTAACTTTTTTTTTTCCATTTAAATCCCAGTCTCTGTTTCAAAAGTAGTTGAAGGGATTTATGGATTTTCCTGGCTATTTGCTTTCATAAACTATGTAAGAATAATACAAAAGGCCACCCAGCAAAAAGCTGCTTAAGACGCAAGTAAAAGGAACTTCTTGTTATTAGAACCATTGATAAAGCAACAAGTGCCAATTGTATATATCCATTGTCTTGGAAACTCTATTTTTGCCTTTGGTTTGGATTTTATTAAAGTGAGTTAACCTGTGACAATCTTTGCAAGCTTGAGTACTTTTCTAGTATCAGTAGGGAAAGACTCTCTTTTGCTGTCTTGTCAAAGGCATGTATGTTTGTACTGGAGAACTGTATGCACAATTAGCTTTTCAGCAGTGTTTCTTAAATGATCTTATATTGGATTAGCCAGAATTAAAATGTTTTCTATCTTTAGGCAGTTTTCTGAACTGATATATCCAAATTTTCTCTAATTGGTATTTTATACTTGCTCTGAAAATCTAGGAATGTATTTATATGTAAGTGCTGTATAGCATAAGCCAACACTTCTGTGTTATTTCAGAGGCATTTCCCCTTATGCATAGTCCTTCAGAAATTCATTAAAACATGTTGAAATTTTATTACGTTTTCTTTTTATAAACTTGATGTAAAATGTTATTGTCTGCATGTTGCATGTTTTTGAGCCATCGTGAAAAATTTCTATTTAGGGCAGGATTATTTAACTTCACAATCTTTCTGTCATAAAGTGTGCAGTGAAGTAGTATTTGTTCGTAAGGGACAACTATTGCTATGAAGTATGATCCAGATGATCACACCATTATTTTTTATTCATTAAAAGGAACAAAGTAGATATTTATTCAGTTCATTTCATTGGTTTCATTATAATGCAGTCTTCTAGTGCATTATAATTAGTTTGTGCTGATTATAGTCAATTTGTGCTTTACTTAATTTGGAAGGATTTGAATGGGAGGTTTGGGTTGCTGACAACAATGATAAGGAGCAGTTCAAACATGAGCATTCTGCAAAATGCCCTGATTTGATTAGTATGGATAGATAACATATCTGTTACAGCTCTGAACGTGGCAGGGGTACCAATGGGACTATCTTTATGAATACATTTGTTATAAAGCCTTTTTTTTTTTTTTCATAATAGTAAACACCAAAGTTGCTTAGCGCGAGGTCTGGTTTTACATAGTTACAGACCTCCTCAAAGACAAAGCTGAGAATGCTGAAATACATGTTGGCTCTGACCCAAAGTGGTTACCAAGAGCACCATAAACATCACGAAGGACTGCTTGGTAACCGTTCTTGGCTGTGATATGCTACCTCCAAAATTGCACAGCTGGCATTCAGTAACAGGAACTTAATTATGGCTAAAGGACTACCATCTCAACTGCTTGTGGCTTACTCATTTTGTGTTTGTAGGATGAGAAAGCACTGGAGGGAAAAGACTATGGAAAGAGAAATTCTAATTGAAAATAACTTTTTTTAAATGTCACGTGTACTTCTTATAACAAAAGCTTAGTTATTATAGAATACCATTCTGGAGGTTACACGTTATACAAACCTTAATGCCGATCATCAGCATTTACAGTGGTAGAATGGTAACCTGGCAGAAGCACGTGCTGACCTTCAACATCAGAGTCTAAAAGAGCACTTACCTAAAGCTGGTTACTCACCTGAAAACCACATAGAAAACATCCGAGTTAGCTAGGTATTCAAATAAATTAGTTGTATTTACTGTCTAAACTGCAGTTCGTTTTGATTTCCCCCCCAACTTTGCTAAGAAAATTAGAAAAAAAATTAAAGGAAAACCGTTAAGTGGTCAAGCAGTTACTGTTACTGAATGAAAACCTTACGGAGTCATGTAATTCCTAAATTCTCTATGAACTCTTGAATGTTTTTTCAGCCCTTCTAACTAACATAAACCACATGGGTACCAGAGATACTCACTTAATACAGTAAAATTGATTGAATTTACTAAAATTTTCATAAACTGGAGATTCATACCGGATCAAGCTAGAAGTACTGTGATAATTGCAGTGTAGATCAGACAAGATGGAAATGGGTAGCCTTGGCCTTTCCATGTACAACTAGAATGACTTTGTTTGGAAGTCATATCCAGCCATTGTGAAATTATGTGGTTATTTGCATATAAAAATAATAGTAAATTATGAATTGGTCATCAAACTTTTTGTAGTGTGAGATTCAATTTCTTGAAGGACTGAAATGCAGGATGAAATTCCTTTTCATCAGGGTAATTGTTTTGGAGGGATTCCTCAAGCCATTACCCTTTGTAAACAGACATGAGGTGTAAAGTTAGGCTGAAAGTACTGCTGTTTGTCCAGCATCCAGCTGTTCAATTGCTTGACACATAATGGCCAAATGAATCATGTCTGTCTTCTAAGCCAGCTTTTCCTGTTTCTGAATTACTAGTTCAGGCTATCTCACTCTTACTGATAATAATATGGATGATTCCTATCTCTGATTTGCTTAATATACCTAATATTTAATATTTGTTTTGCTTATTTAGAGGCTTGCTTATTTAAAAGCGTGGCCAGCAGGTTGAGGGAGGTGATTCTGCTCCTCTACTCTGCTCTTGTGAGACCCCACCTGGAGCACTGTGTTCAGCTCTGGAGTCCTCAGCACAGGAGGACAGAGACCTGTTGGAACAGGTCCAGCGGAGGGCCACGAAGATGATCAGACGGCTGGGACACCTCTCCTATGAAGACAGGCTGAGAGAGTTGGGGTTGCTCAGCCTGAAGAGAAGGCTCCAGGGAGACCTTATAGCAGCCTTCTAGCATCTAAAGGGGCTACAGGAAAGCTGGGGAGGGACTCTTTATCATGGAGTGTAGTGATAGGACAAGGGGTAATGGTTTTAAACTGAAAGAGGGGAGATTTAGATTAGATACCAGAAAGAAATTCTTTACTGTGAGGGTGGTGAGACACTGGAACAGGTTGCCCAGGGAAGCTGTGGCTGCCCCATCCCTGGAGGGGTTCAAGGCCAGGCTGGATGGGACTTTGAGCAACCTGGTCTGGTGGGAGGTGTCCCTGCCCAGGGCAGGGGGGTTGGAACTTGATGATCTTTAAGGTCCCTTCCAACTCTAACCATTCTGTGATTCTCTGATTCTAGGCCATGGTGGGAATTAATGTGATGATATATATCAGAAGGTGTGTTTCCTGCAACTACTTGTGATTCATTACTCCTTACTGTAGAGACGCATTTAGCTCTTACCTTTTCCTTAACAATCAGTTATAGATACTTAGTGTAAGGAGCTCAGAAAGGGAAATCTGCTCTGTTCCTGCACGGACTGTCAAGAGGCTGCCTCTTAACTACTGAGAATTGGTCCCCTGGAGGCAAGATCCTGCTGAACAAGTGTGAGTGTGAATGACAGGGGCTTCTGGCCCTCGGTCGGACCTCGGCAGGGGCCCGTCTCTGGTTCCTGCTGGGGAATGAACTCTCCTGTTTCTGCGAGAGACAACAGCTCTTAGCCCCTGGTGAGCACTGAATTCAGCAGGAATTAGCTGTTCCCCTTTCTCAGCAACAGAGTAGCTGTCAATCAGTATATTAGGCTTGTGAGAGGTAAAGAAACCACTTGATTCTTATGTTGTTGTCAGACAGTGGCATCTTTACCTGAAGAAATTTTGGAGAAAGTGAGCAACTCCTACTTCACAAGCCCAGATGTTGCTGAGATTTGATATAATATTGTGGAAAGGTACAACAGCGAACCTCTTGGTGTTAGAGATCTTTTCCATATTTAGCACAGCAGTGGCTGCTTTTCCCTTCCCTTTATTCTTCCCCAGAAGTTGAAAAGTTTTATCATCTTTTGCTTTTTAAGATTTTTATTGATGTGCTTTCCTTCTCACATCTCACTCAAACACTTTGCTCTAAGTGATAAGATGGGTTTGGGCACATAAGGAGCAGAAGATGAAGGCAAAAAGCAGCAACAGAGAAGGTAAGGTAGGTACAGGAGATGTAAATTTAAAGGAGCCCTACTGCTGTAAAGCTGTTACAAATCTCTCTGCTCTACTGTGTTTGCTCTGACACCTGCTCTTTGAGCAAGATGTTTAACAGTACCTGTAACATATCCATTATCTTACGATTCTTCAGAAGATAATTCAGGTTGGAGGGGACCTCAGGTGGTCATGTAGGATCAGTTATGAAGTGCTGCAACTGCACGTGAGTTCTGACCACATTGACTTCTCTTTATGGCATCTTGACCCTAAGGAAGTGAAGGTAAGGGAGAAAGGTGAAGAAAAATAGAGAGGAGTGCAGGAGAGGCAGTATGTGAATAAATGTGAGAAGAAGGGTAAATGCAATGTCATCTTTTTTCTCACAATTCTTTTGTGACATAATGTTTGATATCTTCCTTGAAATCCCATGACTGTAAAATAGTGCTTGTGTTCATTTTAAAACAATTTATTAATCTTTGGGATTCTGGAAAAACAGCTTGAAAATATGAATCTCAAAGGCTTCAGAATGAGAAGAAGGATGAACAGACATGTCAGCTTAAATGTGTAGTAGGAGAGGTGCTGATACATGATTTTGCTGAAGATTGCTGTTGGCAATATTATAATGTGAAAAACTTAGATAGACATGGCTCTAACAAGTACATACTAGTGTGGATAACACTCATTAATTCTGAGTACTTATAGAGGCTTCATAATCTAGTACCAAAAAGTTTAAAAATAGTGTAAATGCCAGATTGGATGTGTGAAAATCATGTTAGCTATTTGTGTCTGGAATGCTTTTTGTTGAATATTCAGAAGATGGGTTTTGAAGATGAGCAATTGGAAAAAAACTCAAGAACTTTTATAAGTAGAACGTAGTTACATTCAGAGGGAACCCAGCATTAATTTTCTTTTTTTTTTTTTTTTTACTGGCTTCTGTTGATCTTTATTTTTTTGAAGACGACTTATTCTTTTTTGCTTAAGATCCTCTAATACAGAAAAGGAAGCAGACCAGATTCCTGCTTGGGTTGTCAAAGGTCAGTTTTCGTAGCTGTCTGACCTTTTTAGGCTATACCATGGTAGTGTATGTGAGATGAAGGAGATTTTTTTTATGCCTGAAGTGATAAAGCTGGTTTGCAAAGCTTGCCTTAATAAAGAGCAGATTGTTTAGTAAGATCAGGAGGGACTCCTATTTAAAAAAAAACACTAAAATGTTCCCGTGGAGTTCAGTTGTCTTTCATGTCCTTTTTATTATTGCTCTACTTCTATAGATTTTAAACCATGCATTGTAGCATTCTCTTTTACTTCCCTGACTGTAGCTAAAATATCACCACATTTGATCATAAAAGCCTTTATATAGTAAAAAATAATATGTGCTCTGAGGGTTTCTTCAGAAGGATAGTTTATAGGCTTTATTTGTGATGTTTGGGTTGGTTTTTTTGTCTCCCCCTCGCCCCGAATGCTAAGGCCGTTATTTCACGTGTGTCCGTGTTAGTAACTCCATGAATGCTGTTAGTTCTCTTTGACTTGCCAGAAACATCCAAGTGTGCCAAGTCTTGTCTCTGCAGCATGAAGTGGGATGCACTCTGAACTGCAAAGTGCAGAGCAGCTGTGTATCCTTAGCTCTAATGAGCCAACAAAGGTTGGCTTTTGTCAACCCATTTGTTAGTCACAGCCTCCTCAGAGGTTAGTTAAAAAACAAACTAACATAAACCAACACACCTTTCCTGGAAGTCTGATTGTTGTTGTGATGAACCAGAAAAGTTAAAGACATAAAGAAACAATAAAAATATCCAGTAATCTGATAGGAAAAGGTAAATAGATTCTATGCCAAGGCAACTTAATAGTAATTTTCTTAATTTGATAGGGATGGCTACTTTTAGAAATATATGAAGCTGCAGAATTTGCGTATGTACCTGTTACCTTTCTTAAAAAGTAAGCATTTACATGCACTTTTACCAACACCTAAAGGCATATAGGGTGTTTCCAAACCTCATAGTTCCAGAATATGTTAACAGTAAAAATAGGAAAATGAGGTTTTCTTCTTTGCAACCTGATCCGTAAAACAGTGTTTCCTCTGAATCTTTAGCTTATATTTTGTTCTCCAAGAGTAAATGGAGAGAGAGCTTAAAAAGGGGGTGAGGTGAGATGTGGAGAACAGTAATAAAAGCACAGTTTATCAGCTCATGTTGCTGGTCTTCATTACTCACTTCCTCTGTTATGCTTATGTCTGTGATAAAGTAAGATATTTCATGATACGATTCATGCATTACAATTCTGATGCAGAAGTAAGGAAATATTTATACAAGCAGAACTAGATTTTTTTTTTTTTTTAATTTGACCCAACTCAGTTACTTTTGCAATTAAATCAGTGAGAAAACTGTTTGAAGGGGAAATCGAGCTAAGCCGATGCAGGAAGTCCAAGCTGAAAAGAAATGAGAAACTGGCATGTTTCTAGTGTACCTGTATTATATTAACTAATGTTGAATATCTACATTGTTTTTGCTTAAAATATAATACTTTCATACATATGTGTACATATATGTGCTTTTTTTTTTATTCACTGTGTGGTAAGAAAGATCAAAATATCAATTTCCCAAAGTAAAGGAAGAGCAAATGAGTCAATAATAACCCCAAGTTATCTGATCTTGTGTCTGATTGAACAAATGTTTTAGCCTCTATAAACAAACACAACAGTTTAAATGTAATAGAATGGGCTCCTATTTCTTTGAGAACTAAAAAATAATGATAGATTATCTTGAGTCATCTATGTAGAAGAGTTAGGAAGCAGGTGATTGCTCACCATAGATGCTATTCTGCTTTACTTACAGATGTGCCTGAAAGCTAATGCTTCCCTTCATGGGAGGGAGGGGAAGAGAGACAGGGCAGCGTTAGTGAAAGGGGGCAGCTGGAAGTGGCCTCCAGCTGGAGAAAGGGAGGGCAGATCTTCAGCTTTCAGCACTGGCCCACACAGATTGAATTAAAGCATCTGAAGTCGAAGAAGAATACTGTTCAAGTAACCAAGGTGACCACTGGACCATAGCAAAGTTATTGCCCTTGCTAATGGTACTTATTGCAAGATTTGGCAGAGATCTTTATAAGAAGGTATTATTATTTCTGACTAGTAAGAGCTTTTCTTTATAAATAGATGTCAGCTGAGCTAGCATCCTTCACCTGTTTGAATTCTGCTTTTTCTAGCAGTTGCATGAGAACCACTGTACAGCTAAATTAATCTGACAAATACTATATTTAAAAAGAAAAAAAGGACCCATAATGCAAAACTGTAACAACTACCCCCAAAACAAAGAAGCAAACGACCCCTACATCCCCCAACAGGTACCAAAAAATGAAGAAATAATTAGAATATGCTGAGTAAGGAACTACAAGAAAAAAAAGCACATCGGTTTCAGAAAAATGTGTTCAGCTTGGTATAAAATAATGAAACTGTATGTTTTGGCTTTCTCTTTATAGTCACTGAGGGTTTTTGCTGTACTAAGATTAAATCAGTGTAGCAAAAAATACCCGCTACCAGAATTTCCATGAAAAACAGACTCACATTATCATTTGAATTAGTTAGCTGAGGCTTATGGAAAACCTAATAACAAGATATTTGTGCTAAAACAATAGAAGTATGCAATTCTGCTGTATGGAACAGGGGAATGCGTGTATTGTGTGTTATATATATGTTTTGGTAATTGTGTGTTCTGTTGCACTGTGCTATGACTTCAAAGTTGAACAGGGTTAAAGCCTTAGAGATGATATTTGAGTTTTGCTTATTTAAGGAAACTAATGGCTTTTCAAGTTTCACTTGAAATATGGAAATATTGAAATATGGAAGTATTATTTGAAGACTGAAGGATTATATGAACCTGAACACTGACAAAAGGCAATATAAAAATAAAGGGCTTTTTTGCCTGCTGAAAAGTTATATTTCTTTGTGCCAAAATGCAAGACCTCCAAGTGCCACAGAGACTTCAAAGCTCTACTTGACAATGGGTGAATTAACAGTAATATTGGATTCATGAAGCTAAATAAAATATTTTTGTTGTACCGTTAATTAAAAATGAAAATAAATCTTTCTGGGATTGTATGGCAACCTGTCAGTTGGGTTCTTAGGAAGGGAGCAAAGCATTTTGGGGGGGTCTTTCAAGTGTATTGTAGGAAAAGGTCACATTTTGCCTTGTAGGGCTAAATTTCAAGCTACTTCCTCTCTTACTGTTCTTGAAGACAGCAATTAGCATTGTTTACCCTCACAGGGCTTGAGAAATGCAAAGTGAGCTGTGGTGGTTTTAGATGCAGAAGTTTTTGTTGAATTTATTGCCTACTTGCAGAAATGAAAGACTACTGTGCCCAGCTGTGCTAACTGACATTCTCTATGGGCTACATCACAACTCCTCGTGTTTCCGTAATTCTAGCTACCGAGCTCAAAATACAGAGGGTAGAGCAGACAAAAATCCTATTGATTCAGTCTTTCAACGGAATGTATATTACTTACTGCCTGCACAGTAAGGGAAGATGAAACCTTGTTTGTGGTAACCATGAAGAGTTAATTCTTAGGGATTTTTTAAAGTCTGTAGGCTAGTATGTTTTAGAAAGCATTTCTTATTAATTTAATACTCAGAAGGTCAACTAACCGAGTACTAAGTAGTGGATCTGTTGTTGCTGATGAAACCTGTATTGTTTTACTTCTTGATTTTTAGTGACTCTAGGATATGTTTGCTGACTTTGCACAGTATGAAAATTTGATGGCATTTTTCAGGAGTTGTACTTGATATTAATAAATCCCAGACCTCTCGGGAAAACCTTAGGGTTGGGGAATAAGAGCAGAGGCGTTGGATAGGGAAGTAAGAGTATTTGCATGTGTGGATTTTTGTGCTGTTTGTGGCTCGACAGGTGCGGTCTGTCCTTCAGTATTGTTCAGGAAAATGGCTCAGAAGATTTGTGCTAATGCCTGTTGAGAGGCAGGAATTGGAAGCAAAATTGTCTGCCAGGTCTGTCTCATAATTAGGGAAGCTGAAGATGGAAGCTGAAAGTGGATATAGGAGAGCGATACAAAAGTGACCAGGGAAAAAAGCATTTACAGCAAATCCCATTAAATTAATTGCGGCAGTTATTTGAGCTCAGGAAGCCTTGAATTCTTTAGACCAAGGGAGCTTGCAGAGAAGCAAGCCCTGTTGAAAATGAGTTACGGTGTAAATAAAGCCACCTAAGCTCAGGAGGCAAATTTTGTTGTGTTCAAACTCATTTTGGAGAACAGAGCTGACCTTTTATTGTCACAGTGTATTTCTAACTGAGGGACTCTGTGCATTGACTGTATTGAGGTTAAAAGGGTAAGTCCATACTGAATTCTGTCAAACAAAAAACTCTGTTTATGCTTTTATCATGCTTTTGGAAGGCTGATTTTTCTGTTTCTAGCTGAACCTGAAATTTTTTCCAGTACTGATCAGGAGTTATGTCCCTGCTTCCTTCTTCCTATTTGTGTCTCCTGCTGCTATCCACTGATTCTGCACGTGCAATATCACAGGAGGTGGTTTAGAACCACAGTTAGAAGTGTGCCTGCAGCTTACAGAGATAAGATGAGCTAATTTTAAGCAGGTAGCTTGGCTTTTAGTAGGACAGGAGCTGAATAGGTTTTTGAAAGGCTGCTCATCCTAAGCACAGAGCTGTCATAGCAGCATTGCTGTCAGTGTCCAAACTGGGTTGTTCAAACTCTCCTTCTTGACCAAATGAAAAGAGTATTAAATAAGTCTGTCAGTTCTCTGCTAGCCCCATTGAGACAACACACATCTAAATGTTGCTGACTAAACAAATTCATCGTAATTGAAGCAACTGTATGTTGGACTTTACCGAGCACATTTGAAAGAAATTAATAACTTTTCCATTTTCTAGTTGTGTAACAGATGTGATGGAAAGCCAGGCTTTGCTAGGCAGGAGTAGTTGCTTTGAGAAGTACCTACTTGCACACAGCCTCATTTAAATAAACAGGGCTGCTTATTATGAAAAATAAAAATTGTTGGGAGGAAGAGTACAAATTTTAAAAATCGAGATGCTCAAGGATAGTGTATAGATACAGTAAAGAGAGATTTATTTTGGCAACCTTCCTGCTGTGTTTGAGCTCTGTTTGTGGGCGTGATTCACAGGTTTGGAATATAATCAGGGTAGAGCTTACACCAATTTGATTATCTTATATTAAGTTTATATGAGTCTATTCATAAGGATACATCAACAGCAACAACTGGAAAGTAAAGTTTTCAATACACTAAAGTTTTAGGGAAAGCTTTACTAAGTATTTGTGGGTTTAGCTCAAAGTGGATTCAGATGCCCAAGTGTTCCAGCCAGTTTTTAGTCTCAGCCTTAAATTTCATTTGCAATGTTTTGCTGTTACTCATTTAGAATTATCAGTGTTGAGAATTGCTGATCACTACTCTAGGCATTTTCTCTGTCATCCCCAGGAAAGATGTCTAGAGACCGGGCTCTAAGGAAGCAGCAGCAATTGAATAATTTGGTAGCAGCGGTGACAAAGCTTGCTAAGCCTGGAGATGTGATAGTGGATTTTTGCAGTGGAGGGGTAATGTATATTTTTGTTTGTATGATGCATTTTCTTTCATAGAATCATATGGGGTTGGAAGGGACCTCTGGAGATCATCTAGTCCAACCCCCCCCCCTCCAGAGCAGGTCTACCTATAGCACGTTGCACAGGAACATGTCCAGACGGGTTTTGAATGTCTCCAGAGAAGGAGATTCCACCACCTCCCTGGGCAGCCTGTTCCAGTGCTCTACCACTCTCACCGTAAAGAAGTTGCTCCTCATGTTTAGGTGGAACTTCTTATATTCAAATCCTGTCACTGGGCACCACTGAGAAAAGACCAGCCCCATCCTCCTGACACCCACCCTTTAAGTATTTGTATGCATTAAGTAGATCTTCCCTAAGCCTTCTCTTCTCCCTCAGAGAAGAGTCCCTCAGCCTCTCCTCGTAGGAGAGATGCTCCAGGCCCTTAATCATCTTTGTGGCCCTTTGCTGTACCCTCTCCAGCAGTTCCCTGTCCAACTTTCAACTTTCATCTATGTGGTTCTTGGTGATTGCTGCCACAAAGCAAAGCAAAAGTACAAATGCTGAAATTTTATGTGCTTTCAAGGGTTCTGTCATGGGTTAGGGGTCATGTAATGGGTCAACAACAGAGGACACTGCAAAGTGACTCAGGTTTTGTTGTTTGTTTTTGTTTTCATAGGGCCATGTTGGAATTGTTCTTGCTCACATGATGCCGTCATGTCAGGTAATGTCTAAATAAAAAGTATAGAAAGTATGAGCTTTTGGTTTCTGACAGTCATCTCAAAAAGATATGCATGTAGGGAGAATAAACATGAAGACATGGCTGTCTTAGCAGATGATTTAAATTTAAACATGCAAATTTTTAGCATGATCTCAAATGTGTGTGGTGCTTTCCTGAGAAAACAAAGTGTATAGGAAAATACGAAATATTTGCAAGCTGATTACAATATACTTGCAATTCTGTTGTCAGGTTTCCTGCTCGTTATTTTGGGGGAGGATCTCGAGCTCTGCCACAAGTAATTTAGAGGTTTTCTCAGCTAAACTATTAAGTTTTATGCTTGGTGGTGGTGTTTAGTTTGATTTCTCAGTATTGTTTTTGTTCTAGGTGGTGCTCATAGAAAATAAGGAGTTGTCTCTGATGCGTGCTAAAGACAGAAGCGATGAACTAGGTTTAAACAACATCTGGTTCATTCAAGCAAATTTGGACTATTTTAATGGCACTTTTAACATTGGGGTAAGTGATTATAACTTTTCTACTTCAAAGCTTCAGTGTCTGGTTAATTATTTTTAAAACAACTAAAATACCTGAGAAAAGAAAATTCTGTATGTCCTTACAGAGAGGTGTTTTTGATGCTATGAGAAGCACCCTTGTTACATTAGTCTATATTAGGTTTGGTTTGTATTTATCGTTTGTTGCAAATGGCTTGTGTATTACATGAGTGAAGAAAGAAGTGTCTGCTCTAGTCAAATACAAATATATGAGTGCTGCCTGACTATGTTGAAGAAAAAGTGGGTTAGATTCTTGGTTTAATCATGTTATTTTAAAATCATTGATTCATTAATGGATATACCCTGGACAAGGTTTTGAAGATGGGAAGAGAAGACTGCTGTTGTGCAAATTAAACCTGAGTACAGTGAACTGAGATGAGAAGTGTAGTGAGGTGACAGTAAACACATTTTAAGATAAAGCAAACAACTCAAGACTACGCAATGCAAAACTGAGAAGAACTTTCATGACAGAAAGAATATTATACTAATGATACACATTTGTATTCATTGTGTAAAGTATCCTCGAGCTGTATTTAGAAAGGCAGAATGATACCTCAAATTTGTAGGACTTAGGCTGAGCACTCCTATTGCAGTCAACAGGTGACACTCTGACAGTTCTGCACACGAGCAGACCAAAGCAGGGATCTGAGTTCCGCAGAAGCAAAGCAGGTGATTTGAATACTGATTCAAAGCATCTGTGTTAGACCCTGAAAGTAAATGAGATGAATGTCTTCTCCAGAACTACATAGTGAAGAGTAAGCATAAATAATTTTTTTGTAACTCTGTAAAGATTTCTGTCTTCCAGTTTTATATTCTGTTAATTGAATAGGAACTTTTGCAGCAAGCCTGAAGCTTTCAGCGTGAGTCTGACCTTTAAATCACCCATCCAAGGGCCTGTTTTGGCTGTAGGTTAGGATATTTAATGCTGAGGGTTTACGGTACATGTACAATGCTGTTTATTTGGTTGGTTTATTTAATAAAGGAAAAGAAATACAGTGCAGGAGAAAGAGGAGAGAATAAATTATTTTAGCCCAGTCCTTCCAAGTGTAAATTTCCAATTCTCTAGTTTTATTTCCTGTGCTACATTGTCATATAAATCTCAGTGGATGAGCTAGAGATCTATTTAAAAAAAAATCAGGATCTCACGAATAATTTACTGAATTCTCTCTGTGAAATGTGGAATAGTTTTTCAATGAAATGAGTCTCCAATTTTGTGATCTTAAGAGTTCATGTCTTCATTTTTTTTGGTGGGGGGTGTGTGTGTCTATTTTTAAGGTTAATGCTAAGTTAGTTATCTTCATGGAGTTTTTGTTTCATAAAAAAGGGTTACATTCTCTCTTTTAAGTTTTGTGATAAGGAAAATACTGAAGTATGTCAGAAAATACTTTGACAATTACAATTATAATTTACTTGGAAATTCTTCATTTCGAGGCCTGTGATTTGGGTTTCTTTGACTTGATTCTGTAATCTATTCAAGAAACAAACCTGGAGCTGTCCCTTTTTGGGAGACCTATATGAATCTCAGCTTCAGAATTAGTTTGTATCATACCATGATTCACTCTTCAGGATTAGCTCATTAACTTGGAATGAACTTTGTTACGCAGCCTAGTTGAAGACAGGAGCTGGATGATACTGACTTTACTGACTGATAGCACAAGTGTTTGGTGTCTGTGAATGTAAATAATATAAAGTTTAGCTGCTTCTGTATCATTATGTCATAAACACTGGTCTGGTACAAAAATGACAATATAATACTATAATGCGTAGGTATGTACAAAGTTTGGCAACAAATCATTTCTAAACTCATCTTTTGAGGCTTGTAAAGCTATTCACTTGTCATTTTCAGTAAAACAATACAGTGTAAATATGAGGGTGGACATGGTGACAAGAAATTCACTGGTATGGTACTTGAAATGTTAAGAGATTTAGAAAAATTAATGTGACAGAAGTCTTCATGTGACAGAAGTCTTCATCTCTCTCCTTTTGGTATTAGTTTAAAACATGTTTATATGCGTTTTAGTTACCTTGACATCAAATCTGTGCATTACTTAGCTATTTTCTTATGTGTTATCTGCTAGGAGTTAAAAAGCAGATAAAAAAAAGTATAATAGAATCATAGAATACCAAGTTGGAGGGGACCTCAAGGATCTTCTGGTCCAACCCTTCTTGGCAAAAGCACAGTCTAGACAAGATGGCCCAGCATCCTGTCCAGCTGAAACTTAAAAGTGTCCAATGATGGAGAATCCACCACTTCCCTGGGGAGATTATTCCAGTGGCTGATTGTTCTCATTGTGAAAAATTTTCCTCTTGTGCCCAATCAGAATCTTCCCAGGAGTAACTTGTAGCCATTACGCTTTGTCTTTTCCATGTGACTCCTTCTAAATAGCCAGTCTCCATCTTCTTTGTAGCCACATTTTAAATGCTGGAACATGAGGTTTCCCCTAAGCCTTCTTTTCTCAAGGCTAATCAAACCCAACTCTCTCAGCCTTTCTACATATGGCAGGCTTCCCAGCCCTTTGATTATCTTTGTGGCCCTTCTTTGGACCTTCTCCAGCAACTGCTTCCCTTCTGCTCCACAAAAAATTTCTGCCCTTATGGATTGTTGGGGTAATCAAGATCAAGATTCTGAAACCTTGTCAGGGCAATCCCAAGCATACATGAAGATGAGGTAGAGAATGGATTGAGAGCAGCCCTGAGGAGAAGGACTTGTGGTTATTGGTTGATGAGTAGCTCAACATGAGCCGACAATGTGTGCTCACAGCCAAGAAAGCCAACTGCATCCTGAGCCGCATCAAAAGAAGCGTGGCCAGCAGGTCAAGAGAGGTGGTTCTGCCCCTCTACTCTGCTCTTGTGAGACCTCACCTGGAGTACTCAGCACAGGAAGAACATGGACCTGTTGGAGTGAGCCCAGCAGAGGGCCACGAAGATGATCAGAGGGATGGAGCACCTCTCCTATGAAGAAAGGCTGAGAGGGTTGGGGTTGTTCAGCCTGGAGAAGAGAAGATTTCCAGGGAGACCTTATTGTGGCCTTCCAGTACCTAAAGAGGCTACAGGAAAGATGGGGAGGGACTCTTTATCGTGGAGTGTAGTGATAGGACGAGGGGTAATGGTTTTAAACTGAAAGAGGAGAGATTTAGATTAGATACCAGAAAGAAATTCTTTCCTGTGGGGGTGGTGAGACACTGGAACAGAGAAGTTGTGGATGCTCTGTCCTTGGAATTGTTCAAGGCCAGGCTGGATGGGACTTGGAGTAGCCTGGCCTGGAGGTGGGTTGGTGGCAGGGTGGTTGGAACTAGATGATTTTTAAGGTCCGTTCCATCCCAAACCACTCTGTGATTCTATGAAACAACCTGTTGAGTGCCAAACTTACTGGTACATTGTAACATTATATGTTGTAGTACGACTGCCAACCACAATAAAGGATTTCAGTCTAAAAGTGAAAGCTTCCAAATATTTGCATGCAGTGTCCATTTACATGCCAACACCCACGGGAGCCTTTGCGGTCTTAGTTGGTTTTAATACTAAATATACTCAGAGTAGCTCGGCTAATTTGAACAAGTTGAACAGTTTAAGATTTGGTTGAGGGGGAGTATTTTTGAGTGTGTTGAGTGCTTTTTAAGATCACTAAAGTGAACCTGAGGTTTCATGACACGTTCTTTTCCCTTCACTTCCCTGCACGCTTTTCTG
This sequence comes from Tringa tobata, assembly GCA_033628505.1. Lineage (NCBI taxonomy): Eukaryota > Metazoa > Chordata > Aves > Charadriiformes > Scolopacidae > Tringa > Tringa tobata. The sequence goes on from JAHREE010000245.1 coordinate 27,708,886, forward strand.
GGTGCAATAGGCTCCTCTGGGGAGTTGCAGCACCAGAGCAGTGATACAGGGCATCTGCATTAGTCCTCATTTTTTATTTTCTTGCAGATCATGATTTTAGTATATAGGAGATATTGAGAAAGCTTTGTCTTGAGTTTTAGTTGTGATTTTTCACTTACTAAGTTGATTCTGAGAAATCCAAAGAAAAAAATCAGTTGATGTAAAAGTTCATACAGGCTCAGCAGAGCTCCTGGTTTTATCCACTGCTCTTTTAAGGTGTCTTTTACAAACATGCAAGGAAAGCAGATGTCTTTGTTTTCTGCTTGGATAGATGAGGATTATAACTATATTCTGTGATAATCTAATAGCTGCGATACTGAGAATCTATTTCTGGTGTTAAAGTAGTGTTATTTTTGTTGTTAAATTCAGACGAGCAGAAAATTTTCATTGTGTAATTATTATCTTAATAATTTTTAATGTTCTGCTTGAGACAAGAATGTTTATTAGCATCTGTATGCAGTTAGAGTTCAGTTGATGATTAATGGTCTGCTCAGCTGAGCTTACATCAAGCAGTCTGCGAACAAAAAAGTCTTTGTTTTAATCTGTATCAGAGAGCAAAGTTTTTATCTTCCAACTGCTATAGCTTGAAAAACAACTTTGAACCCTGAAATCTGAGCTTTGCAGTTTTAAACTTTTTTCCTAAATTTACAGTGAAGAAAAGGCAAAGAATACAATGCAGTTTTACAAATCTGCACGTAAAATTAAAGATGTGCTTCAGAAATGTCCTTAGTTTAATGAAAACATAGAGTGATGTGTATGCACCAGGCCTAGTCTTTGAGCTACTGAGTACATGGAATACGGCAGAAAAAGTAATATCTCCATTTCCCCTGGCCCATTCGGAGTCACGGGTATTGAGAGGAGAGAGCTGCTTGCCTTTCCTTGCAATATATCGAGTGCAGCCATAACTTCCCTTTCTGTAGGAGAGCATGGAGAATTTGGGTACAACCTGTGCGTTGCCCAAAACCACATCAATGCTGGCAGGTAGCTGTTGTGATTGAACAACGTTCTAGTTTTAGTTTGAGAGTCCATCACTAAGGAAAAAAAGAGAAAAAAGAATAAGGAGAAAAAAAGAAAAGGAGTTCATGCTGTATTTGATGTTCCCTGCTCTCACCTCCGCAATGTTTTTTCTAAAGTTTTTACTTAGTAAACAAGTACTCTTACTGCTGAGTTGAAATCCAGTTTTGAAATGTTTCTTTGTATTTTGAAGTGTGTTTTGCTTGACAGAAACTTTGGACTAATGACCACTGCAGTTTTTCTTTTAATATTTTTGGTGCTTTGTTTTTAATGTATTTGATATCAAAGTGCAGTTTGAGTTTTTTTGGTGAGTGACTCTTGTTCAGTATTGACGGTTCCCTTGTTAATGGAAGAGGCCATGGAATTTCCTCAGAATAGATATGAAGGGGAGGAGCGAAGAACTGGGAATTAAGGACCAAGCCTTTGGCATAACAACTTTCATTGCAATACCTGCCTCATATATTTAAGCAATTCAGGCAGCCAAAAAAATACTGCAACAAGGTTGTAATTAGAATATTGCTATAAAGAATTTGCTTGTTTGTTTTGTGTGTTTTTAACACTCTAGGTGGCTCTACACGCGTGTGGCGTGGCAACAGACATGGTGATCGAACACTGCATCAAGGCACGGGCAGCCTTTGTCATCTCCCCTTGTTGTTATGGCTTCATTCAAAACACCGTGAAGTTTAAATATCCACAGAGGTAAACTAAAGCCAACAAGATAAGCTTTAAAATATCAACTTAAATGAAGGAAGAAAATACTGTGAGTGTAGAATCAATCAATTGAAGATTATTGCACGTGTGTCTAGGCTAAATTGATTCACAGTTACAATGCAACTGTTTCCTTCTGTTTCTCTTTGCAAACCCATCCTGAAAGGGAGAGAGAGTGGTAATTCCTGGGTTATTTTTCGTCTGGATTTGTCTTATTGATAGTTCAGAAGATTTTATACCATCAACATAGTAGATATGGTATGTGGGAATCCATGTAATATGCAGACCTTTTACCTTGAAATCACAAAGTTAATAGAAAACTCATGAAAATTACTGTAAGAAGGAGAATTGACATTTTAATGTTGGAGAAAGATGTAAGCAGTCAGCTTGAAGAAATGGGTCTGCTTTATACCACAGTTTACTGCTTGTGAAACTCTTCTGATTTATTCCCAAGTAGACAAGCTCTCCTGTATTTCAGTTCATATTTTTAATACTTTTTTTCAGTGACCTGTGTAGATATTTTGTCATCTTCAAACCTGCCATATTGGATATATATAAATATTTTAGGCTTAAGAATTATAATGCCTTTGATATAAAGAAAATGGCAGCAGATAAGAGGCTAACAGCTTTCTGAGGCAGAACTGGATGGGGAAGAGGGTTGTGGTTTTGGTTTTTTTTCCACAAAGCTGAGCTTTACATTTCAGATGTCCAGGATGAAACAGATTAAATTCTACTGGGAATTACAACATTATCTTAGGTATATATTTGCTAAAATAAGAAACTGAAACATGCTGTTTTAAAAGGAATCATCAAATGTAAAAAAATCTTATTCATTCATGTTAAATATTTTTCATATTTTTATATAATATCAAAGTGTGCTGTCACAGAATTGCATGGAGAGTGAATATTTAGAATTTGTCCATCTGATAAACTTTGCATTTGGCAGTGTATTTTTAATCAATTTGGTTCTTCCTTCTCTTTATATCTGTCCTTTTTTTTTTCTCTTGTAACATGTAAAACAAGTATTCTTAAGGAAGAGGCAATAAAATTTTGTCTTCTAAAGTTAGCAGGCATATAGCTTTTCTCTGTTGACTTATTGCTTAACTTCTGACCAGTTATATTTTTAGATCATGAGGACTGGAAATGCTCAGTGTATTAGAAAACTTTTATTGCTGTAGGTACTGCAAGAATGTAAATTATGGTCTTGTGTTTGCTAAAATTATGATTCTAACATTGTAAGGCTGTGTAGAAAATTATCAACTCTGGCTTGAGCTATGTTTTAGGGTTTACTTTTTCTTCATTCTTTATTAGATATGATCATAAAACATGATAGCGTGCCCATATCCCCATATTGCCTGTGTTCTATACTCAGTTCCATTGTGCAGGCACCTTTTGTGAAACAAACAAAATATGTGTGTGTCTAGAGGTTGTGCACATGTAATATAAAGTATTTATGTGACAACATGGATTTGTTTGAATGCCTTTCTGTAGGATTCCGATACTGCTATTTTGTTTAAAATGTGTTCAAGTATGCAATGATTGTTTCATTTTTCACCTCTGCTTTTTGTAGATGTTAATTCATGTGGTCTGTTTTTGTTTTTTTTTTTTTTCCCAGTCATCAGTTCAAAGAAATTTTGTCCTACAAGGTATGTAAAAGGGTTGGGGGTGGAGAAGGTTACGTGCAAGTTCCTGGGCTTCACTGGGTCGTCTTATCAAATAAGTGGTTATATTTTAGTTACGAGGAGGAGCACGTGTTATGTGAAGTGTTCATCATTACTGCAAATGTCATGTGTTGCTTTCTTTCCACCATCCGTTTTTTTAAGGCTTTTTTTCTTCGATAAAATTAAATAGTTTCTCCACAAAAGAACTTTTTTTTACATAATGTATAAGACATTCCCAAGATACTTCAACCTGTATCAGTTAACAATTACAGGATACCAATTTATTTAGGTCTTAAATACAACTGTTTATACTGTGGAAATGTCTGATTATTTTTTAGGTAAAAATATTGCTTTATAGATATTATTTTCTGATAAACATTAGATATGTAGCAGGAAAATGGGAGATTATCCTTTTTAATTCTCAATAAGAGAGCATTTAAAAAAATTCAGAAAATTTCCAGCCATCTTATATAGGGAAATTCAGTTATCTGGTAATATACTAATCTTCATGACAGTTGGTGTTATGTACCCTTTACTAATTTACATGCAAGTGAATATCCATAGATTGAGATGACAAAAGCAGTACAGTAGATTTGGGCCTGCCATTATTTTCCCCCTTGATGAACATTCTTTTCAACACATTTATGTGTTTTTAATACATAGTCACAAACAACTCAGTTATCAGTTCAGAAAAAGTTTATGTACTAACATATTATTGCAAGTGGACCTGTTGATAGTACAGGGGGAGATGGGGACAATTATAAAGTCAAGCATGCCTAAATTAGGATAGTGTGTATAATCTCATTAGAACTCAGTGAACTTTTTTCTTAATCTGTTAATCCATGGAGGTTTAAATCACAAGGTTTGTCAACACTATAGAAGTTTCAGCATTTTATTATTTGTGTTGCAGAAGGGCACAGGGGTCAAGGACTAAAAAATATTCATGCTTTTAATAATGTAAGAGTCTATACAAACGGCCTAGGCTGGTTGGTGCCTCAAATAATCCTAGTTATAAATAACTTTTGTTATACAGCTAGCTATACGTGTTTTTATATTTCATATTAATAAATTGTTACAGGTTATTGGCTAGTAGCCAAAGTTGCCATGTGTTAGCCAGACGTTGTGTGTGTCACCCCCCTCCAGTTTCCATTTTAAATTCATTTCTCTTATCTTTCATTTTAGTGAGATCTAAAAAGACATCCAGAAGTCTGGCAATTCCAAAACTTTTTTGATGAGAACATTATGCTGTAATTCATTAGTTTATAGCTGCAAAGAATAAGGTTATGATAGCTGTAGATTTCTACCATGATACATTTTAAGACTCTATTTGTCAAGACACTGTCCCTATAGGAGTATTGGAAAGTAAAACTGAATAACTTTGCACATACAGCTCTGAAAACTTAATAGGAATTAAAGGTGTGGGTTTATGCACACACAAAGTTTAGGCACTTTATTATCTTCATTAGTTTAGAGAAGCTTTTCTTCTTATTTCTGCCAACAGGGAATGTGAAAATTTAATGACTGTCATGGGGAAATGATGTAGTCATAACTTGGGGTCTAGTTTAATTTTTTGGATCATCTCTGTAGGAAGCCAAGGTATAAGAGTCAGTCCAGATTTTCAGGCTGGCAAGGGCTGCCTTGGCTCTGGTCTGGTTGGATGTGCTAAAGAGCTGGGCTGTGTTGAGTGCCTGAAGGCTGGTGAGGGGTTTTGTGCTAAAGTGGATCTTCTCCCTCTGCTCTCTATCACTGTTTTTCTCCCCAGTGATAACTGCTGCTTCTCTCCTAAGAGCAGCCACGTTCCCTGTGGCTCTTCTTCATTTTTCAGTTGTCACATCTGGGTTTAACATTTTCAGCTCTTTTGTACTACAAAAATAGCCATATTTGAACTGAACTTCCTGGGCATAACATATTTAAGTTCTAAAAATGTTATAACTTTTTCTCATTTTGCTTACATATTTCTTACGGAGCTGTGAGCTGAAAACCTTCATGTGAATGAGGCATACTAGGGAACAAATATCCCTGCCTCAAGATATACTGTAAATTATTTAAATGAGTAATATTTAAGTATCAAGTAGCAATAACATTTTTTTTTTTATAATATGTAGGCAAACTTACTTGTGGTCAGATGTCTGTTAAATTTATGAATTGGTGTAGTGTACTGTGGAAGAAGTTACCATCTTGATTTAGTATGAAGATGGGATTGCATTCAGGTTTTCTGTGAAATGAAGACTTCCGAATGTTTTATGTCTGGAGTAAAAAAAAAAAAAAGCTGGAGTAAGTATCCTTCAGGATACTGAAGAAAGCTGAAGTATCCTCAGGTGCTCTCTATATCTATTACAGGAACCAAACCTTTAAAATCATCATTTTATATCAGGCAAGAATTAAAAAAAAAAAAAAAGTTTTATTTTTCATACAAGACACGTCATTTTTTCAGAACTGTAGCTCTGGAAGCTTTGCTTAGCACGGCACCTTTTATTGTTGTCTCTCTTTTCTCCCCATGATATTTTAGGACAGTTGGAAATGTTGTATGGTTCTAAAATGGTTCTGATTTACCCTGTCCTGTACTTAACATTGCAGCTGTCCCGAAAAGCACAGCTGTCATCAGAGCATTAGTGTCTTTGCCACACCTTCAAGGCTTTTTTTCCTCACCATCTTGCTAACTTGCCTCCTTGGCTTGGCTGGTCTTTGAGGAGCAGTTATGCCAGCATAGGTGGTGTTTTTTGAAGGCAAATAAGGATGGGGTTCTGCCTGCTTGCTTACGTAGTGATCTAAGCAGGGAGTAAGGTGGTGAGGCTAACCCTCCACTGCACCATACCCCTGGGTGACAAGACAAGAAGAAACCAACAGCAGCTGTTGTAGAAGCCTCTGCAGAAAATTTAAGTGGAACGGGGATAGTTTGCAAGTGAATTGTGCTCATTTTTAGGCAGGAAACTTTCCCATTCACAGCCAGGTATTTTTTTGCCTTCAGGATCAGTTTTGCCTGCAAGCAAAACTTGGATCAACTTTTGGGTGGATCCTGAGTGGGTTTGGCAGAGAAGAGGAAATGTGACCCACAAGGCACAATCTTCTGGGATTAAGAATCACTGCTTGGGAGAAATGCGCACTAGTTCAAATCACCTATTTAAGAATTTTGTCTTTGTCTGGATGCAGAGATGCGGCCCCACGATGACTGTGCTAAAAGAAGACTCTGTTGCTCAACAGTAGTTGAAGGCAAAATTAGTCTGTAGTATGTCTTTGAAGAATGCTATCTTGTATACGTTACTTCCAATTCCACTGCTACAGAGAATTAGAGAAATTTTAGCAAGAAACAAATACTCATGAGTAGAAATGTGTCATAGTTACAAACACTTGATTTACACACATATATACAAGTCAAAGTAGTACCAAAATTAGGATTTGCACACAGGTAACTTTTCTAGAAACATAGTCTTCAATATGATAGTGGGTTTGATTCTTTTAAACATTTAATTTGATTATTCTTACTTTATTTGGAAGATGGAAATGCTACTGGATGAAATTTCTTTCCTTTTTTTTTTTCTAGGAGCACATGATCCTTTGCAGATTTGCAGATCAGACAGCTGTTCAGCTTCCACCTGAACGCAGGCTGATAGGTAGGAATTTCTGCAGCTGTTGTGTAAACTATCTTAGTAATTACATAAAGAGGAAAGTAGTACATTTTTAAAGAGGGCATTAAGTTGGTGTCTTTACGTAACGCTTGAAAAATTTGAGCTTCTTCGCATTTCTCCTCTTGCTATTCTGAGCTATGGTGTAGAAATTATTTTCTTCTTTCAGAATTATCAATATGAGAGGGAGGCATTTTACTGTTTTTTGTTTCTTCAGCTTTTTTTTCTTTCCCCTTTCACTGGTCTTTCAAAAGAATGAGGTTTTTGTAAAGTTCACTTAAGTCCTGCTATTGCCTGTTTATCTTACATTAAAGACACAGGCTATTGGTAGTAGTGATTTTCAGTGTGCCCCCTTTGTCTTGCTTGTAATCTCTAGTGATAACTGTCTTAGAAGGGCAAACATCTAACAACAGCTGGAAACAATAAGGCTAAATTGCAGAGGTTGGTACAGGCAGGCTCAAGAACAGGCAAACCTATTTGGCCCACCTTATTATTAGGATCATCATAATTTTAGGAAAAACCCAGAAGGTTTTATGTGTGGCGCTTTTTTTTGTGTATTTTTTTTTTTTTTAAATAGTGAATAATATTTATGATTTGAAGACTTTGCTAAGAACACGGTTTGGTTTATCCCTTACCTGGAGTACCAGACCTCCTGTTGTTGGGAAACACGTTACAGCTACAGCAATGCATGACTCAATTTTTACCTTTCAGTAGTCAGTTCTGTTTCAGGTTTGTACTTTATTGCCTTTCTGAGTAAGAGCAGCTGCCTTATGTTGAGACATTTCCGTGCAATTAACAGCCAAAGTAAGTTGATCCCTGAGATTTTAGTTTCTTGGTCAGGTGTTAATGATTTCTGAGGAAAAGAAATGCAAGAAGCTATCATTAAGATAGTGGGAATTTCATTACTCAGAAGGACAGCAAAAACCATAATGCTTCAAATATTTGGAATAAGAAAAGCCATTTCTTCATTACGTGCAATATTCTCGTATTCTTTGACTTATAAAAGGGTAGAACATGCTCCTGTCTGGTATTAATGTTCTGATGGAACCTATAAACTAACTTCCAGGTCAGAAAAGATAGAAAGGGCTGCGAACTCTCCGGATATCATTGTGCATTCTTGGCTTGCAAGAAATACTTAGAAAGTATATTAAAGCAGTAGTAGCAAATAATCATACTGTTCTTAGAAAACTTCATATGAACAACTCAAGGTATTTCCTGTATTCACTGCACAAAAAAGGAAATAATACAGATTCTGCGATAAAAGCATCTATTTTATAATAAATTTGTCATCTCTTTTGCTCATATCACAGTTATTTGAAAAAATAAAACAAAAATGCAGTGTTCTGTTAGCAGTGTAGCACCCCACATGGTCTCCTGCTGCTTGCCAGGTGGACTGGAAATTGGAAAAATGGAAAACGTTTTTGAAAGATTGTAACTTCTCTCTGTTCTCTGTCTCTGAAACTGCAGTTTTCCCCCAAATTTAAATTTTTCATGCTTTGCCCTGACAAAAACCCCAAACATAAATCTTATTCCTCTGCCTTCCCCTACATCATTGCTTTTTCTGTTTTAAAGAATGTTATTTTTTCTTTAAGTTCCATGTAATACCAGTCTGTTTCAGTGAAGATCTTTCCAGCTTCAGTGCTCTGTTTCAGCTTTGAAACTGGTTTTATGGGAATCTTGTTGGGGTACTTTTGAGATCGGTTGCAAATAATTGAAGATTGAATTAGATAAGTGTTACAGCCATGGTGAGATTTTTTTTATTATTTATTTAGCTTTGTGCAATGCATGATCAGGTATTGAGAAAACTGTGTAAATTTCATTTAATGAAAATATTCCTGAACAGGTGAAGACTTTCTCTTTTCTGTTGTAAATGGTGACTAAATGACTCATTTTGCTAGTTTTTGAATACTTAAGGATTGCATTATAAACTGTATTTTAGCAATTACTACTGAATTTATGCAGCTAAAGTGAGAAATCATTTTGTTTCATTACCTGTAAGCCACTAAAGCACAGAAGTACAGCATTCTGCCTACGTCTGTCATGGCCAAAGCCACACATTTGTCAAAGGAGTTATCACCAATTTCTGTAATATCAGTGGACGTAAAAATGCACAGTTGAACCCAGTTCCGCTGCACACAGCAATTCCCTCTTAAACGGACAAAGTTCTGTTTCCAATTTCCACTGAACATGTGTGCTTTATCCGCTATATGCAGCGGTGGGACCTGAGTGCAAACATAGGGAATGGTTTTGTGAACGTGGCTACAACGCACCTGATTTATTCTGTCTGGTCACGGAACTGCTCCCTATATTTCACAGTCTTCCCGAGAGCACCCGGGGAACCAGGCTCCAGTTGTGACAATCCCAACTGCCCCTTAGTGTGTGTGTGTACTTGGAGTCATAACGATATTGCTGTCAGTGGCAGGAGCGTGTACGTGCCATTTTGGTTCAGTGAACTGCAGAAGGTGATTTTCTATGAAACTACAAATGTAGGAGAATAGTGCCACAAGAAGTAATTTACAGAGATCTATCCTGGTTGGTTATATAAACTGGTAATTTCTTCCTGCAACGTACTATTCCATAGAGGACTGAGTTGGAAAGTTCTTTTTCAGGCCTAACCTTATTATCGTATCTCTAAATTGTCTCCTACCCAATTACCACCCCTCTCAAATTCCAAGCCACTGGCAGAATGGACTGCAAATGCTATAATGTTAGTGAAGTCAAAGTAGTGAATTTCTTTTGTAAATAAAGAATTCAGCTGAGAAGGAGAAAATACTTCCAGCCAATGGCTCACTGTGGAAAGTCAGAACAGATTGGACTGAGTGCTGTATTAAAGTGTATTAAATGTGCACCAGCTGTTCTGAAATAGAAGGATACTGAGAAGCGTATTAGTGCCACCTACCCAAAACTTCTACAGGCACCAAGCAGATGTATGCCAGGGCTTGTAGTGATACAGGCACTCAAGCTCTGTATGTGTTCAGGGGAGAGAGGTAGGCCATTCCAGAGGGTAGTTTAGAATGCCAGCCTTAAGGCTAAAAGACCTTTAAGGTCATTGAGTCCAACCGTTAACCCAGCACTGCCAAGTCCACCACTAAACCATGTCCCTAAGCACCACATTTACACTTCTTTTAGACACTTCCAGGGATGGTGACTCAACCACTTCCTCGGGCAGCCTGTTCTAGTGCTTGACAACCCTCTTAGTGAAGAAGTTTTCATGCTGTCCCATCTAAACCTCCCCTGGTGCAACTTGAGGCCGGTTCCTCTTGTCCTATCATTTGTTACTTGGGTGAAGAGACCAGCCCTTCCCTCATTACGACCTCCTTTCAGGTAGTTGTAGAGAGTGAGAGTCTCTCCTTAGCCTTCTTTTCCCCAGGCAAAACAACCTCAGCTCCCCCAGCCGCCCCTAATAAGACTTGTGCTCTATACCCTTCATCAACTTTGTTGCCCTTCTTTGGACATGCTCCAGAAGTCAGTGTCTTTCTTGTAGTAGGGGACCCAAAATGGAACACAGTATTTGAGGTGGGGCCTCAGTCCTGCTGGCCACTTCCCTAGTCCTGCTGGCTGCACTGTTTCTGATAGTTCTGATTCTGAAGCCAGGATGCTAATGACCTTCTTGGCCACCTGGGCACACTGCTGGCTCATGTTCAGCCAACAGTCGACCAACATCCCCAGGTCCTTTTCTGCTGGGCAGCTCCAGCCACTCTGCCTCCAGCCTGTAGTGCTGCAGGGGGTTGGTGTGACCCAAGTGCAGGACCCGGCACTTGGCCTTGTTGAACCTCATACCACTGGCCTTGGCTCATTGATCCAGCCTGTCCAGATCCCTCTGTAGAGCCTTTCTACCTTCAAGCAGATCAACACTCCCTCCCAACTTGGTGTCCTCTCAGACCTCAGATATATTTAACTGTACAATTCTGTCAGGAACCAGGAAACATGTAGGATCATTGGCTTTGGCACTGAAGCAGGATTGGGCCTTGTTTGTGATTTGAGACTTCATGTTAGTGATAAAACATTTCAGGGAAGTGCTAAATCTTTCTTGCAAGAGAGTTTCAAACTGCTGAAAATATGATCAAATCAATTCTGATTTCAGAACATAATAATCAATTATAATGAGTAAATTTGTAAAGAGAAATGTCCCTGTCATCTTGCCATGGCTGTATCATAATACAAACTTCAGAAAAAATCCTTGAGTTTATTCTTCCTGTTTTTTCTGAGATTAGTTTTCATTAGTAATGCAGTATTTTTGTTTATAAGCAGCTACATTCGTATACCTCAAATCAATTACACTAGTTTGGTATTTTAGTCTTTTATTGGTATTCAATAACCAAAGATTTTCAGATTTTAGATGAAAGTACAGGAGTAAAACAGTTATGGTTATAATGGTTTATATATGGTTAGATATCTACATTCAGAGACCTAAAGGGTAAGCTAGGCATTCTTTTCTTCCTGTGGCTTTTACATTTATGCATGAATTTTTCTGTGAGTTTTGAGAATATTTAAAAATAGTTGTGCCTATTATGTTTCTCCATATGTAAAGAGTTAATAATCCTTCTCAAGCTCTTTGCTAAATGAGGGTTACAAGTCACAGATGTGATTTTGAACTATTAACGACTGTCTAGTTGAAGAAAAACAGATCAAGATAGTTTTCTAAGTAGATTTGGAACTTATTTTTTAGATGACTTACTGATGTGTTTTCCTAACGTTGAATGTTGAAGTGCATGTTTCTGATAATGTTTTTACATTTTTAGAGTTTCCATGCTTTCCTTTGCTCTTGTTTTAGGAAAGCAATGTATGGGGCTCGTGGATCTGGATCGGGCGTGGGCTGCAGAAGAACACAACTACTCTGTCCAAGTTACATCTATGGAGCCAGAGAGTTGTTCTCCAAAGAACAATATGCTTGTGGGCATCCCTACTTAGAGTGTGAAACTTGCATTTGATTTGAAGTTGAACATAAATCTTCAGAAGATAATGACATCCAGCAGATACAAGCATACATGGGGCCCAGACATCACGCATCTTGAACCCATTCCATTGGGTAAAGGAAGCAGCACAAAAAGTCTTAGAAAGTGAACTGCATGCAGAGCATCACAACTTGTACTTGTTATGTGTCATTAAGCAACTTTTGGTTCTTTTACTGAGGAGTTTCTGGATCTAACGACTGTGCATGGAATCATATCCATTTGCCAAGGCTTAGAAAAAAGTTGATCTCATTGAAGGGAAGGTGACTTCCTTTTCAGTAAAGCTGTCTTGACTGCTTCAAAATTGCATTCATATTCAAAACTGCATTTGTGCTCATAAGCAGAGCAGTTACCAGCCAATAATGCAGATCACTAGAGGACCAGAAAAGATCAAATTCATGGTGTTAGTGAAGAAGGTTGTGCAACAAGTGGTGGCTTGACTTGGCTAAGGAATTCCATGCTACTGTAGGAAGATTATTTTTAATAATAAAAGTTCATCAGAATACTTTGGGCATCATTCTGCTTATAGAGAACTGTATACTAACTTACCAATCTTTTTAAAAGGACTTAAAAATTATCTCTAAATATTACACAAGAATTCTGTAACCATAATTCTCTTTAAAGAAAGCAAACCCCTATTTATCTGTTGCCCAGATAACGGGAGCTAGTGATGATGTGGATACTTCACTGCCTTCTCTGATAATTGAAATGTATTGCTTCCTGTTCCTAAGAAACTTGCTGTCAGAAGACATTTTTAAGAACAGTTCATGTCTCTGTATTCATCGTCTTCATTGATTTTATATTCAGTTTAAAATTTGAACAAAGTTGCAGTTGTGGAACCATTTGAAAAGATCGACCACAAGCATGTTACTGTAAAATGAAAATAAATGTTCTTCTGTGCTCTGATTAGTTGGCAGTTTTCTACCCTAACTTGAAATCATCTGTTGACACTAGCACAATGGAAGATTGCTTCTAGCGAGATTTTTCTTTCATGTTTATGGATTTGATGTGTTTATGAATTCTGCCATGGATTAACTGAAATATATCTGAAGTTTGGTCAGCGTGAACATACCTTCAGTGCATGTGGCAAACAGAATTACAAACCACAATAGGTATTGGAAAAAAAAAAAGGATTGTGAAATATTTTATTCTTCATGAAACTTGTATCTCCAAAAGACCTAAATACTTGTGTTCCTTAAATGTGAAGACTGAATGAAGCTGCACTCTTATTTGGAAGCACAATGGTAAGCAAGTAGGTATGATTTCATATCTTTATCTTGAGTTTTTCAGTAGATAATGACATAGTACTTTTTCTGCAGCTTTTTATAGTTACAGGAGTAACTGGAGGTTGGAAGAATATGTAGCACATACAAAATATATGGCAATGCCAATTGCCTCCAGGATTTTCTCGTATACTTACTTGAATATTTGAATGAATGAGTGTGTGAATATTCAGCATGGTCTGATACTATGCAATAATAAATAGCTTTTAGTAGAGCAAAAATCTGTGCTGTTGCATGCTTCAGAATTTCTACAATATCTGTCTTAATAGGCAAGCTCTCCAGGATACTGAAGACAATAGGTTTTCATTCACTGACTTTCAAATACATGAAACATCACTTTTAAATTATTGTGTATTTAGTGCCTTCTGTGTTTAGACTCCATTGTTGTGGCTGTGTGAAAAGTTTTAAGGGACTTATATTTTAAGAACATCTAAGTCAGCTTCAGATGTAAGTACTAATCTTTTTGGGGGTGTTAAATTGATCTTTTGAGAGGTTGAGTGAGACTTGTCTAATAGAATCTGTAATACCATATTGGAGTTGTGACATCCTGATGAAAAGCTCTTGACCTGTTTCATATTTACTTGAACAGTGGCAGAAATCTGCAGTCCTCTAGGTTGCTACAGTAGATGTGCTACAGCGAAATGGAAACTGGGTATGGGACACAGAGCTAGAACAAGAAGTACCCAGAGCGAGCTCTTTGTGTTTTCCCAGGGAGATACAGCTGGTGGTTGCTGAGTGGAGCAGACAGGCAAGTGAGACAGGTTATGGCCTACGGAAGTACCGAAGCGTAAGGATGCAGTGGTAGCCCAGAGAGGTGCACCACGTGTGCCTGATCCAGTTGGAAAGATGCTCACAGTGGAGACTTGATTCTTTCAGTATTACGGAGGCATTTCATTGGCAGGTTTGTAAAATTCTGCACCTGTATATGGGACAACCATATGTAAGATGTATTGCAATGCAATTTTATTGTATTCAGTGTAAAAATCTTGTAAAATGTTTACACCACCCACTGATCAAAATGCATAGATAAACCTCCTGCAGAGAAGAACCGTTACTGTTTGTTGCTTAAATCTGAAGGTTGAAAGATGCTGGTAATGTGGTGACATCGTGCTGTTGTGATATCATTTGTTCTCCTTTTTAGTTCTGCTGTATCTACACCCTTCTGTGGCACCTGTGGTTTGGTTAGATCACAGAAAGTACATTGGAGTGTAGAAATAATTTATTTACTGTTTGGTTTGGATTTTTTTATTATTATCCCTTCTTTTCAATGGGTGTATTTTTTGAGTTTGAAACCCATTAATCAACACTAGTGCCCAATATGGTATTTGTATATTGGTGAGGATTGGGTTACATTTCTTGAAGGTTAGAAAAAAATCTCTGTTCTGCCTTCAGAATCAGAGGGCAATTACATGAGTGGTGGAGTAAGGAGAACCTCACATATATGAGAACAAAAATAATGACAATAATTATGTTGTTATATATGTGATCATGAAATTTGGATAAACTACCACTTGCTAGTGGTAGCTTAATCCTTGAAAAAGGATTAGAAATACATATAGCATACAGAAAAGAGGCATTTCTGCTTCTTAGCTGTGTTCATATGCCAAAGCCAAAGTCTAATTTCAGAAATTCTTTTTAATATTTTTCTGCACTTTCATGCATCAAAAACATTAGCTTGCATAAAATTCTTATACTTTTGACAGTCCCAAGTAATTGTCATTTTATCTGTTAGTGTTCTGTTATAGATCCCATTTTTCTTGCTTTCTCCTTTGCCAGTGCTAATTTTCCAACCCAGATCATTACTTTGAGTGTGCTGGAACAGCATTCCATGCATATTTTTAATTGTCAACAGGTTTTTCTGAGTGTTAAAGTGACAATTTAAAATAACATGCCAGGGCCTTTTATTCTAATATGTCATTGTTGCAATGTTTATTGTTTTTATTAGTGTTTGGTTGCTTTTGCTGCATTTAATCTTGTAACATTTCATTTAAACTGTTACCAACCAGTCCAGCTGGTCAAACACTTTCAATTATAGCAATATAATTCTAGGTTATATTCAAGAGAAATGTAATTCTCCGGTCATGGACACAAGAGACAAAGGAAAATCACATTCCATTAGTAATAAAAAAAGCATATTTATGTAAATATGTAATGCGTAAGTAAACAACGCAACAGTAAATTTGTTTGTGCCGTGGAACAGAAGCTTAGCTTTCTTTTATCTCTAGCATTGTCTTAATGCCCATCTTTTGATGTGTTTCTCAGTTTTAATGTTTTAACTTCGTTTTTCTCTAATTTTGTTCACCCCCAAACAGTAGCATGTCAAAGGCCTCGGCATGACTCCAGTTACAGATGTATCATTTTGGAATGATTAGGGAACGATATGGCAGAACAAGGTCCTAAAATAACATTGAAGGTAAGAAAAAGAGAATTTTTGCAGCTTTAGAACTTGTATGGGGAGGCAATACCTGTTCCTTAAGGAGGCTTCAAAGTTAGATGGAAATCATGGACATATCATGTTGGAGGGCTTCCAAGAGGCCTTGCTCTGTGATTTTCCTAGCGATGGAAGTGAGGGGGACTGGCATATAGTTCCCTTGTTGCTGTAAGATCTGCCTTTCTGAAATCATTGGGGAACCTCCCCAGGCTTCACAACCTTTTGGACAATAAAGAGCAGCAGCCTCATGGTGATGCCATCCAGCTCTCCCAGTACTCCCAGCTGTGTCCTGTCTACTCCTACGGAGTTGTATGAGCTAGAGAACAGTTCCTGAGTGGGGGAGCAGGTTGTGGCTGTGGTATGATGGGAAATGGTAAACATGGAGGAAATGGGTACGGGTTCTCGCCTGTGAAATAAACACGAACAAGACTAAAATTAACTTTTAATTTACTTGGGTTTTTTAAAAAAAAAAAAAACCATCACAGTAACTACTCCACTGAGCAACATCTGACTTTTATCGGATGTGTTTTAGCCTAATATTTTCAAGACAGCCAGCGTGCTTTTGGTGCAGGCGTGTGCAGAGGAGCAGTGGGGTCTGAACGTGGAGAGGGAAGGGTGAGCTGAATGGAGGAGGATGATTATTTGAGATACTCCAGCTGTGAAACTCACTCCCTCTAGCAATGTTGTTTCCCTACCCCTCTCCCCCCCACCACCCATGTGTTTGCAGGAAGGTTTTTCAATTGGTATTTCCTGGACTGTGGACGATGTCTGGGTTATCTATGGCTGTTTGAATTGATATATGTAAGCTGCTTCTGTAGTTTTTTTTGACAACCTGACCTACTATTTGGTTGCCTTCAGTCTGTGTAAAAATACATATTAAAACACAAGCATATGGTGAAGAAAATCATACAGGTGATTTTAATAGCTTGTATGCAAAGAATCCTATTTGCAAAGAAAATACAATAGTGGTGGTCTGGGACAACATAACCAACTTAGTGTAGAACTCTGGGGGTACCAATAAGTTTGCAAACCTAAACCTACATGGTGGTTTTTATAATGTGCATGTTTCTTTGTGGTATCTGTGTTTAGCCAGTGGAATTCCCCATGACAGACTATCACTGAGCCAGGTTTTAAATAAGGATAATGAAGTTACCCATAGTTAAAATAGACGATAGGGAAGGGATATGGGGGATGGATGCCTCATGCTTTAGAACTTAGGCCAAGAACTTTGAGCCAACTGCTGTTCATTAAAAAAATTGTTGCTCCTTTCTCAGAGGCCTCTGGGTCTGGACCACTATTGGCAACCAGAAGAATCAAAGTTCTGATTCACTGTTGCAAATCCCAGGCGCCTTCCTTTAATTGAGGTCTGTGGTGGCTGACTTCTTAAAATTAACTGTTAGTAAATCTTATTCTACAACCACTCAAAGACCGTTGAACTGCACAGCTTCTGTTTGTTATGTGTTTTGTCCAGCTAAGATTATTTTTTCATGTACTTCAGCACAAACTGTAGATTTCTTTCAATAATAGATACCCATTTTCATACTCCTGCTGTGTTACAGTTCCTGGGCTGTAATACATATATATGGCTGTGGTTCACTCTAAGCTTGGATGATGACATAATGGGCTGGTCATAACTCCTGGTGTATTTTCTTGACATTGCTTGCTTAAACAAAATCACATCAGCTATAGACTACACATGCTGCCTAAGAGGCCAGTGGTTATAGTAGGTGTGTGTAATCTTGCACATTGCTTTTGCATGCTTTTAGCTAATTTTGTAGAAATAGCTAATGTTTGGCACCCATGAAGGTTGTTTTTATTCATCTGGCATGTTCCCATTCAAATACCCATTTAATGTGGTCACCAACTATAGAAATAGTTAAACAATACTGTAAATGGACATGTTTTCTTTGTAGGGATGATCAGTGACACACTGAATTCTTTTCATTAAGTAATTTGACCACAAGCATCTCTTTACTTTGGAAAAAGAAGAGGAAAAAAGCTCTAGAAAGTAGACTTTTCTCTCAGTTTTCATATTTGCAGAGCTTATATAGGGGGATATAATTAGAACTTCAGGATAAGTTACACAAAGTATTGGATGAAAATCAAGACTAAAATAAACATTCAATTTCTCTTTTTTGCATTTGACCATTACACACAAACACTTGGTTATAAATAGATATCTCATCCACGTTGGACTAACATTTTGTGTTCAAAGTAGAATTCTGGAAAAGAAAATCCTTTTTAAAGTGATTTAAAGCAATTATGCAATTTGAAACCTTCAGTTAGTTTATGAATCTTTATTACTCTTGGGTTACTTTTATATGGTCTGTAATAAATACCAAAAAGCCTCTAAAGTAAAACATATTCCAGCTGAATAGTCCTTACTGAGAGAATTTGCAACTGCAGTTGTTTGTTTTTATCTGTTGATAATCTTACATTAGCAGGATATCTATACACTATTAGTTTACACAATAGCTACTGTTACAAGAATAAATACCATTGACATGTTTACTGTCAACCTGATAGACATAAATCATCTAATTAATTTGCTGTTAGCACTTACTTTGCTTGAAAGAAGTGGGAGCATTGAGGTTCTGAGGATAACAGAACACCATTCTGTGTCTACCATCCTTATTTGGAATTTGCAGCTGTATGTGGAGATCACTAGAAAATTCAGTTTTAAAATTTTTCAGAATAGTCAGTCTTGTGCATCTGATCTTGAAGAATGTTAGTGTCTTTTTGAAGGTCATCTGTTAACCATGAAAATACACAAAATTGCTATTACTTAAAACCTACCTTCATGACAAAGAAGAGTCAATGCAGTGCAGAAAGCAGTAGGACAAAGTTTTTTAGCTATTGCTCTCAAGCTGTTTTTGAACAGTGACATTTTATTCCTGGATGATCAAGTCCAGTAGACTCATACTTTACATGAAGCACAGCAGGTATGCACCTTCTACACATTGCTAAAGAGTAGAAAATACCTTTCTTTACGCAGTAATTTTCTGATTTGAACCAAGAAAATCAAAACTGAATTTGACATCCACAAGCCAAATAGGAAGAAATGACTAAAAGCAGTAAATGCCAGGACGTGCTAGTTTGCTTCCAAGCTGTACTCCAGACCCTGTTGTGCTGTTGTTGTATGAAGAGTGAGAAAAATCAGTCAGTCATTGACAGACATGAGGGCTCTATAGAAAATTTCTGTAACCTGTCTGCTTAATGAAACATGTCCCTAGTGCACGCTGATGCAGTGTTCTTTGGGGTTGTGTACAATGTGGAGTTGCCGTGCAAGTGTGCACACCTAACGTTTTATTCATGTCAATGACTACTGATGTTGGAAATGTCAGAAAATTTCAGGAAATTAATTCAGGAAATTTCACTAAATCAACTGAAAGTTCGATGCTTTGAAACCAAAAACTAGGTTTGGTTTCAAATGTTGGTTTGAATCCCAAAATCATAAGCTTCTGGGAGCCCAGAAACAGAGATTAGCATCTTTAATATCATTTACAGTACAAACAAATCCGATTCTTTAAATGGACTTCCTTTGATTACTCCCTGATTTAACATGTTTAAAATGTGTTCCTTTTTTCCTTATATGATCATTGCCTTTATTTTCAGTAAAAGTAGAAATGGGTACTATGCAAGCTTTATAGTCTAATTTTGTGATGGGCAGCTGACATTTCTTAACTGTATTCAAAGGAAAAATGACACCTCATTCATCTGGATAGTTTCCCTCTGTCATTGAGAGCTTAAAATTTGTCAATTTAAAGGTGCAGGTTTTACACTATTCAGATTATTATAAAATATTTTAGAGTAGTTCAGGCTATAGTTCTTGAAAGAAGCTAGAGCTTTTTATAGACACTTTCCTGTCTCTCTTCAACTCTAATATTTCACTTACTTGACCAAGCATAGTTATCAGTGATGGTTATTTTTGTATTAGAACTAAAAAGACAAGAATAAAATGTACTTTCTGAAACGTGACAGGAACCAACTTTTATCCCTTTGTCCTAGTTCCATCTTCTGTCTGTCCATAGAACTGTTTATCAATTCTGTCTTCAATTCTGTTACCTATGGATTCTGCTATTTAAAGATCTATAAGGCCCTTTAAAATTTGGACTGTTTTTCATTTGTCCTAGAACATTTTGCTATGGTCTGCAAACCAGTTTTTAAAATTGTTGACAGATTTTCTCCAGTCTCTTTCTTAGATTCTCCTCTCCTTTCATGCTGGCCATTAGTACTTCTTTTCTATTGATGAAACTTTCTCACATTTCCTTCTGCAGAGTATCTTAGTTTCTGATGGAAAAGGCTTTTAGTGTGATGCTCCCAATCCATCTCAGCCAGAACTATTATATTTCTCTACTTTATGAAAATTGCGGTTGAGGAGAATTCTAGTTTATTTCAACAGGTCAGGTACGTGTCAAATCACATTTTAAAACAGAATCCTAAATTTATTGTCTCCGCTCAAAAGATATCTGTGAAAACCCATAGCGGTCTTTAGAACTGTTATTTGGACTTACTGTTTTTGACTATGCAACTTTAAGAAGAACATAGGACAAAGTAAAATTGAATGTTCCTGCATTGTTTTAGCAGAATGTAGAAGAATCAGTAACTGTCTACCAAAACCTGTAGATAACCCTGAAACTTAATTTCCTTTCATGCTGAGCACTTAAACCCATCTTAAATCTTTTCCATCCTCTTGTCTCTCACAATGTATTCTGAAGATGTGAATTTCATGCATGTTTTAGTCTCTCAAATCCTACCTAATGAAAACCACAAACAAAATCTCTAAAGCTGAAAGGCATTGAAAGGCTGAAAAGCAGCTGTCTGTGCAATAATCATCGTACCAGTCAAGTGTTTTATTTATTACTGCATTTAGTTCTATGACATCTTTTTTTGGTTTTGACTTAAAACATACAAAAACTTTGTTGGCATAAATTGTTAGTTTCACAGAGGTCAGTACTGGGTGATGATCCATGATCTGGATGATGGTGTGCAGTGTACCCTGGTGACACAAAACTGGGAGGAGTGGCTGATATGCTAGAGGGTCATGCTGCCTGCTCAACAGGCTGGAGCAATGGGCTGAATGGAACTTCATGTTGAACTTCATGGAGTTCAACAAAGCAAGTGCAAAGTCCTGCACCTGGGGAGAAACAACCCCGTGCCCTATATTCTGACAGCTGCCTGGGTGGAAAGCAGCTTTGCAGGAAAGAGCCTGGGGGTCCTGGTGGACACAAAGTTGAACATGAGCCAGCGATGTGCCCTTGCTGCAAAGGCAGCTAACAACATCCTGGGCTGTGTTACGAGACTGGAAAGAGTCAACAAAGGGCCACTAAGGTGATTAAGGAACTGGAACATCTCTTCCATGAGGAAAGGCTAAGAGAGGTGGGACCATTTAGCCTGGAGAAGAGAAGGCTTGTGGGAATTTCACCGATCTGGACAAATATCTGAAAGGAACATGTAAAGAAGATGGAGCCAGGCATTTTTCAATAGTATCCAGTGACAAGGCAAGAACCAATGGACACAAACGTGAGATTCTATCTGAACATGAGGAAACGCTTTTTCACTGGGATGGTGACTGAGCACTGGCATGGATTGCAGAGAGAGGTTGTGGAGTCTCCATCCTTGAAGCTATTCAAAAGCATGGTCTTGGCCAACCAGTTGTAGGTGACCCTACTTGAGGAGGGGATTTGGACCCTTCCAACCTCAACCATTCTGTGAAACAGCAATAGAAATAATGAACTGTCCACACTGTTTTAACTTCTAAAATCTCTTTCAGAGACTTCAGCTATATAGAGTTGAACATAGGAGCTGGGTCAACGATATCGTATCTGTATGAAAACTCTCCCAGAGAACATCTGTAGCAGGTTTTCCTGCCTATTAGTCCCCCTTGGTATCTCAGAGCATACTAGAGGTTTTCTGTATGTCAAAAAGATGGAAATTAAATAAGGAATTCAATCAATGAGACAAGCCCATTTTCCCTTGAGAATAGCAATTTAAAAACATTTATATAAATAAGTAGTTCCAGGTCAATTTATCAGCAACCACTACCACAGGATCCATCTCTTTACAGAGCTGTAGCTCAGCTCAGGCAAGCAAAGTTACAGCATGTGAAACCAAGAAACAGAGGGAAAATAAGGACCCAGAATGATTTATATATTTTGAGCTTATTTATTCAATCTTTCCAAAAATTTGGGGAGCAATTCAGGTTCAGTATGAAAAAAAAATAAATCTAAAGGATCAGGGCAAAGTAGTGCTTGATCGTTTCTCTCTGGAAAGTCATTGTCATAATTTATAATTTATATAGGTAGTCTGGGCAGCATACCTGTATTAATATATGGACCTCCAATTTTTTTTTGATTGATATTGGCAAGGAGCCCAAGGCATGGGGAAAACCTAAGTTACAAAAACTGTGTGATAGTCAAGGCTGATATCTTAGGCTATTGTAAATCATTTCCTTCTGGTTCTGCATCTCCCAGTGTATTTCTTGCTGTAAGGAGTGTATTTCATGAGCAGAAATATTGAATTCATGCTGCACTAGATTATTTGCTTCTTTTGTCCTAAAGACAATTCTGGTAACTTTTCAGGCTGTTTTATGGCTCTTTCTTATATATTAAAATTCTTATGTATCCCAAGAAGCCCGAGCTTGCAGTCTGGGCTCATGAAAGAGAGAACTCACAGGAAGTCCATAATTATTTCACATAATATACAAAACAGTTGGCCTGCTTGATTTAAATCAGTTTACATTAGAACTGTGGTCAAGAACATGTCTTCTTGGAGATCTCTTCTGTTAATGTTGCATTTTTCTTTTGTTAAATTTATAGCAGAAAGTGTGAGTTCAGGTTTGGTTTCAGGTCATGTACTTGTGGGTTTTTGATTCTTAACAGCTTTTTTTTATAGTTATCTTCTGTATGACATATATAACTGTTCCTGTTTTATTTTCTTTATATTTTCTTTTAGTTATAGACAGTAATCTGGTGATTTGATTTTTGCTTTGTTTTTTTAAAAAGAATCTGTCATCAGCCTTTGATATTGTTGAATAGAAGGATTTTATGCACTTCTAGAGAAGAGGAGGCTGAGGGGAGACCTTATCGCTCTCTACAACTACCTGAAAGGAGGGTGTAGAGAGGTGGGGGTTGGTCTCTTCTCCCAAGTCACAGGTGATGGGATAAGAGGAAACAGCCTCAAGTGAACCAGCCAGGGCAGGTTCAGATTGGATATTAGGAAAAATTTTTACACGGAAGGGGTTATTATGCCTTGGAATGGGCTGCCCAGGTTGAGGCACCATCCTTGGAGGTATTTAAAAGATGGGTAGAACATAGTGCTTAGTGACAGGGTTTAGTGATGGGGTTTTTGTGGTTTTGTTTTTTTTTCTTTTTAGCTTTCTTGTGTTGAAGCGTTTGGTTTCCTGAGGAAAGGAGACATCAGACATCTGCTGTGTGCTGTAAAACCGGGCATGAAGAGCTGTAGTCTGATTGGCAAAGCACATGCCGTAAAGCTATAGGAGTTATATCGGACTCATTGGAGTGTATCATTGGAACAGTAGGACACCACAAAGATTATGTGCGAAATGCTTTTACAGAGGCACAACTAAGCCAGGCTCCTTAGGAAACTTAGCCCTGCCTCCTTTTCACCGAGCCCGGCTGGTTTGTTGTGAGGCTTTCCCAAAGGCTGACTGAACTAGAGCAGTGAATAATGTGAGAGCTAACTGGCTGAAACAACATGCAGCAGATAACAGTGATGCTGATGTGTCGCTAGAGGCATTCTGTTCAGTGCTGACAATCTGCATAAAATAGTTTGCCAGTCATTTATGCAACAGGTTCCTAAAACTTTCTTCTCTTTTTCCCTTTTTCAGACAGCCTCAGAGGCTGTGTGCGTGTTCTCCTGCTCAATCTGTGAAGGCATTCATGACTGCTTCACTCACGTGCAGAACTCATCCCAGTTCCACACTGTTGCCTGCCTGCAAGTGGGGATCAATGCAATGTAGTTTCTGGTCCTGTCCACCAAAAAATTTCTTAAGCCCATGTTGTCCAACAGTTGCGTCTCTTCCGTTGCTGGTGTCGCCGAGAGGTGCAGGATGCACAAGGCTGGGGTTAGTGCAGGCAGTTTAGCACCAGTTTTTGAAGTTGGCTGTGCTCCCTTCCCCTCACCAGCCTGCTGAAGATGACTTTTAAATCAGCTGCAGGTTTTTCCACATTTAATGATTGTGTTACAGGTGAGGCCAAGTAAACTGACTCCCCAGTGAACAGGGTAATGTTAAATTTGGGAGATTATCATTCTCATCCCCTACAGAAAATACCTTTGCTACAAAAATTGACAACGTGGACAGTTAGAAATTGGTTTAGGAGACATATGCAGAAGGAAATATGGAATGTTACTGGGCTTTGAAAGGTAAATTCTTGTTTATTTATGGGGGAAAATAAATTCTCTACAGTGTAATGAAATGCAGGAAACTGTAACGAAAACACCCCTCAGTTTTTAAAGGATCAAGGATGTGTGGAAAAAGCTTATTGGAGAAAGCAAATTAATTTGGAAGACCTGATGCAGAAAAAGCATTTGGAATTCTTTTAATTAGTATTTCCAAAGCACGGGGTTTATTTGTACAGAATATAATTTGATACTACAGTGTCTGATAATTTTGATGAATTTCTAGCCTTTTCACATAGGTTTACTAAGAGGGAGGTGCAGAACCAACATTGATTTAGCTGATTGAATTGCTGGATTTTCTCGTTGCCTTATGGTTTCCTTGTTAGCATGGGACTGACAGAGATTGTTACCTAGCATATAATGAAGGTAATATTTACTCAATAAATACTACTTTTAATTTTACCATACATAAAGTTGGTTGAAAATCAGAATTGCATAGCCTCAGAGGAAAAGTAACGACATTGAAAGTTTCGTAGATAATTTGGACTTGGATTCTTTTCTTCTGTTCCATTTTGCAAGCAGTATATGTCTTCCATTAGTATTACAGATGCAGAATATGATCGTGCATGCCAGTAACTACAAATGAAGTTTTTTTTATACACAGCATGCTGTGATTTAGTGGCTCGGGGTAGTGTGGTATTTGTGGTTAACTTGCTTAGCCTCAGTGAGCCTCCTTAGGAGGGAGGAAGGATGGATTTGTGGTTTAAGTTTGAAATTGGAAAACGGGAGATCTCTTTCTGGCTTGATGACAGATTAGTTGATTTGTGGGAAAATCTTTTTCTGTTCCTTAATGTCTGCTTATGTAAACGGGAGTTACAAAGAGTATTGTCTGATTCTGCTGAATAGAGGACTCCATTCATTAATATTTCTAATGTGTTTTAAGACAAGGAGGAAATTAATATTTTTAAAAGTGGTCTTGAAAGAAGTTACTCATTTAATTTCTCCCTCAAAGAAAATTTACCAGCAGTAGCTTGCCCTGAGGCAGTATTTTTTACTGCTGTGCCTATGTGCAGTGTAGAACATTGTAACAATTAAGTTAAATTTTAAATTTGTTTCTCTGTGATTTCTGTAATATCTACAATATTTTATCATCTACTGTATCTACCAATAATCTGTCAGTCTAATATACTTACTACTTCTATCTTTTGAGCTCTTTTTTCTTAATATTGCCTGTCCAATCAATGCCAGAGAATATTCCAGAAACTGTTTCTCATAGAATCATAGAATGGTTAGAGTTGGAAGGGACCCTGAATATCATCAAGTTCCAACCCCCCTGCCATGGGCAGGGACACTTCCCACCAGACCAGGTTAATCAAAGCCTCGTCTGTCCTGGTCTTGAACACTTCCAGGGATGGGGCATCCACAACTTCCCTGGGCAACCAGTTCTGGTGCCTCGCCACCCTCGGAATAAATAATTTCTTCCTAATATCTAATCTAAATCCACACTCTTCCAGTTTAAAAATGCTACCCCTCATCCTATCACTATACTCCCTGATGAAGAGTGCCTCCCCATCTCTCCTGTGGGACCCCTGTAGGTACTGGAAGGCTGCTATAAGGTTTCCCTGGGGTGTTCTCTCCTCCAGGCTGAACAACCCCAGCTCTCTCAGCTTGTTGTCATAGCTTCAGCCCTCTGATCATCACTGTCACATTCACCATCCAAGATGCAGCAGTTTTCGTTACCACCTTTACTCTCCCTGCAGCAGACTTAGTGGGCCTGACTCATTAGAGCATTTCTTCACACTCTGCCACCTTATCACCAAAATCCAGTGTTGTGTGTAGTCAGACGTGCCTTTATCACTTACGGTGTAGAATACAGCAATAGAATATAGACCTAGGGCTTCATCCCCTGGGAAGTTCTAGATAATTCAGAACCTAATGAACTTTCTAGTGGCATGGGCAACTGCAGGTATTTTAGACTCTTCTCTGCTCTCAGCACAGAGTATCTTAACAAGTTTAGGATCTTGATTTTCAAGGAAGTGTCTCAACCTGAGCTCAATATATCTATGAGACTGAAAGTGAGGTGAGGATCATGTCTGATGGCTTCTTTGCCACAAGGTACATAAAGATCTTTTGGGGGAAATTGAGAAGAGTAGAATAAGCATGGTGGGAAGGGTAACTATGCTTGCTTAAAATAAACACATTTGCAGGCAAAATTTACCTTCCTATTTGCAATTGCTGCATGCGTTTTGACTATTTCATGCCCAAGGGTACAGCATGGCTGTTCAAATATGCTATGTCTTCCTCTTTCTTCTTCACTGTTGCTAATTTGCAGGTAAAACCTGACTATCATGTTGCAATCAAGCGTCTTAAAGCAAAGTATCTTTAAAAAAATCTTTCTTGGACACTTTTCCTTCTGTCCATGCTCCGCTTCATCCTCTGCTTGGTAGCTGGGTATGTGCTAGTCATCCGAGTGCTTGATGCACAGACTTTTATTGCTAATAATGCTGACAATATTGCTAATGTCAGCCCACCCTATGGCTTCAACGTTTGCCTGGTTTTCATACTATTTCACTAAACATAAGGCACGAAAGTGCTTCTAGTAATACTTCCAACAACTTCTCCGTTGCCATCCTGTGTATATTACCTTGATGCACACCCACACATCACTGGTGCATGGAAGACAGCTTTATGAGCCTTTAACTTGTCGAGAGATTTGGTTCTTTTGCCAGCTCGCTTATTAATCCTTCTGGTGTCCTGGATATGAGAAACTACCTCAATAAGAAAACTCCACTGGCATTGATAAAGCATTGCCAAAATAAACGGATTCATAAATGACTGGATGCTCAGTCCCATTGATGGGTATGGAAGTGCAATACATGATCTTTCCGTGGCTGGTTAACTGTTTTTTCAGGCTGATGTTCCAAAACAAATTGTAAAAGGCAGCAGAAGTTAACCAAGAGCAGACAATCTTAATAGGAGTAGGCACCACGTCTGACCAGCACACTAGTATTAACATGCAAGAGTGCCAAACGGGCTGCTGAGGAAAACTCAAATACCCAGTGCAGTCTGAAGAAATTAAATGATTTGACTTTATTTGCGAGTATCCGTGCTCTGAAAGAGCAGCATGTGCGTTAAAGTTGCTGTGTACATAAGTACCGCCCTGCGGCATTGCATCAAAGGAATTGATTTTATGACATGTCCCTTTGGGCATCAGGGGGAAAGTGTCAGGTTGCCCTAGACCGTAATCCCCAGTGAAGTTCGAATGTTGCTTTTGGCACCTGTCCTGAACTTGGCTGTGGTGGAATTTGTGGGCACTTTTTCTTTTTTTTAATACAAGTTGGAGAGATACAGGCAGATGCTGTTACCAGAAAGAAACCCCTGTGGTTATCAGAAATAGGATTTCTACCCTTTTGTCCTTAAAATCTTGAGAGTGAATTCCTTCTGCACGGTCAGTTATGCCACATCACACATCCGAGTGTGTGTGGGGGGGAAAGTGATCAGTCAAAGAGCTGGAAACCGGCTCTATATTTCAGCAAGAATCTAATCTGAGCCAGATGCTCTCCTGTCTTTCCCAAATGCCACTGTGTCATTGTCTTCACTGTTTGGCTGTGGGCTTCTCACGTGGATGATGGTGTAGGTTTTTGTATCTCTCTGAGCCCTCTAAGGGGGCTTGCTTGGGTATGGGTAATGAGCACCGTGCAGAATCATCACCTTGTAGCTTTTGCTCTTGTTTTTTTTTCTCTGTGTCTCAAAAGTGCTGGGTTGAGGCTGACGTATGGTCCTGAAGAGATGATAAAAAGAGGGCAAGGAGCATCGGAGAGGACTTTCTGCTGCAAACTTGAGCAGAAAGCGGTAAAACCACTTTGGGGGAAGGGTGTAATTTTCAAAAGCTCACTGGCACAATTTGTATCTTGTGTGGTGTTGCCTGAATTATCTGTGAAGTGTTTTGAAGGTGGAGAATGCTCTGTACAGAACTATCAGCTCAAATCTAAAGCCTGAAATTGTATTTGGCATCCAAATGCTCCCCAAAGGGCTTGGCTTTGTGTTATGGCAGAACCCAGAAGATCTTTGTTTTCTGCTTCGAAGCTGCAGCCAGACCCTTGTAAGAACAGCTGATGAGATTTACCCGTGACTTAGGCACAAATCAAAACCAACGCTGCAAAACGGTCCAAGTGGTTGGCCCCATCTGTCAGTAATCAGAGAGATGTCAGAGCAGCTCTGACCCTAAATTTGGCGACAGGCTGTTATTAAAAGTGGCCCTCGGTAAGTCCCGAGAGCTGCAGGTCATAGAAACAAAACAAAAATAACTGCTGTATTTTAACATCTTAACATAGAGCACAGACGCGCTCCTCAGCGTTGGTTGTGGTGCTGGGAGGTCATTACATGCCCTATGGATCATCTTTAAACTTGTCACTTTTTTCTCTTCTGGACAGGGGCTGGGACACCTTATGTCACAGCTGCCAACGCTATTAATAGGAGACCCACATACACCTTGTAATTATTTCAAAAAGCTTTATTCAGGGAGAAGGTTGGTTGGCAAGAGAAGGCCAGATCTGATGTTCTTGGCTTTAGACGTGGACTTTGCTCTCAGTGAGGAGTGGGTGGCCGTCCTGCTGCGCGAGGGCGAAGCGCGAAGAGCTTTTTAGGGCAAAGCTCGCCCTTCTCGGTGTCTCTTGCCTCGCTCGGGGGGTCAGA